>CM054163.1:3103837-3111337 GCA_028751875.1 Rapana venosa
GAAAAGAAAAGAAGGAAAAAAGAAGAAAAAAAAGGGAAAAAAGAAAGAAGAAAGAAGAAGAAGAAGAACTGCGAAAAGGAAAAGAGAGAAGAAGAAGAAGAAAGAAAAAAGAAGAAAGAAAGAAGAAAAAGGAGAAGAAGAAGAAGGGAAAAAAGAAGAAGAAGAAAAAACAAGAAGAAGAAGAAGAAGAAGAAGAAGAAAAACAAGAAAAAAAAGAAAAAAAAAAAGAAAAGAAAAAGAAGAAGAAGAAAAAGAAGAAGAAGAACAAGAAGAAGAACAAAAAGAAGAACAAGAACAAGAAGAAGAAGAAGAACAAGAAGGAAGAAGAAACAAAAAAAAGAAAAGAAAAGAAGGAAGAAGAAAAGAAGAAGAAGAAGAAGAAGAAGAAGAAGAAAAAAAAGAAGAAGAAGAAAAAAAGAAGAGAAGAAGAAAGAACAAGAACAAGAACAAGAACAAGAACAAGAAAAACAAAAAACAGAACAAAAACAAAAAACAAGAAGAACAAGAAAGAAGAAGAAGAAGAAGAAGAAGAAGAAGAAGAAGAAGAAGAAGAAGAAGAAGAAGAAGAAGAACTGCGAAAAGGAAAAAAGAAGAAGAAGAAGAAGAAGAAGAAAAGAAGAAGAGAAGAAGAAGAAGAAGAAGAAGAAGAAAAAGAAGAAGAAGAAGAAGAAGAGTTGCGAAGAAGAAGAAGAAGAAGAAGAAGAAGAAGAAGAAGAAGAAAAAGAAGAAGAAGAAGAAGAAGAAGAAGAAGAAAA
The DNA here is from genome assembly GCA_028751875.1 of Rapana venosa. NCBI lineage: Eukaryota > Metazoa > Mollusca > Gastropoda > Neogastropoda > Muricidae > Rapana > Rapana venosa. The sequence continues at coordinate 3,104,593 of CM054163.1, forward strand.
AGAACAAGAACAAGAACAAGAAGAACAAGAAGAAGAACAAGAAGAAGAACAAGAAGAAGAACAAGAAGAAGCACAAAAAGATTTGCGAAGAAGAAGATTTTGCGAAAAGAAGATTTCCGAAAGAAGAAGAAATTGCAAAGAAGAAAAAAGAATTGCAAAGAAGAAGAAGAATTGCTAAGAAGATTGCGAAAAAGAAGAAGAAGAAGAAGAAGGAAGAAGAAGAAGAAGAAGAAGAAGAAGAAGAAGAAGAACAAGAACAAGAACAAGAACAAGAAAAAAGAAGACGAAGAAGAACAAGAACAAGAACAAGAAGAACAAGAAGAACAAGAGAAGAAGAAGAAGAAGAATTACGAAGAAAAGAAGAAGAAGAAGAAGAAGAAAAAGAAGAAGAAGAAGAAGAAGAAGAAAGAAGAAGAAGAAGAAGAAGAAGAAGAAGAAAAAGAAGAAGAAAAAGAAGAAGAAGAACAAGAACAAGAACAAGAACAAGAAGAAGAACAAGAAAGAAGAACAAGAACAAGAACAAGAAAAAAGCACAAGAATTGCGAAGAAGAGAAGAAGAATTGCGAAGAAGAAGAAGAAGAAGAAGAAGAAGAAGAAGAAGAAGAAGAAGAAGAAAAAGAAGACAATGACAATGACAATGACAAATTCTTTTTTTTTCGAGGTAATGAATAAGCACACAGTACTTTTTTACATCCCGTCCCCCGCCGGTTAGGGATACATTCTTAATAATAATAACCCAATACTTATACAGTCTCACAATAAAAACAAGGGGAAATAACCCTTTTCAAAACAGCTTCCCCCCCCCCAACAACCCCCCCCCCCCCCCAAAAACAAGAAAATAAAAGAAAACCAAAAACTACCCACCCCCACCCCCCCCCCCCCAAAAAAACCCCAACCCAAAAAAAAAAACAAACATAAGGAAGGAAAAACCAAACCCAAAAAAATGAAAAAAAAGAAAAACAGCAAAAAAACCAACAACAACAAAAGGCCAAGAAAAATAACAAACCAAACTTAATAGTCATAAAATAAACATCTACACATTGTCAAATGGTACACTTTCTGTTACAAAGAATTGAAATAGGGACTTTTAAAAACTTAAGTACAGGGGCAAGTCCAAAAAAATATTAAAAATTTAAAAAATGAATCCCTTTATCAGGATATACATAACTATAAGAAGACGATCAAAAGGTGAAAGAGAGAGAGCAGAGACAAGAGAAGGAAAAAGTGTGTGTGTGTGTATTTAGAGATAATATCCAATATATAATTTCCCAAAAAAAGTATGCGATCCCCTCAACACTCATTTTAGATTACATTCGTTTTAAATTTATGTCATATAATGAAAAAAATTTAATACCCATACACCACACAAAAAAACAAAAAACAAAACAAAAAAGAAATTAAACCTTAAATCATGAAGGAGGAAATGAGTGAGTGAGTGAGTGAGTGAGTGGTGTGTGTGTGAATGTGTGTGTGGTGAGCGTGTGTGGGGGGGGGGGGGGGGGGGTATTTCAGGGAATACTAATGTGTAATACTCACATAGCACACGATCAAAAAAACACTTTTTAAATTATACCCGCAAATTGAATGTCATTTTAAATTTAAAAAAGTGCAAAACCCCCACACTTACATAATAAAGAGGGGTGGAAAAGCCAATAAAGTCATAAAAAGAACATCTACACATTGTAAGTAATAGAAACAAATTATTTTCCAGGATAATGAATAAGTACTCATGTGCTTTTTTACATCCAGTCCCCGCCCGTGGGGTCACATTTAAAAATGCACTCAGTACTCATACTTTCAAGCAGAAGAAGCAAAGGGAAAAAACTTTGTTTAAACAAAAAGAGAGAAAAAGAAAAAACAAACAAACAAAAAACCCCAGACGAGCAAAAGACAAAATAAACCCCAGAACCCACCACCCCCCCCCCCAAAAAAAGCAAGCAAACAAAAAAAACCCCAACAAAAGCAGACAAAAACACCCTCCCAAACAAACAAACAAAAAACAGGAAAAACAACAACAAACAAACGAGAAAAAGAAAAAAAATTAAAAAAAGAAAAAAACAGCACCGTTCCCCCCTTCACACACACGCACACACACACACACACACACACACACACACACACACACACACAACACACACACACACACATACATACATACATACATACATACATACATACATACATACATACATACATACATACATACATACACCAAAACAAAAAACAAACAAACGAAAAACCAAAAAAAATCAACAACAAAAAACAAAATAACAACTACAGCTATAACAACAGAGCTCAAGTACAGTCAACAAGTCCAAAATAATATTGAAAATCGAAAGTATGAATATGCCCTTTATTAGAATACACAACAACAATAGGACACAGAGAGAGAGAGAGAGAGAGAGAGAGAGAGAGAGAGAGAGAGAGAGAGAGAAGAGAGTGTGTGCGTGTGTGTGTGTGTGTGTGTGGTGTGTGTGTGTGTGTGTGTGTGTGTGTGTGTGTGTGTGTGTGTGTGTGTGTGTGTGTGTGTCTCAAAACAGTACACGATCACTTCAACACTTATTTTGATTACGAAGAAGAAGAAGAAGAAGAAGAAGAAGAAGAAGAAGAAGAAGAAGAAGAAGAAGAAGAAAGAAGAAGAAAAAAAGAAGATTTGCGAAGAAGAAGAAGAAGAAGAAGAAGTAGAAGAATAACAAGAACAAGAACAAGAACAAGAACAAGAAGAACAAGAACAAGAAGAACAAGAACAAGAACAAGAAGAAGAAGAGAAGAAGAACAAGAACAAGAAGAACAAGAACAAGAAGAACAAGAACAAGAACAAGAAGAAGAAGAAGAAGAATTGCGAAGAAGAAGAATTGCAAAGAAGAAGAATTGCCAAGAAGAAGAAGAAGAATTGCCAAGAAGAAGAAGAAGAAGAAGAAGAAGAAGAAGAAGAAGGTTGCGAAAAAGAAGAAGAAGAAGAAGAAGAAGAAGAAAGAAGAAGAAGAAGAAGAAGAAGAAGAAGAAGAAGAAGAAGAAGAAGAAGAGAATTGCGGAGAAGAAGAAGAAGAAGAAGAAGAATTGCGGAGAAGAAGAAGAAGAAGAAGAAGAAGAAGCAAAAGACTGTACAGAAAGAAGATGCATCCCCTGGAAGGGTATACTCTCTCCCACCTACCGTCAGGTGATGGTCTGAAAACACCCAGGGCTGTCAGCGTGAACACAAGGAAGAACGGTCCCAGTGCCATACTTCGTCAGTCAGCCAAGACCAGGAAGGGAGTGACAGTGAGGCTTCCAGGGTGAAGTCTTTATACCATCAGCCCTCGGACTGCCGTCACCACAGGGCTGAGCTGTGCTACGTAGCTATGAACACAAATATGGTCTGTGTTTAAAAATAATCTACCACTTGCTCTCTTTTTCACTGTCTGTCTGTTTCTGTATCTATGTCTGTATGAATGTTTTCCAGCTGTTTGCCTGCCTCTGTGTGTGTATGTGTGTGTGTGTGTGTGTGTTGTGTGTGTGTGTGTGTGTGTGTGTGTGTGTGTGTGTGTGTGTTGTCTTCTCTCTCTCTCTCTCTCTCTCTCTCTCTCTCTCTCTCCTCTCCTGAACTGATCCCCCAGGTTCAATCCCGTTCATGAGGATTTTTGTCCCTGGAGTTAACATCGGCGCTGACTCCACTCCCCTAAAAGTCCTTGGTTGAGACTATAACTGAGGTCTGGGTGTGAACGCACTGCAAGCAGAACATCTCACCCCCACATTAAAACCTGTTCTGCAGAAAAGCAGGTCAGTGTGTGCCGGTGGGAACGGATTACAAAATTCACAAAACTGAATGCAGACAAGTGAAGGAAGGTGGTGGGTTCGGGGTCAAAGGGGATAGGTTAGGACTCATGCACTCAAAGGAATGATGAGGCCACGCAGGGGTGTTTTGGTAACACAATTTATTGTTTCATCTACACAACAACACACACACCTGAAACAAACATACGATTGAAGTAACTACTCTTATCCATATTTAACTAGGCACATCATTGATAAAAGGCACACACAGCAAAATAACTATATTGTCACCTAGCCAATTGTAAGAAAACCAAATTCAAGTCAAGTCAAGTCAAGTCAAAAACACTTTAATCATCCCATGAAGGACAATTACAATTCCTTTCATCACTCACACCAAAATACCAGGTTAATCATAGGAAACCAATAGCGAGTATACAACTGTAAATCAGGCAACCAAAGACTACAAAATAACTTAGAAAATCCTTTCCTCAATACTCTCAAATGACATTATCATAATAATGTCAACAGAACTTAGTCTATACTAAGATCTTTCACAGCATTGGCCCCTATCATATCCTATGGATATTGTAGCACAAGAAAGAGAGAGAGAGAGAGAGAGAGAGAGAGAGAGAGAGAGAGAGAGAGAGAGAGAGAGAGAGAGAGAGAGGGTGAGACAGAGCAGGAACAATCTAGTGTGTCACAAACCCCACATACAAATTAACCACTTTTGACACAAATGACTAACCATACACATAGTCACACCTACATGTCAGACTGCCTACTTTAGCAGGGCAATTACCACAAGGGCCTAGCTAGGCCTAGTCCTGTTACTGTATTCAAGTCTAAGGTAAAGGAGTCCCATAACCTATAAGGTCGTAGGGGAGCGATGTGTCAGAGACCTCACTTCTCTAGGGGCCAGCATGTTGAGGGCGGCGCCCATCTCCTATCCCTCGCTGCTTTACCTTCCCTGACCCTAAGGAGGGCAGGTACCCATTTACAGCTGGGTGAACTGGGGGAACTGTACTGAAGCCAAGGCGTGCAAACAGTCACCCATCCAACTGGTAACCACGCTCGACGCTGCTTAACTTGGCTGGGGGAAAGCGAGTGCTCCGACCACTGAGCTATCCCGTCCCCACAAGTCTAACCACACTATTTTACAAGTGATCAATGCAATTTATAAACCTCATCTCAATATGACACACTCATGAAATCACACTTTTAACATGAACATCCAATTATAGAATAAATCCAAGATCACAAATTAAATAGTACACGTCTCATAATTTTAGCCAACTTTCATATGTAAAGCAACTACACACACTTTCACAGTACCAGTCACAACATTCCATCAGTAACTAAATTCAACTATTACACACAAATAAAATAAATCAGCCTTGACATTACTAAATCTCTTTAACCAACAACTATCAAAAAGAGAAATGGTCACTTATAGCTCAAGCAGGAGAACAAAATTGCTGTTTTCCTTCTAGAAGTCATTCTGGCTAGTTTCACAACAGCCTAACTTGAAGAAGAGACTATTGCCCCAGACAGCCAGCAAGAGAAGGACTTTAAAATGCCATGTGCACCCTGTTATATTGGTCTAGCTTCAGGAATACTGATTCCAACTGACCAATGAGTACATATGGAAACTAATACTAGAAAATCCTGACCACACATCCAAATCAACTGACAAACAAATTTATTCACAAACTAAAACTAACCAATGTTCTGCCTACAAGACAAAATCTGCTGATTCAGTAGAGGAAGCGGGGGTAATGGAGAGGGGAAGGGGTATGTGCAATGCATCAAGAAAGAGGCCCACAAGCCTGTTGAATAAGACCAGGTGTAGCAAGCTCTAAGGTGTTTATCCCATTACTGTTCCACTGGACACTCTACAACAATGCCTCAGGTCATGAATAGAGAGGACTCCACTGTAGCTGACAAAGGGACTGTTAAAGACAAAGGCTGAGCCACCAGCCCTGGGCTATAGGCCTACAGTGAGGACACTTAGCTACAACCATGGCACAAAGTTGCCAGGTCTCCCACCCCACAGAGACATTATGGATACCTAAGCTGAGAGAGTGACAATTCACACATCGGTTGGTTGCCAGTGCCCTGAACTCACACAGACTTGTTGGACAGTAAGCTGACAGACTCAGTGACAATACACATGACTTCAATTGGTTTCTTTAGAGAAAGCCTCAAGTGGATTAAAAGACTTCCCAACCCACAACCATGGGTATACAAACAGACAAGAAGTTTGTCCAAACAGCACACTGTAACCAAGATTGACAAAGAAACCTTAAATCTCTTCCAGAACTGCTACCATCAGCAAATCATGAAGTCTAACCAGGTTGAACAGTTCTTTCTAGAAGAGAGAGAGGGGGGGGGGAGAGGGTAAGGAAAGGGGGAGGGGTGTAGTTCAAACGTTTTGATAGGGTGCAAAGTGCACACTATAACACAGGGACTGGGTGTAAAACAATCATATGAGTGCTAATTCCATTATCCTCGAAATACTTTTTTTCAAAAATTTAAAGTTTAAATAACTCTCTCTCCCTCTGTCTCAATCTCCGTCTCTCTCTTTCTCTCTCACTGTCTCTGTCTCTCTCTCTCTCTGTCTCTGTGTCTCTGTCTCTCTTTCAAGGGGATTTTTCAACCCTGGAGTTAACATCAATGCGGACTCTAGTCTCCCAAAAGTCTTTCTTATGAGACTATACACACAGCTTCATGCAGAAATTTCATGCAGACCTCAAACCTGTTTTGCTTTTCGGAACAGATGACAAAATGTACAAAAGGTCATGCACATGGGGACTGTGTGTGAAAAAACAACAACATGAGTGCTTGTTCCAGTATCCTGGAAATAACACTTAGACTTTAAACATCTCGATCTCTCTGTTTACCTTGTCTCTGTCTCTCTCTCTGTCTGTCTGTCTCTCTGTTTTTGTCTGTCTCTCTGTCTTTCTCTCTCTCTCTCTCTCTCTCTCTCTCTCAA
>CM054163.1:3116337-3118837 GCA_028751875.1 Rapana venosa
AGTTTGGCAGGTATTGACTGTATCTTGTTTACTGCGACTGTCTGGAATCGGTCAGAGAGGTATGAACTGAACCAGGAGAGGGTTGTGCCAGTAACACCGAACGTTTTTTGAAGACGGGAGAGAATAATAATTGAGTTGTCAATAGTGTCGAAGGCTGCAGATAAGTCGAGTAGAGTGAGAAGGGAGATTTTGCCCGAGTCAGAAGCAAGTAGAAGTGTGTTTACGGCATGGACAAGGGTGGTTTCAGTGCTATGGTTGACGCGATAGGCAGACTGAAACTCAGGAAGAAGATTGTTGGAGAGAAGGTGGTTGTTGAGCTGTTTGAGAACTACTTTTTCAAGGACTTAAGAGATGAACGGTAGGTTGGAATTAGGTCTATAATTCTTCAGAATGTTAGGGTCAAGGTCATGCTTTTTTAGCAGAGATGTAACTATTGCAGTTTTGAGAGCTGATGGAACATTTCCTGAAACAAGAGATGAGTTCACTATTTTCGTGATAGCGGGTATAAGTTATGGTAGGCCTGCAGGTGTATGTTCATCAGCGGCAGTGGAGTGCTTCTGAGCTCTCTTCACTGGCAGTTGTCTGTATGAGTCTACTGTGTACACCAAGGGCCTGCTTGTACAGTACCTTGTACTTCATTTAGATCTCCAAACTTACTTTTTATATACTTAATATTTTTATCATGTATACTCATACACAAAAGTTATGATTTTATGATCCCTGTGTGTATTTTTATGTTTGTTTGCGTGTGTGTGTATGCACGCGTGCACACGTGCATACATGCATGCAAATGTGAATCTTGTACAGTCATGTATAGGTTGTTTGCACAGGTGACGTAATGTGTACATTTTGTGTGGTGCTGTAAGCTCTGTGACAACATGTCTGCTACTTTTTCTGTTATTCTTTGATATTTTTGTCACTTTGCTCATAACCTCCATGTATTTCTCTGGTTTCAAACAATAAGATATTCATATTTGTATTATGTTTGTGTTCAACTAGGGAGGGGACAGCTCAGTGGCCAGAGCAGTCACTCTCCCCAAGCTCACAACTAGGGAGGGGACAGCTCAGTGGCCAGAGCATCAACTAGGGAGGGGACAGCTCAGTGGCCAGAGCAGTCACTCTCCCCAAGCTCAGGTATTATGTTTGTGTTCAACTAGGGAGGGGACAGCTCAGTGGCCAGAGCATCAACTAGGGAGGGGACAGCTCAGTGGCCAGAGCAGTCACTCTCCCCAAGCTCAGGTATTATGTTTGTGTTCAACTAGGGAGGGGATAGACAGCTCAGTGGCCAGAGCAGTCACTCTCCCCAAGCTCAGGTATTATGTTTGTGTTCAACTAGGGAGGGGATAGACAGCTCAGTGGCCAGAGCAGTCACTCTCCCCAAGCTCACAACTAGGGAGGGGACAGACAGCTCAGTGGCCAGAGCAGTCACTCTCCCCAAGCTCAGGTATTATGTTTGTGTTCAACTAGGGAGGGGACAGCTCAGTGGCCAGAGCAGTCACTCTCCCCAAGCTCAGGTATTATGTTTGTGTTCAACTAGGGAGGGGACAGCTCAGTGGCCAGAGCAGTCACTCTCCCCAAGCTCAGGTATTATGTTTGTGTTCAACTAGGGAGGGGACAGCTCAGTGGCCAGAGCAGTCACTCTCCCCAAGCTCAGGTATTATGTTTGTGTTCAACTAGGGAGGGGACAGCTCAGTGGCCAGAGCATCAACTAGGGAGAGGACAGCTCAGTGGCCAGAGCAGTCACTCTCCCCAAGCTCAGGTTAGGTGGGCAACAACTGGGATGGGGGGTGCTCAAGCTGCTGCCTTCACCACAGTCCCCCAGTTCACCCAGCTGTCAATGGGCACATGCCCTCTATGGGGACAGGGGAGATCAAGCAGCGAGGGAGAGGAAATGGGCGCCATCCTCAAGATGCTTGCTCCAAGAGAAGCTGAGGTCTGAAACCTGACTCCCCAACAACCGCATAGCTTATGGGAAGAACTTTACCTTTTTTTAAACCCCTTATTGGTACTCATTAAAACGCCATCGTTTTGGTAGAGAACACCAGCTACTGCTGTTTATATGAAAGACAATTAGAAACCCAGCATGCAGCATGTGAGCAGCAATTATACTCCTTTACTTCTTTATCGCCCAGCTGTTTCTTCCTTGGTGTGTGACTGATAATGTTTGTTCTGACCACAATGTCTATACCGCGGTGTGCATGAGACTACAAATCCCCTGACTGACCCACTTCTTTCAGCATCTTCCACCCCTGACTCACCATCCAAACTCTTGTCTGCTCTTCCACTGCACACATCTTTACCATCACCTTCATCCTCTTCCTCTGATAACGGTCCTCACCCACCATTGTCATCATCAACATGCCTGCCGCCTGCAATACTTCTTTGGGTGTGTTAGATTAGCAGGCAATGTTTCTGCCCAGGTGGTAAAGCTGACTTTTTTTTCTAATTTTATCTCTGAACAGAACATTGATCTAACCTTTCTTACAGACACTTGACTAAA
>CM054163.1:3123837-3136337 GCA_028751875.1 Rapana venosa
TTGCTTTTTTACGTTATCAAAACGAAATTTTATAAAGGAAAAACGGGGCAAAACCACGAAAATATCAACAATTAACTCATAAGGAAAATGTGCCCCTTGAACAAACGTACACAACTATACCATGTGTCTTAAGTTGTGCCCCCTTTGTAGAGAATGAAAGGGACCTTTTGTTTCAAAGCTTGTCGCACACCCCACGTATACGTTTTAACCGAAAAGTGTGGCTTTTTAATCTGTCTTTCTTTTTCCCCCCAGTTTAGGCAGTAAACATCTATTCTTGAAAACCAAACTCGGACCCTACCCAAATCCGTTCTCGCCATTCCTCACATCTTCCTTGTCCATCTACCCTATCTTTTTTATCACCCTTCCACACATGGACACTTTCCTACTGAAATCCTCGACAGTTGAAAAATCCCAGTGTTCAACAGCATTGTTCTCAAAACGCCAGAAAACATCCGTCCCTCCCCCCTCTGTAAACAGCAACGGCTGGGTGGAAGCAGGACTGGGCGGACTCAGGCAGGCGACACTCTGTTGGTTCCCACTGGCGGCATGCCGGACCCCCCCACAGATCCGCCCAGACCCCCGATACCCACGTTCCGCGCCGTGGCAGGTCCATCAATACCCTCCTCCTCCTCCTCCTCCTCCTCCTCTTCTTCATCGTCGTCGAAGATTTTCTTGCGGGCGATGGGGTAGAGGAGGCAGCAGCAGGCGGCCAGCGCGGCCAGAGCAGCAAGGCCGCCCACCGAGGCCCCCACAGCGATGGGCAGGATGTCGTCGCTGCTGCTGGGGCAGGGCAGGGGCAGTGTGCCTGGTGGAGGGCACAGACACAGACACACACAGAGATAGAGAGAGAGAGGGAGACAGAGATAGAGAGAGGGAGAGAGATAAATAGACAGAGAGACAGACAGAGATAGAGAGAGGGAGACAGAGAGAGAAATAGACAGAGAGACAGACAGACAGAGATAGAGAGAGGGAGACAGAGAGAGAAATAGACAGAGAGACAGACAGACAGAGATAGAGAGAGGGGGAGACAGAGAGAGAAATAGACAGAGAGACAGACAGACAGAGATAGAGAGAGGGAGACAGAGAGAGAAATAGACAGAGAGACAGACAGACAGAGATAGAGAGAGGGAGACAGAGAGAGAAATAGACAGAGAGACAGACAGACAGAGATAGAGAGAGGGAGACAGAGAGAGAAATAGACAGAGAGACAGACAGACACACAGAGATACAGAGAGAGGGAGACAGAGAAATAGACAGAGAGACAGACAGACACACAGAGATACAGAGAGAGGGAGACAGAGAAATAGACAGAGAGACAGACAGACAGACAGAGATAGAGAGAGGGAGACAGAGAAATAGACAGAGAGACAGAGAGGGAGACAGAGAGAGACAGAGAGACAGACAGACAGACAGAGAGACAGACAGACAGACAGAGAGAGGGAGACAGAGAGAGGGAGACAGAGAAATAGACAGAGGAGACAGAGAGAGACAGACAGACACACAGAGAGACAGACAGACAGAGATAGAGAGAGGGAGAGAGAGAAATAGACAGAGAGACAGAGAGAGAGACAGAGAGAGACAGACAGACAGACAGAGAGAGGGAGACAGAGAGAGGGAGACAGAGAAATAGACAGAGAGACAGAGAGAGACAGACAGACAGACAGACAGAGACAAACAGACAGACAGACAGACAGAGAGAGGGAGACAGAGAGAGGGAGACAGAGAAATAGACAGAGAGACAGAGAGAGACAAACAGACAGACAGACAGAGAGAGACAGACAGACAGACAGACAGAGAGACAGAGAGAGAGGCAGAGAGAGAGAGAGAGAGAAATGGACAAATTCTTTTATTTCCAGGATATTGAATAAGCACCCATGTGCCTTTTTACATCTAGTCCCCGCCCGTAGGGATACATCTTAATAATAAGCCCAATACTGATACACTCACACAGTAAGTGTAAGCACAGGAGAGAGAGGTGCTTTAGAAAGGTGTGTGTGTTGTGAGAGAGAGAGAGAGAGGAGAGGAGAGAGAGAGAGAGAGAGAGAGAGAGAGAGAGAGAGAGAGAGAGAGAGAGAGAGAGAGAGAGAGAGAGAGAGAGAGGGATAACGATAACAATAACGATAACGAAATTTTATTGCCGTTAAGCTGATAAGCTCGTACAGCAACGAAGTATCAAGTGTAGCAGAGGGATGCAGTTACACGACATGGAAACCACAGCATTGATCTTCATAATGTACAGCCAATCACGAGACTCTTTACTGTCCAGATTTGTTACGACATTCCGAGCCTTTCTTGTGCCAAGTCTTTGTCACACACACTGCCAGCCAAGGTAAAACTGCAGGAGATCACGAAGACTCGCTAAATCCCGTGAGGCTCGTGCTAAAGTCTCTTTGGCCCGTTCCTCTTTAACATGTTTTTGCCTTGCTGTTTGACAAACCAGTACACACACTCTGCATCAGTGTCTGATTTGCATGCGTATTGGATCACAATGCCATCAGACTCGCATGTCACAAAATCTTTACCATCTGAATGATGGAGGACAGTTTTTCTGAAGTGTTTAGTTCTGTGGCTGTCTCTCAGTCTTTTCTGGACAGATCTGTCAGTCAGAGTAGCAACTTATCATGTGACAATCCGTGTGTCAAATCCACCAACAATATTATCAATCCTTGGTTGACAGGCTGTACAACACACACATCGGCACCACAGTCACACACACCTGGGGATTCCATATCAACGGATGATGGCAACACAACTGATGTTTTCTTGCTGCTATCGTCTGTGTGTACAGTTGGCATGTCTATTTCATGTGTGTCTGCACTTGGCTGTTCCACACCACTGTCAGGCAGACACGAGGCACTGAAGACACAGTCACTGTCACACACAACACCTGCCTGCTTCTCTTTATGTTTTCTGGAACGCTCCTGGTCACGGCGAATTTGGGAGAAAGGTTTTTTCCTGTAGTATTGCACTTGCCTGATGCCATTCACTGTAGGATCCGCCATATTTGATGACACTGCTGTGTCAACTGGCGTCAGTCCAAGACAAAAACCACATTGTCCCCCTCCCCTGCCACCTTCCAGCTGGAGACTGCATTGTCAGTCAGCAGGGCGCTTAAGGTTTTCTCCACAGTAGCTGGAAGTCCAGTAACTGGCATTTTCAGACAGAATTACAAGATTTTTCTGCAGCTCTGAAAAAGTATGTCCTGTTGCTTCACGTCATGAGTAAGAGACCAGAGAAAGAGAGAGAGAGAGAGAGAGAGAGAGAGAGAGAGAGAGAGAGAGAGAGAGAGAGAGAGAGAGAGACAGACAGACAGACAGACAGACAGACAGACGGACAGACAGACAGACAGACAGACAGGCAAATAGACAAACAGACAGACAGGCAAATAGACAAACAGACAGACAGAGACAGAAACAGACAGAGAGACAGGTAAAGCGAGAGAGACAAAAAGGAAACAGAAACACACACTCACACACTCACACAGCCAGCCAGCCAGCCAGCCAGCAAGAAAAGAGAACTCACAACTGATGGTTTCGTTGGCGTCCCCAGGGCAGTAGTTGCCTCCTCCTTTGGGCACGGGGTTGGTGCAGTTACGTTCCCTGAACTGCGTTCCCGTGCCGCACGTGCCCGTGCAGTTGTCCCAGGAGGTCCAGGTGGTCCAGTTGCCGTCCACTGCAACGGTCGGGTGGCGGGTTCAAATCTACCCCTTGGGCTTAGTGCTCTTTCCCATAGATGCGCGAGAAATGGCGTGCAATAGCGAGCACACACAGGCAGACTTGTGTACACGTTAAGCGGGTGTGCAAGCAGGTAAGTAGGCACAGTCGCGAACACATGTAGACGGTATAAGCTTAAAGCACGCAAGCATGCACGCATATTCGCAGACACACGCATACACCTATACACACACACACGTACTGCCCCACCCTTCACCACACACATTCATCCCCTCACCAAAAACCCTCCTGCACTTCACCCCACACCCCCTGCCTCCTTTACCTCACCCCACCCCCCCCCCCCCACAAACAGTTCCCACCCTTCACACACAAACACACACACACACCACACACACACACACACACACACCACACACACCACACACACACCCACACAACCCACACACCACACACCACAACACCACACACAACACACCCACACACACACACACCACACCACACACAAAACACCACACACACCACACACACCACCACACACAAAACCACCACACCACACACACACACACACACCACCACCACACACACACACACACAACACCACACACCCACACACACACACCACACACACCACACCACACACACACACAACACCACACACCCACACACACACACCACACCACCACCACACACACACCACACACACAACACACACAAAACACACAACAAAACCAACACACAACACACACACACCCTCACCCCCCCCCCCCCCCCTCCACAACACACACACACAGACAGACAGAGAGGTCAGACAGACAGACAGACAGACAGACAGAGAGACTCACAGTAGCAGTCGATCATGGTTTTGTTGCAGATGACGAGCTCAGTGGCCAGGCCGGCACACGACTGGCCCCCGTTGGCAGGGGCTGGATTGTCGCACAGGCGAGATCGGGTTTGATTCCCCACAGCCTCGCAAATCTCCGAGCAGTTGCTCCAAGCCGTCCACGCCCCCCAGTTGCCCTCCACTGCACACGTGCATGCGTGCATACAGACAGACAGACAGACAGAATAATGAACAATGAACAAATTTTATTTATAGAGGGTTATAGAATAAGCATAACAATAGTTTTTTTTACATCCAGCCCTCTGCGAAAAAAAAAATCGAAAGTAATTAACGTGCAATACATAGCATGAAGAATGATATAAAGAAAGAAAAAATACATACATTGATGATGGACTTTCCATGCAAATTCACCTCTGACAGACAGACAGACAGACAGACAGATAGATAGCTAGATAGATAGCTAGATAGCTAGATAGATAGCTAGATAGATAGATAGATAGATAGATAGATAGATAGATAGATAGATAGATAGATAGATAGATATATAGATAGATAGACAGACAGACAGATAGATAGATAGATAGATAGATAGATAGATAGATAGATAGATAGATAGATAGATAGATAGATAGATAGATAGATAGATAGATAGATAGATAGAGAGATAGAGAGATAGAGAGATAGATAGATAGATAGGTAGGTAGGTAGGTAGGTAGGTAGGTAGGTAGGTAAATAGGTAGATAGAGAGAAAGAGAGATAGATAGAGAGATAGAGAGATAGATAGATAGATAGATAGATAGATAGATAGATAGGTAGATAGATAGATAGATAGATAGATAGATAGATAGATAGATAGATAGATAGATAGATAGATAGATAGATAGATAGATAGATAGATAGGTAGGTAGGTAGGTAGGTAAATAGGTAGATAGAGAGAGAGAGATAGAGAGAGAGAGATAGATAGATAGATAGATAGATAGATAGATAGATAGATAGATAGATAGATAGATAGATAGATAGATAGATAGATAGATAGATGGATGGATGGATGGATGGACGTGCACACATACATACACGCATACAGACATACATACAGACATACATGCATATAGACATCCATCCATCCATGCATGCATGCATATACATGTACATACATACATACATACATACATACACAAACAACACACACACACAACACACACACACACACACACACACACACACACCTTCACACACACACACACACTTACACACATTTACACGCACACATACACACGCATTTACACACACACGCAAACAAACACACAAACACACACACCTATGGCTGTGGTTTATCACGCTAGCTCTTCTGCACGGCTTTCTCGCTTTTTCCAGATATTTCACTCTATTCAAGTAATCATACCCCGCGCACCAAATATTTTTCTTTAAAGGAAAGTTGTTAATGAAAATAGGCTTTTTCATGGATATTATTCTTTCCTGTTAAACGATTATGCTCTTGAAATGAGGAAAACAAAAGTGAAAGAAAACTATTAGATTTTTGTTTGTCTCTTTGTTTGTTCAATGACGTGATCTCTCTCTCTCTCTCTCTCTCTCTCTCTCTCTCTCTCTCTCTCTCTCTCTCTCTCTCTCTCTCTCTCTCGCTCCCTCTCTCTCTCTCTCTCTCTCTCTCTCTCTCTCTCTCTCTCCTCTCTCTCTCTCTCTCTCTCTCTCTCTCTCTCCCCTCAAATGGGAGTGAGTGAGTGAGTGAGTGAGTGAGTGAGTGAGTGAGTGAGTGAGTGAGTGAGTGAGTCAAGTCAAGTCAAGTCAAATTTTTATTTCCAGATGGTACATTGAATAAGAAATGCATTTGCTTTTTTTTCATCAAGCTATCTATCAAGGAACAAAAAACAACTTGATCAATATTATCTAACTACATAATTACCATAACCAATAATGATAAAAGTAACTCCAAAAGAAAGTGTGTAAGTGTGGTGTGTGTGTGTGTGTGTGTGTGTGTGTGTGTGTGTGTGTGTGTGTGTGTGTGTGTGTGTGTGTGTGTGTGTGTGTGTGTGTGTGTGTGTGTGTGTGTATGTGTGTGTGTGTGTGTGTGGTGTGTGTGTTGTGTGTGTGTGTGTGTGTGTGTGTGTGTGTGTGTGTGTGTGTGTGTGTGTGTGTGTGTGTGTGTGTGTTGTTGTTGTTGTTGTTGTTGTTGTTGTTGTTGTTGTTACTTTCTTCCTCTTCCTCCTCTTCCTCATCGTCGTCATGGTCGTTATTATTATTATTAACATCATTATTATTGTTATTATTTTTATTATTATCATTATTATTGCAATAATTATCACAGGCTCACCTCGCGGGGGTTTAGCCAGATCTTCATCAATCAAACCGTCACCGTCATCGTCTGGAACGAAAGCCCACAGAAAATCAATGGCAAAACCCAACAGAAATCAATCCAGAATTTAAACATCCGCCATCATCAACATCAATGCCAGCTACTGCTGACAAACCACAGGAAAATTAAGTTTTAATAAAGCACATGAAACTTAAGTCAACAAAAAAAGAAACTTGAAACTTAAGTAAAAGAAATCACAAAAAAACATGAAACTTTTTTTTAAGCACATAAAACTTACGTTTAAAAAAAAGAAACTTGAAACATGTGTAAAAAAAATTTTAAACATGAAACTTAATTTTTTTTAAAAACACATGAAACTTAAGTAAAAAAAAAATTAAGTTAAAAAGCGTACATGAAACTTCAGTTTTATAAAAGCATATGAAGCTGAAGTAAACAAGATATCACATGAAATTTCAGTTTAAAAAAAAAAAACACATGAAACTGGAATGAATTACATCCGTGAACATTTTGAAATGTTTCATATTTACAGCTTGCTGGATTTAGAAACGTGACCGGTGCAAATATCTGGACAAAACATTGTCATTTTCTTGTTGTTCTTGTGACAAATGACAATGACAATGACAAATTCTTTTATTTCGAGGATGAATAAGCATCCATGTGCTTTTTTTACATCCAGTCCCCGCCCTTACAGATATATGAGAGAGAGAGAGAGAGAGTGTGTGTGTGTGTGTGTGTGTTTTGTGTGTGTGTGTGTGTGTGTGTGTGTGGTGTGTGTGTGTGTGTGTGTGTGTGTGTGTGTGTGTGTTTTGGGGTGGAATTGAACCTAAGACTGTTGGTGTTTTTTGTGCTCCTGCTGGAGGTGTCCACCTGTTGTCGTCGTGTGGGCTCTCTGTCCAGTCTCTCCTGTACTTAAAGACAGCAAAAAGAGACAGACTTTTTTTTCTTGGTGTGTTTTCCCCCCTCCCACCCCCCACCCCCCCCCACCTCCGCTCCTTGACGTCACTCTGAAATCACCATGGGTGAAGTTTTAGGCACCCACATTCCGACTTGAGGAATGACGTCTACACGCCACACCTACGTGCATGGGCGGGGTGTGGTTTTTTTTTTTTTCTTTCTTTCTTTTTTTTTTTCTTTTCTTTTTTTTTTTTAAAGATGTCTTCCACCCCCGCTCCTACAGCCACGACGAACCTACCCTTCCGAAAAGCAAAACGGGATTTAACGTGTGCGCAACATGTTCTGCATGCGTTCGTACACGCGGTCTTCGGTTGATAGTTTCACCCAAAGGACGTTTTGGGGTGGGGGGGGGGGGGGAGTCGGTACTGATGTCAACTCCAAAGCCTTTGATATTTGATATTATAGACCACAGACTTCTACTACGAAAGCTTGCAGTCTACAAACTATCTCCTAGTACCCTCACACTTATTTTTGTTATTCTTATCTGAGAGACAGCAAAAGGTACATCTAAACAACACGTCTTCAAGTTTTCTTCTTAACAGGTTTGGTGTTCCACAAGGATCAGTGCTTGGTCCCTTGTTGTTTCTTCTGTATATAAATGACCTGCCTTTGAGTATAAATGTACAAAATGAACTATTTGCAGATGAAACAACTCTGTATACTAGCCACAAAAACCCTCTTCATGTATGTCAAAGCTTACAAGAGAATATCAACATAGTTGTCGACTGGACACAAATGAACCACATGGCCCTTCATCCAGGTAAAACAAAATTTATGCTGTTATCAACAAAACAAAAACGTCAAAATCTTAACATAAGCTTGCCTTCTATTTACGTCAACAGTGTCAAAATTGAAGAAGTTTCTAATCACAAAATTTTGGGGATAACCATCGATAATAATTTGTCTTGGTCTGTACATATACGTAATCTAACAAAGAAAATTGCCTCCAAAACCTACCAGTTAAATAAGATCAAACACTTTGTAAATCTGCATGCGAGAAAAATTTATTTTTTTATTCATTTATTCAGTCTTCTGTGGATTATGCATCTACACTATGGGATTTAGCCAGTAATAACTTATTCAAACCATTAATCAGTATACATAAACGAGCTGTCAAAATAGTATTAGATAAGTCATCTTCATTAACATTTTCAGATTACAAAAATGTTAATATTCTTCCTCTCAAAACACGATTGCTGTTTAATAAA
This sequence comes from Rapana venosa, assembly GCA_028751875.1. NCBI lineage: Eukaryota > Metazoa > Mollusca > Gastropoda > Neogastropoda > Muricidae > Rapana > Rapana venosa. The sequence goes on from CM054163.1 coordinate 3,132,847, forward strand.
GGTTATACTAATGCATAAAATTCTTCATGGTAGTGCCCCATCTTCCTTGAGCAGCATGTTCAGCGAAAACAATTTTCGACATTCACATAAAATTAACCTCCCTTTACCAGCTATTACTCTGTTTAAATCAAGCTTAGTATATTCTGGAAGCTGGTTTTGGAATAGACTCCCAACCTTTCTAAAAGATGAAACAGGATTTTCAAGATTTAAGAGTCTGTTCTATGATTTTCTAATGACCTATGAAAATGTCGCATTTCTTTCACCACAAATGTTTTAATCAAACTGTTAGTAGTTTCAGTTACACAAATTGTCCCTGCGCATGGTATAATTAGTTATTGTTAATATCCATTCCTATCAAATTCTGTTTGTTTGTTTTTGATTATTTCTGAGTATATTTAAGCACTTTCTCTGATGTTCTCTATATCTTGCTTGCCTTCCAGTATGTGTGTGTGCGTCTGTGTGTGTATTGTTTTCCATGTAATCTATGTCAATATGCATATTTTCGTTTCTTATTCATTTATTTATTTATTATTTTGAGGGCTGGATGTAAAAAAGCATGTAATGCTTAATCTACTACCCTCTGAAAAATAAAAATTGTTCAAATTGTTCAACTCCGGGGGAAAATCCCCCCAAACGTGTGCCTCCTCCGTCTTCGTTCGAACCCGAGGCTTGGGATAGGCAGCTGAAGACTCTAACCACCAGGCTACCTCCTCCCCACCTCCCCCACAGGGACGTGTTTACATAGAAAGAAGTCTCAGGCATTGTTGAAGAAAACAAGAAGCGACGGCCTATACCACAATCACACATCAACAGGATGCCTCACAAAGTATTGATATGTTCGGTTTGTGTGTAGAACGATCATGTTTTTTGGTTGGTGTTTTCCTGTGTTCGTAAATCAGCCCAAGGCCAGGTTATTGATCGATCCCTTTGTGACTTCTCTTGGTCCTTGGGTTTGGTTCTTGTTTGTGGTTCTGCTAGCTTCTCTGTCGTCCGCTTCCACGGCCGCCATCTTAACCTTTCTGTACATCGCTAGAGCTCTACGTGGGGACGGGATAGCTCAGTGGTCAGAGCACTCGCTTTCCCCCAGCCAAGTTAAGCGGCATCCATCGTGGTTACCAGTTGGATGGGTGACCGTTTGCGCGCCTTGACTTCAATACAGTCCCCCAGTTCACCCAGCTGTAAGTGGGTACCTGCCTCCTTAGGTACATGGAAAGTAAAGCAGCGAGGGAGAGGAGATGGACGCCGCCCTCAATATGCTGGCCCCTAGAGAAGTTGAGGTCTCTGACGCCTCGCTCCCCTACGACCACATAGCCTATGGGAACACCTTTACCTTTTAGATTTATATCCTGTATTTGTTTTTGTTATGGACTTTTGCTTCGGGCATAAATTACTATGTTTGATGAGATGTATAAGTATTGGTATTGGTTTTAATGTTGGTAAAATACGTATTTAGAACAGGAAAACACGGGGGCATGCAAGGCGCTGTCTTTGAAGTCTTGTCAATACTTAAATAAGCTTTTCTTTTGAAAATTAAACAACAAATGACTATGAAAAACTCTGACATCAACAAAAGGACCATGGAACAACCAAACCAGTGAACAAGGAATCAAGCACAACACTGCCCAAACTGGGCATTAGACACAGGACACGCTGCGATGCTGCAGACCTCTCAACCGGTGGGAACGATAACAAAAAAATAATGATTGATAACACCTCCAGCATCAGGGCAATGAGTGCAAAATAAAACACACGGGGCCACTCCATCATTAGTGACATAAAAGAATAATAATGATGATAATAATAATAATGTATGGAATTTATATAGCGCTGAATCTTGTAAAGCAACAAATCAAAGCGCATGAATAGAACACAAACACTCACACATACACACACACCACACGCGCGCGCACAACACACATACACTCACAACACGCGCACGCACGCACACATACACACGCGCGCGCACACACACACTCGCACGCACGCTGGCGCTCGCTCACACACACACACACACATACCGATTCCATTGTTCTTTTCTTCATCAATCCTTTCATCACAGTCATTGTCGATGATATCGCCTGCAACAGTTGCTCCTACATTGGGAGTACATGGCTGAAACACACACACACACACGCACACACACATACACACACACACACACACACACACACACACACACACACACACACACACACACACACATCATTGCATACCAACACACACATATCAATACACACATATCAACACATACACATATATCAACACATACACATATATCAACACATAAACACATATAATAATGATAATAATAAATGGAATTTACTATAGCGCTATATCTGTAAAACAAAAAATCAAAGCGCACACCATTCAACAACACACACACACGCACACATCACACACACACACACACTCACACACACACACACAGACCAACGCACACGCACACACACGCACACACACATCAACACAAAAGCATCGCGCGCACGCACAACACACACAAGCAACGCACCACACACAGCAACGTGCGCACACACACACAGCAATGCACCATACAACACACTATCACACATACATACACATCACAGCACACATAGAACACAAACTAACGCGCACACCATATAAACACATACACACACTGCACGCACGATACATGCACACACAGGCAGTATGAACGTGAAAGATGTGGTGATGTTGTACCTGATCTAATTTTAGTTGGTCAGTGATTTTTGTTTTTCTTTTTTTGTTGTGGTTACCTGGTAAGTGTGTGCACCGCGTGCGTTTTATGTGAACTGTTGTGTGTGTGTGGTGTGATGTGTGTGTGTGTGTGTGTGTGTTGGTGTGTGTGTGTGTGTTGTGTGCATGTAGTGTGTGTAGTGTGTTTGATGTGTTTGTGTGTGTGATGCATGTGTGTGTGTGTTTGCAGTGTATTGTTGTATTGGTGTTGTTTATGGTGCTGTTTTGTTTTAGGATGTGAATGTGCGTGTGTTAATACATGTATATTATATAAGTCATTGTGTTGTCCTGATATTGCATGGTGCATTGTTCATTTTAAATGGATTAATTGACTGGCTGTTCATTCAATAGATACTGATATATTACATGTACACATTTTTGTATACCCTAACTAATCGCTGCATGAAATACATGCTTTTATTACAACGTCATCATACTTGCACATGGCTTGACATTACAACAACATCATACACTCAACATACATTAACAACATAATACATTATATTTTATACCTAATCAAGCAACATACATAATACAGTCAGTATTATTCATACTTATCACGCATTTTCTGTGAAATTTGCTGCTCTCAGATGCAAAGTGCACTATTAGCTGCATATTCATTTTTCTGATGTATTTTTTAGCTATCTAAAACAACATCAACACCTCAATTTGTCATACTAAGTCACGCAATTACTACTCCGTGAATTGGGCTGCTCTCCCCGTACAACGAAAGCAGTCGCACTAGCGACTGCAGCACC
>CM054163.1:3138837-3146337 GCA_028751875.1 Rapana venosa
ATAGATAGATAGATAGATAGATAGATAGATAGATAGATAGATAGATAGATAGATAGATAGATAGATAGATAGATAGATAGATAGATAGATAGATAGATAGATAGATAGATAGATATGCTGTGAAAAAGGTCAAGGTGTCCCACAACCTATGTGGTCGTAGGGGAGCGAGGTATCAGAGACCTCACTTCTCTAGGGGCCAGCATATTGAGAGCGGCGCCCATCTCCTCTCCCTCGCTGCTTTACCTTCCCTGACCCTAAAGAGGCAGGTACCCATTTACAGCTGGGTGAACTGGGGGACTGTACTGAAGCCAAGGCGCGCAAACGGTCACCCATCCAAGTGGTAACCACGCTCGATGCTGTTTGACCTTAGCTGGGGGAAAGCGAGTGCTCTAACCACTGTGTGTGTTGTGTACTGGGTGAATTGTCTTGTCATGGATTTTGTTTGTGGATTGTAAACGTCAATTTGGAAAAGAAATTCTGTCGTTATATAAATTTGAAACAAAGTTATGTAAGGCGTTCTCCAGCTTAGCACAGTGTTTATTCTGTATATTTCACTTTTTTTCTAATAGAAGGTTTGTAATCCATATGAATTTCTGTGTTTGTGAGAAAATAGAGTGTTTGAAATGAATCTGGACTGGCCAAGACTGTCCTACAGGGAGCAGTACAAGGAGGGAGACGAAGAGGCAGACAGAGAAAACGATGGGAAGACAACATCAGAGAGTGGACTGGTAGCCTTGAGTGGAACGATTTGCTACGGAAAGCAGAGGACCGCGGGGAGTGGAGGAAGCTGGTTACAAAAATCTTAATTGGTGCCCCCAAGATCTATGGGACTACGGGAAATTGAATTGAATTGAATTGAATCAGTGGTCTAGAATTAAAGTAAGGCACCTGCCTAGAAATATGGGGTGGGTTCGATTCCTGTTTGTGCTCGAAACTTTCTTCCCCCCCCCCCTTCATTCTCTCTCTCTCTCCTCTCTCTCTCTCTCTCTCTCTCTCTCTCTCTCTCTCTCTCTCTCTCTCTCTCTCTCTCTCTCTCTCTACTCTCCTCTCTCTCTCTCTCTCCCCCCTCTCTCTCCCTCTCTCTCCTCTCTCTCCCTCTCTCCCTCCCTCCCTCCATGCCTGCCTTTCCCCCTCTCTCTCCCCCATCTGCACCATCACAGCTATCTTTCAGATGAGGCAATAAAACAGACATTCTGTGTGCAACACGCATTCAGCGCACGTAAAAAGAACCCACTGAAACAAGAGAGTTGGCTCTGAAATAAAAAATGTGCAGCCCTCTCCCTCCCTAAACCCACCACTCTCATCAGAAAACAGCTACACAGGCTGATTATTTTTGTTTTGTATTTTTTTTTAAAAACGAAATGGGTGGCGCTATTTTGTGGCGGCCTGAATTTCAGGATGAGAAAGCTGCCATGACTAAGAGTAGTATACACTACACTACAATACACTACACTACACTGCACTACACTACACTGCATTGCACCACAATACACTGCACTGCACTACATTACAATACACTACAATACACTACAATACACTACAATACACTACACTACAATACACTACAATACACTGCACTGCACTACACTACACTGCACTGCACTGCACTGCACTGCACTACACTACAATACAATACAATACAATGTAATATAATACATTACACTAGAATACACTACACTACACTACACTGCACTACCCTACACTACACTACAATTCAACGCACTACACTACACTGTACTACACTGCACTACACTACAGTAGAATACACTACACTACACTACACTGCACTGCACTACCCTACTCTACACCACACTACACTACACTACACTGCACTACACTGCACTACACTACAGTAGAATACACTACACTACGCTACACTACACTGCACTGCACTACCCTACTCTACACCACACTACACTACACTACACTGCACTACACTACACTACAGTAGAATACACTACACTACACTGCACTCCACTGCACTACACTACAGTAGAATACACTACACTACACTGCACTCCACTGCACTACACTACAGTAGAATACACTACACTACACTGCACTACACTACACTGCACTACAGTAGAATACACTACACTACACTGCACTACACTACACTACTCCACACTACACCACACTACACAACATAAACTACACTCACTGCACTCCACTGCACTAACCTACAGTAGAATACACTACACTACACTGCACTACACTACACGGGCACTACGTAAGAAATACACCACAATACACTAACTAATACACTGCACTACACTACACTACAGTTACAATACACTACACTACACTGCAAAATCAACTGCACTACACTACAGTAGAGATACACTACACTACACTGCGCTACATACACTACACTAAACTACACTACTCCACACTACAGCAACTACACAACAGTAAACTACACTACTGCACACAAAAAACTACACTGACTACAGTAGAATACACAACACTACCCTACCTACACTACACTGCACTACACTATCTACAACTGCACACCTTACCTCACACTAACACTGACATACACTATCTAACACTGCACTACACTTTGCGCACACGTTAAAACCCGTTCCGCTTTTAGAAAGTGTAGGCATTACTGTTCCGGTGGGAACGGATGACAAAATTGACAAAACACGGGGACTGGATGTAAAGAAATACACCAACAAATGAATGCTTATTCAATTATCCTTGAAATAAAAAAAATAAAAGAATTTTTTTAAATACCTGATCCAATCTCAGGCGGGAATGGATGACAAAAGTGACAAAACTGCATACATACAGAGACTGGATGTAAAAATAAAAAGCGCATGAGTGCTTAATCTATTATCCTCAAAATAAAATTTTAAAACATTTAAACCCTGATCCAATCTCAGGTGGGAACGACTCAAGCCTCCAGACTCACGAATACTTTAATGTCTTAACTAGAGAAATTATGAACGGATGAAGAAAAGTGACAAAACTGCATGCATACAGAGACTCGATATAAAAAACCCAAAAAATGCTTATTCGATTTTCCTCGAAGTAAAAAAAAAAAAATTAATATAAATGACAAGAAATACAATCCAAACCCAAACCGACCTGATTCAATCTCAGGTGGGAACGGATGACAAAAGTGACAAAACTGCATACATACAGAGACTGGATGTAAACCCCCCCCCCCCCCCCCCCCCCCAAAAAAAGAATGCTTATTCGATTATCCTCGAAATAAAATTTTAAAAAATTCAAAACATAAAAATGACCAGAAATACAATCCAGATCCAAACCGACCTGATCCAATCTCAGCCCATCCGTTTCGTTAGGGTCGATGTGGACCACCACGTAGTTGGTGAAGACGGTGTTGGTGGGGTCCGCACCGTGCTGTAGGTGTAGTCTGCGGCCCACTGAGGGCGCGGCAGCAGGAAGGTCAGGGCGGGGTCTCCGCCGTTGGGGCCGTCACTGGTGCCCGTGTGCGTCTTGGCGAACAGCCCCACCAGGACCCCCTAGCACACCAGCAACAACAACAACAACAACAACAAGCATCAGGAATGGACAACGACAACAACAACAAACATGTAAACGCCTAGGTCTAAAGCTTTGTCGGTCGTGGACGTCAGCGAATTGCTAAAAGGTCCTAGACTAAGAACAAACAAGACAAAACAAACAGACAAAACAGAACAATGTTGTTGTGTTGTAAAATGTTGTGTGGAGATTGCCTGTCAGTCATGACAAGCTCTTGATTAACAGAACAACCCGCACTCTCCTGTGTTAAAGGAGAAGAAAGAAATCCTCTGAAGTCGGAGTATGGTTGCCTATATGGTGAGGTGCTTTTTTTCATTTAAAAAAAAACAACTACAGGCACACCTTGTCACGCAGCAGTGTGCAGTGTCAGTCTCACTCGGGGATTTCCAGGTGAGATGGATGGTGCGTGAGGTAAGAGGGCATGTCCACGGTGACCCCCAGAGTGTTAAGCTGGGGAACGCACAACAACAATAACAACAACAACAACAACAGACAACAACAGACAACAACAACAACAGACAACAACAAACAACAACAACAAACAACAGCAACAACAACAACAACAACAAACAACAACAACAGCAACAACAAACAACAAACAACAGCAACAAAGTCAGGGCAGGGCCATCTCCAGTCAGAGGTGTCACGGAAGCAACACGTAAACGACAAGTCGGAGCGGGGTCTCTCCTCTGTGCAGGCGGTCATCGCTGCCCGCTGTGTCTTAGCAAAACCCGCACATCAGAATACCTTAGGAAAAGGAGGTAAAGGGTAAAGGAGTCCCATAACCTATAAGGTCGTAGGGGAGCGAGGCGTCAGAGACCTCACTTCTCTAGGGCCAGCATATTGAGGGCGGCGCCCATCTCCTCTCCCTCGCTGCTTTACCTTCCCTGACCCTAAAGAGGGCAGGTACCCATTTACAGCTGGGTGGTGAACTGGGGGAACTGTACTGAAGCCAAGGCGTGGCGCAAACGGTCACCCATCCAACTGGTAACCACGCTCGACGCTGCTTAACTTGGCTGGGGGAAAGCGAGTGCTCCGACCACTGAGCTATCCCGTCCCCTTAGGAAACCAAGTGTAGAATGCAAAGTCGGGGCTGGGTCATCTCTGGCCAGGCAGTCATCGCTGCCCGCTGAGTTGTCTTGGCAGGAAAAGAAAAAGAGGCCTCAGACTATCAACGGAAATGGACAGTTGGAGCGGGGTCTCCTCCGTCATGGTTTCCCGTTGTGGGGTTTAGCGAGCCGACCCACAAGACTGCCCTCACACAGACGCATGAGCATACTGGCGATGTTGTGCGTTTCTCAGATCAACATCTTTGGGGGAGGAGTGGGGAGGGGGTGTGGGGGTGTTACCTAGGTTATGCTGCCTGTCTCACTCATTCCTAGGTTTTTACTTGTTTTATGTTTTACTTTTATACCACTTTCAATCACGGCAGATTTCTCTGCGTGAATTTCGGGCTGCCCCCCCGGGTAGAGCGCGTCGCCACAAGAGCAGCGCCACCCATTTATTTTTTTTTATTTTTTTCTCTCTGCAACTGTACTTGTTTTCTCTATCAGAGTGGCTTTTTTCGACAGAATTTTCCACCGACAACTCTCTTGTTGCCGTGGGTTCTTTTACGTGCGCAAAATAATTAAGTGTAACACACGGGACCTCGGTTTATCGTCTTATCCGAAAGACTAGCACTCAGACCACCACTGATGGTCTAATGGGTGGGTGGGTGGGTGGGGAGGGGGGAAGTTTCGGGTCCAAACGGGATTCGAACCACCGCACACTTTCAACCTGGACATCTGGCTATCTAGCGCGTTACCTGTTGACCAACGCTCGCCCCCCCCCCCCCCCTCCTGTTGGTAAGGGTGAGTCGGTCAAACCCCTGCCTAGACAGTCACACCTGCACCTTCAACTCTCCTGAAAAACCCAGCTTTTTCCCCATCCTTAACACACATACACACACAGCAGCTGGACAAAAAACTCGAACAGTCTTAGGTTCAATTCCACCCCAACACTATCTCTCTCTCTCTCTCTCTCTCTCTCTCTCTCTCTCTCTCTCTCTCTCCTCTCTCTCCCTCTCTCTCTCTCTCTCTCTCTCTTTCTTTCTTTCTTTCTTTCTTTCTTTCTCTTGTATATCCCTAAGGGCGAGGACTGATTGTAAAAAAAAAGCACATGGGTGCCTATTCATTATCCTCGAAATAAAAGAATTTGTCATTGTCATTGTCACACACGCACTCGCACGCACACGCTCGCACGCACGCACGCGCGTACGCGCGCGCCCACAAAGCACACACACACACACTCACACACTCACACTCACACTCACACACACAGATTCCGTGTGCGCAGAAAAACCAAAAGCATATCCTTCCTTTAGTATAATCATTACGAAATTTGTTCTTAGATAGATGGCTTGATGAAAAAAAGCAAATGCATTGCTTATTCAATGTACCATCTGGAAATACATTTTTGACTTGACTGACTTGACTTGACTTAAGTAGGACGGCTATCAGTCACAGCGATGCTCATCCAAACAAACGTGTACAGCTCAGTCCTGCGCATAGATTAGCCCGGTGGTGGTAACAGCGTTGCGCGTGACGCTCGTGATGTGATCTGCTGACCCGGGTTCCAATCCTGTTAAGCAGGATTTTTCCCCCTGGAGATAACATCAGTGCCGACTTCACTGTCCCCTCCTCCCCCCCCCCCCCCCCCCAAAAAAATGTCCTTCGGAAGATACCCTAAACTGAGGTTCCGTGTGCGAACACATGCAGAACATCTTGTTCGCACAGAAAAACTTGCTCCACTTTTCGCAAGAGTAAGCCATTGTGTGGCAATGGGTAAGGGCAAGATTCAGCGCTATATAAATTCCATATATTATTATTATTATGATGACAAAATTGATATAACTGCATACACACAGGGACTATGAGTAAAAAAGAAAAAGAAAAAGAAAGAGAAAGAAAACAAATTTTAAAACAACAACCAACAACAAAGCACATGAGTGCTCATTCCGTTGTCCTCGAAATAAGAGAACGAAACAACCGACAAAAATCGATCCATCGATAACATTGACCTACCTACAAAACAACCGACAAAAATCGATCCATCGATAACATTGACCTACCTACAAAACAACCGACAAAAATCGATCCATCGATAACATTGACCTACCTACAAAACAACCGACAAAAATCGATCCATCGATAACATTGACCTACCTACAAAACAACCGACAAAACTCGATCCATCGATAACATTGACCTACCTACAAAACAACCGATAAAAATCGATCCATCGATAACATTGACCTACCTACAAAACAACCGACAAAAATCGATCCATCGATAACATTGACCTACCTACAAAACAACCGACAAAAATCGATCCATCGATAACATTAACCTACCTAAAAAACAACCGACAAAAATCGATCCATCGATAACATTGACCTACCTACAAAACAACCGACAAAACCGATCCATCGATAACATTAACCTACCTACAAAACAACCGACAAAAACCGATCCATCGATAACATTGACCTACCTACAAAACAACCGACAAAAATCGATCCATCGATAACATTGACCTACCTTATTGGCCTCGATCATTTGAACATCGCTGGTGGGCAGATCCAGCACTGTGAAGTCTCCGGCATCCAGCAGAAAGGAGTTTCCGTTGCTGAGGGTCACTGTCGTGCCATCGTCCACAGCCACAATCTTGATGATGTCGCCCACTGATCGATCAGGAGTGCTGCACACCAGACATACCACACCGTCTTACTACCTGCTTCTTCTTCGTCGTCGTCGTCGGTCGTCGTCGTCTTCTTCTTCTACTTCCTTTTCGTCTTTCTTCTTCGTCTTCCTTCTTCCTTCTTCTTCGTCTTCTTTCTTCTTCGTCTTCTTCTTCTTCTTCTTCTTCGCAATTCTTCTTCGCATTCTTCTTCTTTCTTCTTCTTCTTCTTCTTCTTCTTTTTCGTCTTTCTTCTTCGTCTTCTTCTCT
>CM054163.1:3153837-3163837 GCA_028751875.1 Rapana venosa
TGATGTCCACGCTGGTGCCGTCCTCTGTGGCCACTAGCCCCAACAGCGCCTGGCTGACCCCGGTCAGCGCGTAGTACTCGGTGGACAAGACGTCCACCTGAGGCAAAAAGCAAGCAGCCAGCCAGCGTGAGGAGACACTGCCTGCCCCGGGCCACGGTGTGTGTGGTGTGAGTGTGTGGTGGTGTTTGGGTAGTGTTGTGTGTAGGGTTGGGGGGGGGGGGGGGTGTGGGGGTGGGTGTGTGGGGGGGTTGTGTAGGTGTGTGTGGGGGGGGGGGGTTGTGGGTGTGGGTGGGGTGGTGTGGTTGGGGGGGGGGGGTTGTGTGTGGTGTGTGTGGGGGGGGGTGGGGGGGGGGGGGGGGGGGGGTGGGTTGTGTGTGTGGTGGGGGGGGGGGGGTGGTGTGTGTGGTGTGGGAGGGTGGGGGGGGGGGGGTGGGGGTGTGAGGGTGGGGGGGGGTGGGGTGTGTGGTGTGGGGGGGGGGGGGTTGTGTGGGGGGTGTGTGTGGGGGGGGGGGGGGGTGTGGGTGTGGGGGGGGTGTGTGGGGGGGGGGGGGGGGGGGGGGTTGGTGGTGTGTGTGTGGGGTGGGGAGGGGGGGGTAGGTGTGGGGGGGGGGGGGGGGGTGTAGGGTGTGGGGGGGGGGGGTGTGTGTGGGGTGGGGGGGGGGGGTGTGGGGGGGGGTTGTGTGTGGTGGGGGGGGGTGTGAGTGTGGTGGGGGGGGGGGGGGGGGTGTAGTGTGTGTGTGGGAGGGTGTAGGGTGGTGGGTGTGTGGTGTGTGTGGGGGGGGGGGGGGGTGTAGTGTGTGTGTGGGGGGTGGGGGGGGGTTGTGTTGTGTGGGTGGGTGTGTTGGGTAGTGTGTGTGGTGTAGTGGGTGGGGGGTGTGTGGTGTGTGTGTGTGGTGTGGGTTGTGTGTGTGGTGTAGTGTGGTGTGGTGTAGTGTGGTGTGGTGTGTGTGGTGGTGTGTGGTGTAGTGTTGTGTGGTGTGTGTGTGTGTGGTGTGTGTGGTGTGGTGTGTGTGTGTGGTGAGGTGGGTGTGGGTGTAGTGGGTGTTGTGTGTTAGTGTGGTGTGTGGTGTTAGTGGGTGTGTGGGTAGTGGTGGTGTGTGGTGTGTGTGGTGTAGTGTGTGTGTGTGGTGTAGTGTGGTGTGGGGTGTAGTGTGTGTGGTGTAGGTGTGTGGTGTGTGTGGGTGTGGGTGTGTGTGGTGAGGTGGTGGTGGGTGTTTGTGTGTGGTGGTTTAGGTGTGTGTGGTGTTAGTGTGTGGTTGTGTGGTGTAGTGTGGTGTGTGGTGAGTGTGTGTGGTGTAGTGTGGTGTGTGGTGTAGGTGTGTGGTGTGTGTGGTGTGTGTGGTGTAGTGTGGTGGTGGTGTAGTGTGTGTGTGGGGGTGGGGGGTGTATTGTGGTGTGTGTGTGTGGTGTGTGTAGTGTGTGTGTGTAGTGTGGTGTGTGTGGTGTAGTGTGTGTGTGTGTGAGTGTGGTGTGTGTAGTGTGTAGGTGTAGTGTGATGTGTGGTGTGTGGTGTGTGTAGTGTGGTGTGTGGTGTGTGTAGTGTGGTGTGTGTAGTGTGGTGTGTGTTGTAGTGTGGGTGTGTAGTGTAGTGTAGTGTGTGGTTGTAGTGTGTGTAGTGTGGTGTGTGTGGTTAGTGTGTTAGTGTGGTGTGTTGTGGTGTATAGTGTTAGTGTTGGTTGGGTGTGGGGTGTGGGTGGGGGGGTTGTGTGTGTGGGGGTTGGTGTGGTTGTAGTGGTGGTGTGGGTGTGTGTGGTTAGTGTGGTGTGTGGGTAGTGTGTGTGGGGGGGGGGGTTGTGTGTGTAGTTGGTTGTAGTGTGTGTTGTGTGGTGTGTGTGGTTGTAGTGTGGTGTGTTGGTGTAGTGTGTGTGGTGTGGTGTGTGGTGTAGTGTGTAGTGTGGTGTGTGGTGTAGTGTGTTTTGGTGGTGGTGTGTGGTGTGTGTAGTTGGTGTGTGTAGGGTGGTGTGTGTAGTGGTGTGGTGTGTGGTGTAGTGTTGTGTGTGTGGTGTAGGTGTGTGTGTAGGTGTGGTGTGTGGTGTGTGGTGTGGGTGGCCTGGTCGGTGTAGTGTGGTGTGTGTGGTGTAGTGTGTGGTGTGTGGTGTGTGGTGTAGTGTGTGTGGGGGAGGGGGTGTTGAGTGTGTGTGTAGTGTGGTGGTGTGAGGTGTGTGGTGGTGGTGTAGTTGTGGTGTAGTTGTGGATTTGTGCGTTAGTGTGTGTGTGTGTGTAGTGTGGTGTGTGGTTGTAGTGTGTGTGTGTTAGTGGGTGTGTGGTGTTGTGTGTGTGGTGTAGTGTGGTGTGTGGTGTATGTGGTTGTGGTTTAGTGTGTGTAGTGTGTGTGTGTGTGTAGTGTGGTGTGTGGTGTAGTGTGTGTGGTGTAGTGTGTGTGTGTGGGTTAGTGTTGTGTGTGGTGTGTGGTAAGTAGTAAGTCTCATTTTAACGTCTTTCACTTTAAGTGATACAGACGGCCTAAAATAGGAGAGTGATGAAAGAGATGGTAGATAGATAGATAGTTATACTGTGTGTTGCGTGCGAGTGTGTGTGTGTGTGTGTGTGTGTTTGTGAGTGTGTTGTGGTGTGGTAGTGTGTGTGTGTGTGTTTAGTTGTGTGGTTGTGTGTTGTTGGTGTTGTAGTGTGTGTTGTGTGTGGTGTGTTTTAGTGTGTGTGGTGGTGTGTGTGTGTGGTGTGTGTAGTGTGGTGTGTGTAGTGTAAGTGTGTGTAGTGTGGTGTAGGTGTGTAGTGAGTGTGTGTGTATGTAGTGTGGTGTGTGTGGGTAGTGTGGTGTGTTGGTGTGTGTGTGTGGTGTGTGGTGTGGTGTGTGTAGTGTGATGTTTGGTGTGGGTGTGGTGTGTGTGTGGGTAGTGTGTGTAGTGTGGTGTGTGGTGTAGGTGTGTGTAGTGTGGTGTGTGGTGTGTGTGGTGTGTGTGTGTAGTGTGGTGTGTGTAGTGGGTGTGTGTAGTGTAGTGTGTGTGTAGTGTGGTGTGTGGTGTGTGTGTGGTAGTGTGGTGTATGTTGTAGTGTGGTGTGTATGTGGTGTGTGTAGTGTGGTGTGGGTGTGTGTTGGTGGTGATTTTGTGTAGTGTGTTGTGGTGGGTGTGTGTAGTGTGGTGTGTGGTTGTGTGTAGTGCGGATGTGTGTAGTGTGGTGTTGGTGGTGTATGGGGTATTAGGTGGGTGTTGTGTGGGTGGGTTGTGTGAGTGGGTTGTGGTGTGTGTAGTGTGGTGTGTGGTTGAGTGTGTGTGTGGGGGGGGGGGGGGTTGTGGTAGGGTGTGGGTTGGGTGGTGGGTTGTGGGTCTTGTGTGTGGTGTGTGTGTGTGTAGTGTGTGTAGTGTGTGTGTTGTATGTGTTGTGTAGTGTGTGTGTGTAGTGTGTAGATGTGGTGTGTGTGGTGTAGGTGTTGTAGGTTAGTTGTGTGTGGTGTTGTTTGGTAAGTAAGTCAGTCTTATTTAAGTACTTTCAGCTTTTTAGTGATACTCAGACGGCTCTAAAATAGTGAGAGTGAATGAAAGAGGTATGATAGATAGATGTAGATATACTCTGTGTGTTGCGTGCGAGTGGGTGTGTGTTTGTTTTGTTGTGGGGTGTTGTTAGTAGTCGTGTGTTTTCAGTTTGTGTGGTGTGTGTTTAGTGTGTTTGGTGTGTTGTGTGTTATAAGAGTGTGTGGTGTAGTGTTGTGTTGGGTGTTGTGTGTGTGGTTGTGGGGTGTTGGATTGTGTGTAGTGTGTGTGTGTGTGTGTAGTGTGGTGTGTGTGTGGTTATTGTAGTGTGTGTGTGGGTGTGGTGTAGTGTGTGTGTAGTGTGGTGTGTGTAGTGTAGTGTGTGTAGTGTGGTGTAGTGTGTGTAGGTGTAGTGTGTGGTATGTAGTGTGGTGTGTGTGGTGTAGTGTGGTGTAGTGTGGTGTGTGGTGTGTGTGTGGTGTAGTGTGTGTGGTGTAGTGTGTGGTTGTAGGTGTGTAGTTGTTGGTGTGTGGTTGTAGTGTGTTTGTAGTGTGGTTGTGTGTGTATGTGTAGTGTGTGTATGTAGTTGTGGTGTGTGTAGTGTGGGTGGTGTATTTAGTGTGTGTGTAAGTTGTGGTTTGTGGTGTAGTGTGTGTAGTTGTGGTTGTAGTGTTGTGTAGTGTGGTTGTGTAGTGTGGTGTGTGTAGTGTGGTTGTGTGTTTATAGTGGTGTGTGTAGTGTGGTTGTGTGTAGTGTGGCGTGTGTAGTGGGTGTGTGGTGTAGTGTGTGTGTGTAGGGGGTGGGGTAGTGTGTGAGTGTGGGTGGGTGTAGTGTGTATGTAGTGTGGTGTGGGTGTGTGTAGTGTGTGTGTGTAGTGTTTGGGGTGTGTAGTGTGGTGTGTTGTAGTGTAGGTGTGTGGAGTGTGGTGTGTGGTGTAGTGTGTGTAGTGTGGGTAGTGTGTGAGTGTGGGTGTAGTGTGGTGTTGTAGTGTGGGGTGTGGTGTTTGTAGTGTGGTGTGTGTAGTGTGGTGTGTGTAGTGTGGTGTGTGTAGTGTGGTGTGTGGTGTGTGTAGTGGGGTGTGTAGTGTGGTGTGTGGTGTAGTGTGGTGTGGTTGTAGTGTGTGTAGTGTGGTGTGTGGTGTGTGTAGTGTGTGTGTGGTGTAGTGTGTGGTGGGGGGGGGGGGGTTGTGTGTAGGGTGTGGGTGGGTGGGTGTGGGTCTTGTGTGTGGTGTGTGTGTGTGTAGTGTGTGTAGTGTGTGTGTGTAGTGTGTAGTGTAGTGTGTGTGTGTAGTGTGTAGTGTAGTGTGTGTGTGGTGTAGTGTGTGTAGTGTAGTGTGTGTGTGGTGTGTGGTGTGGTAAGTAAGTCAGTCTTCAATTTTAACGTCTTTCCACTTTAAGTGATACCAGACGGCCCTAAAATAGGAGAGTGAATGAAAGAGATGGATAGATAGATAGATTAGATATACTCTGTGTGTTGCGTGCGAGTGTGTGTGTGTTGTTTGTGTGTGTGTGTGTGTGTAGTGTAGTGTGTGTGTGTGTGTAGTGTGTGTGTGTGTGTGTGTGTAATAAAGAGTGTGTGGTGTATGTGTGTGTGTGTGTGTGTGTGTGGTGTGTGGTGTGTGTGGTGTGTGTGTGATGTGTGTGTGTGTGTAGTGTGTGTGTGTGTGTGGTGTGTAGTGTGTGTGTGTGGTGTGTGGTGTAGTGTGTGTGTAGTGTGGTGTGTGTAGTGTAGTGTGTGTAGTGTGGTGTAGTGTGTGTAGTGTAGTGTGTGTGTATGTAGTGTGGTGTGTGTGGTGTAGTGTGGTGTAGTGTGGTGTGTGTGTGTGGTGTGTGGTGTAGTGTGTGTGGTGTAGTGTGTGGTGTAGTGTGTGTAGTGTGGTGTGTGGTGTAGTGTGTGTGTAGTGTTGTGTGTGGTGGTGTGTAGTGTGTGTATGTGTGTGGTGTGGTGTGTGGTGTGTGTAGTGTAGTGTGTGTTGTGAGTGTGGGTGTGTGGTGTAGTGTGTGTGTGTGGGTAGTGTGTGTAGTGTGGTGTGTAGTGGGTGTGTGTGGTGGGTGTTAGTGTGGTGTGTGTGTGTGGTGTGTGTAGTGGGGTGTGTATTTGGGGTTGGTTGTTGTGTGATGTGTGTAGTGGGTGTTGGGGAGGTGGTGTGTGTGTTGGTGGGGTGTTGGGTGGTGTGTGTGGGGTGTTAGTGTTTGGGGTGTGTGTGTGTGGTGTGTGTAGTGTGGTGGGGTGTGTGGTGTGTGGTGGTTTTGTGGTGGGGGTTGTGTGTGTGGGTGTGTGGGTGTTTGTTGTAGTTTGTGTGTGTGTGGTGTGTGTGTGTAGTGTGTTGTAGTGTGTGTTGTGTGTGTGGGGGGGGGTTGTGTTTTTGTGTGTGGGGGTGTAGTGTGGGGTGTGGTGTGTGTGGTGTGTGTGGGGTGTGTTGTGTAGTGTGTGTAGTGTGGGGTGTTTTGGGGTGAGGGGTGTGTGTAGGTGTGGTGGTGTAGTGTGGGTGTGTAGTGTGGTGGTTAGTGTGATGTGTGGTGTGTGTAGGTGGTGTGTGTAGTGTGGTGTGTGTAGGGGTGTGGTAGTGTGGTGTGTAGTGGTAGTGTGTGTGTGTGTAGTGTGTGTGTGTGTAGGGTGTATGTGGTAGTGTGTAGTGTGTGTTGTGTGTGGGGTGTAGTTGGTGTGTGTGTGTGTGTGTAGGGTGTAGTGTGGTAGTGGTGTTGTGTGTGGGTGTAGTGTGTGTGTGTAGTGTGTAGTGTGTTGTGGGAGGGTGAGGGGGTGTAGGGTTTTGTGTTGTAGTGTGTGTTGTGTGTAGGGTGTAGTGTGTGTGTGTTTTGTGTAGGGTGTAGTGTGTGTGTAGTGTAGTGTGTGTAGTGTGGTGTGTGGTGTGTGTAGTGTGTGTTGTGTGTAGGTGTAGTGTGTAGGGTGTGTAGGGTGTAGGGTGTAGTGAGTGTGTGTTGTGTGTGTAGTGTGTGTTGTGTGTGTAGTGTGTGTTGTGTGTGTAGTGTGTGTAGTGTGTGTTGTGTTGTGTAGTGTGTGTAGTGTGTGTTGTGTGTTGGGTGTAGTGTGTAGGATGTAGTGTGTAGTGTGTGTGTAGTGTGGGTGTGGGTGGGGTGTGTGTGTGTAGTGTGTGTAGTGTGTAGTGTGTGTGTGTGTAGTGTGTTGTGTTGTGTTGTGTTGTGTTTGCATTTAAGTGTGTTCGAGTGTTGTTCCACAAAGTGTGTTTATAAATGAATTTCTGTGTGTAGCACCATAACCACCACCACCACCACCACCACCACCCATTCCTTCCAACCCCCTCCTTCCTTCAATTTCCTTACCTCCCCATTCCCCGTGTTCATGATTGTGGATGTGAAGAGTTGATGCACTTTAGCAAGAAAAATCTATTCATTTGTTCATTTGTTGTTGTTGTTGTTGTTGTTGTTGTTGTTGTTGTTGTTGTTGTTGTTGTTGTTGTTGTTGTTGTTGTTGTTGTTGTTGTTGTTGTTGTTAGAAGTTTTCAAGCTCACGACTCATGAGATCACCTGGAATATACACACTGACTGACTCATCACATCTTCAACCCAGCCTGAGTCATTATATACACAGTGAACACGAAGTTTGCAAGTAAGACTGTTTTCAAGTGTCGTGGCATTTACGTAGCCATACTCGAGCTTCAGAGCGTTTTTCTCTCCTCTTTAATGTAGAGTACAGGTTGATATTGTAAAACACAAAATAGATAGGAAAAAAATGGGTGGCGCTGCTCTTGTGGCGACGCACTCTCCCCGGGGAGAGCAGCCCGAACTTAACGCTGAGAAATCTGCCGTGACTTACAAATAGTATACAATACAATACAATACAATACAATACAACACAATACAACACAACACAATACAATACACTACAATGCAATTCAAAGCAACATGATACAATACAATACATACAATACAATACAATACAATATAATCACTCTCCACTCCACTCCACTCTACTTCACTACACTACACTCCACTCCACTACACTGCACTACACTACATTACTCTTCACTGCACTACACTACACTACACTGCACTGCACTACACTGCACTACACTACACTACACTGCACTGCACTGCACTACACTACACTGCACTGCACTGCACTACACTACACTACACTACACTGCACTGCACTGCACTACACTACACTGCACTACACTGCACTACACTACACTGCACTGCACTACATTACACTACACTGCACTGCACTACACTACACTGCACTACACTACACTACACTGCACTACACTGCACTACACTACACTACACTGCACTACACTACACTACACTACACTACATTACTCTTCACTGCAAGATATGACACTACACTGCACTACACTACACTACACTACACTACACTACACTTCACTACACTACACTACACTACACTACACTACACTACACTGCACTACACTACACTACACTACACTGCACTACACTACACTACACTACACTTCACTACACTACACTGCACTACACTGCACTACACTACACTACACTGCACTACACTCCACTCCACTGCACTGCACTACACTACATTACACTCCACTCCACTACACTACATACACTACACTGCACTCCACTACACTACATTACACTCACTGCACTGCACTCCACTACATTACATCACTCACTGCACTCCACTCACTACATTACACTCCACTGCACTCCACTCCACTACATTACACTCCACTGCACTGCACTCCACTCCACTACATTACACTCCACTCCACTCCACTCCACTACATTACACTCCACTCCACTCCACTCCACTACATTACACTACTCTCCACTCCACTGCACTACATTACACTCCACTGCACTACACTGCACTCCACTACAAAACAAAATAATACCATACAATTTCCAGAACGTGGCGAGATGCAATTTCAACTGACAGCCCACCCCCCCCCCCCCCTAACCCCTGCCCCAACCCCCCCCCCCCCTTCCCGCGGCATCCCCACAAAAGGGGATGGGAACGGTGGGGGGGGGGGAGAGGAGGGGGGGAGTGTGATCAAGTGAGGCAGGAGCGGGCAGGACTTACGGGCAAAGCCTGGTAGGCGTCTGTGCTGTAGGTTTCCTTGTTGACCCCAAAGACCACGACCTCCTCGTCACTCTGGATCCAGATGCCTCCGTTCTGCTTGGCCGTCCCCGTACCGCGGATGCCGTGAGGTATGATCACCTGCAGCAGACAGGCACCACTGCAGTCAGCACATGATAACGTGGGGGATGTTGTTGGTGAGAAGTAAGGTCATGATAATAATAATAATAATAATAATGTATGGAATTTATATAGCGCTGAATCTTGTAAAGCAACAAATCAAAGCGCTCAGATTTTATTTCATACCACTTTAAGTCACGGCAGATTTCTCTCCGTGAAATTCGGGCTGCTCTCCCCGGGGAGAGCGGGAGAACGCGTCGCCACTTAGCGCTGCGCCACCCTTTCACCCTTTTTTTTTCTGCAGCTGTATTTGTTTCCCTATCAGAGTGGCTTTTTTCTAAGAATTTTGCCAGGGACAACTCTCTTGTTGCCGTGGGTTTTTTTACGTGCGCTAAATAATTACGTGTAACACACGGGACCTCGGTTTATCGTCTCATCCGAAAGACTAGCGCCCAGACCACCACTCATGGTCTAATGGATGGGGGAAAAATTTCCGGTCCAAACGGGGTACGAACCGCCGCACACTTCAGACCCGGACTTTTCGCTTTCTAGACAGGCGCGTTACCTCTAGACCACCGATCCACCATAATATATATGATAACGTGGGGGGTGTTGGTGAGAAGTAAGGTCATGATAACGTGGGGGTGTTGTTGGTGAGAAGTAACGTCATGATAACGTGGGGTGTTGTTGGTGAGAAGTAGGGTCATGATAACGTGGGGGGTGTTGTTGGTGAGAAGTAGGGTCATGATAACGTGGGGTGTTGTTGGTGAGAAGTAGGGTCATGATAACGTGGGGGGTGTTGTTGGTGAGAAGTAAGGTCATGATAACGTGGGGTGTTGTTGGTGAGAAGTAACGTCATGATAACGTGGGGGTGTTGGTGACAAGTAAGGTCAAGGTGTCCCATAACCGTAGGGGAGCGAGGCGTCAGAGACCTCACTTCTCTAGGGCCAGCATATTGAGGGTGGTACGCCCATCTCCTCTCCCTCGCTGCTTTTCCTTCCTTGACCCCTAAAGAGGGCAGGTACCCATTTACAGCTGGGTGAACTGGGGGACTGTACTTGAAGCCAAGGCGCGGAAACGGTCACCCATCCATGTGGTAACCACGCTCGATGCTGCTTTACGTTATTTATTTATTTATTCATTACTTGTTTTTTTAATTCTTCATATAGAGGATAATGTAATAAGCACTCATGTGGGGGGGGTTTTACATCCTGTTCCCGTGTGTATGCAGTTTTGTAAAGTTTGTCATCCGTTCCCACCGGCACACAATGGCCTAATCTTCCAAAAAGCGGAGCAGGATTTAACGTGTACGCAGATGTTCTGCGTGTGTTCGCACACGTGGCCTCGATTTATAGTCTCATCCGCAGGACTTTTGGGGAGAGTGGAGTCGGCACTGATATCAACTCCAT
>CM054163.1:3173837-3176337 GCA_028751875.1 Rapana venosa
GTGTGTGTGTGTGTGTGTGTGTGTGTGTGTGTGTGTGTGTGTGTGTGTGTGTGTGTGTGTGTGTGTGTGTGTGTGTGTGTGTGTGTGTGTGTGTGTGTGTGTGTGTGGTTTTTCTTGACTTTTTCGATTTGATTTGTTTGTTTTTTACAAGATTCAGCGCTATATAAATTCCATATATTATTATTATTATTACTTTTTCCTTTTTTTCTTTCTTTTCTTTTTTCTTTTTTTATATTTTTTTTAGAGCATGGTGTAAAGAAGCCCAGTGCTTATCCATTTACTCTCAATAAACATTTCGAGTTCTCTCTCTCTCTCTCTCTCTCTCTCTCTCTCTCTCTCTCTCTCTCTCTCTCTCTCTCTTCCTTTCTTTCTTTCTTTCTTTCTTTCTTTCTCTCCTTCGGATGAGACTATAAACCGAGGCCCCATGTGCGAACGCATGCAGAACATCTTTCGCACACGTTAAATCCTGTTCCGCTTTTCGTAAAAGTAGGCCATTGTGTGCCGGTGGGAACAGATGACAGAATTTACAAAACCGCATACACACGGGGACTGGACGTAAAAAAGCAGTAAGTGCTTATTCCATTATCCTCGATATAAAAGAATAAAATAAAATATGAAATAAATAAAAATAAAAAATCTCTCTGTGGGTAACTGGTTGGGAGGGAGCGAGGCGTCAGAGACCTCACTTCTCTAGGGCCAGCATATTGAGGGCGGCGCCCATCGCCTCTCCCTCGCTGCTTTACCTTCCCTGACCCTAAAGAGGCAGGCAACTCATTGGCAGCTGGGTGAACTAAGGGACTGTACTGAAGCCAAGGCGCGCAAACGATCTTTCATCCACTTTGAAACCACGCTCAATGCTGCTGAGTATTAGTGGGAGAGAGTGAGTGTGGTGACCGCTTGTAGGTGGTGGTGGTGGTGGGTGGTGGTGGTGGTGGTCGTCGTCGTTTTTGTCTTTTTGTGGTCGTTTTAGTGTGTTCCTTATTTGAAGAGTGACTTCTTTCTTAGTTGTTGCCAGGGTTTACAATAGATAATTTTACAAGGTTTTTTTAAGGTTTGAGTTCAAGTCAGTAAAAAAAAATAAACAACAAGTCAAATAGCCAACGATATGACATTTCAAAAGTAAGCACACACACTCAAGAAAACAAACAAATAAACGAATAGATGAATCAGTAAACCAATAAATAGGTTTTAAAAAACTGTTTAGGAATAAATCACACAACAGAACTATTCGAACGTGTAGATAAACAAACAAATAAATCAATAAAAAATGAATAAACGATCAATAGATCAATAAATAAACGAATAAAAAAAAAATTTTAAATACATGAATAAGTACTTAAGTAAATGTTATACAGCATGAATGAATAAATATACAAATAAATGTCCAAAATGGGACTTGTTATCATCTCTTTTAACATGTCATTATTATTAGTATGGGTGCTACTTTCAGAGATAACTCATTAACACGATATCTTGTATGATGTTTAACTCGCGTAAAAAAAAATCCACAAAAATATAGTCCTAGATAAAAAAAAATTTAAAAAACTGTCCAAAATATCCCAAATCAACGACATCAACAACAACAACAACAACACAAAAAGCCAAACAAACAATGCCTCCCCCAAAAAATAGAAAACCCAAACAAACCCACCCCCCATCCCCCCCCAAAAAAATCACTCTACTAGGGACCATGTGAATCATGAAACAGACAAACGTAAAATGACGTGGCGCTGCTCTTGTGGCGACGCACTGCGCCCGGAAAGAGCAGTCCAAATTTCATGTCATGTGATTGAATAAAGACATGAAAGACATTCATCATTAATTAAGGCGAACTATAAATTATGCAAATATTACACCAAATATTCCTTGGGATATTTTTTGGGTAAGTGTAAGTGTACACTCCATACTGATCTTATACTCACTTTAATCCTTCAGAAATATCAAATTAAAAGTAAATGGTTTTTGATGAAAGGAACACCATGATAACTTAATTCTTAATCTATAACACAGAAATAAAAACCCTCGTATTTTGCTTCATCGGATCTGTAACATGATGAACAAAACAAAACATTCAATAATAGCTAGACAATTTGTAATGGATTCCCCCAATAAAACAAGAAAAAATTCCAAACAAATAAACAAAAGACTAACACAAACTATGTGCAAGCCATAAAGCGTAAAAAAACAAAAAATCATTTAAAAAACAAAAATTGCCCCCCCCCCCCCCCCCCCCAAAAAAAAAATCCCTAAAAACCCCACACAAGCAAAGGCAAAAAAAAGAACGAAAATAGTGGTTAGCGCCTTGGGTTACGGACTGGAAGATCGCGGGTTCGATTCCCATAAGAGTCATAGGGATTTTTCGGACTCCGGCTGGCTCCTACCCAGAGTGAGTGTGCTGTGGGCTCAGTGGGAAGACTGGGACCACACAGTCGATCTTCATCCACTTAACGGATGCGAGTTTGAGAGTGTTGCTCAAATTACCTGACCAACACTGCAGGTG
>CM054163.1:3181337-3190778 GCA_028751875.1 Rapana venosa
TTGCCTTACATTGCCTTACATTGCCTTACATTGCCTTACCTTACATTGCCTTACATTGCCTTGCCTTACGTTGCCTTGCATTGCCTTGCCTTGCCTTATATTGCCTTGCCTTAAATTTCCTTGCATTCACTTGCCTTAAATTGCCTTGCATTGCCTTACATTGCCTTATATTGCCTTGCCTTACATTGCCTTACATTGCCTTACATTGCCTTACATTGCCTTACATTGCCTTGCCTTGCCTTGCATTGCCTTGCCTTACATTGGCTTTCCTTGCATTGCCTGACATTGCCTTGCCTTACTTTGCTTTGCCTTACCTTGCCTTACCTTGCCTTACATTGCCTTCCCTTACCTTGCCTTACCTTGCCTTACATTGCCTTGCCTTACATTGCCTTGCCTTGCCTTACATTGCCTTGCCTTACCTCCCTTACATTGCCTTACATTGCCTTACATTGCCTTACCTTACATTGCCTTACATTGCCTTGCCCTGCCTTACATTGCATTGCCTTGCCTTACATTGCCTTGCCTTATATTGCCTTACATTGCCTTACATTGCCTTGCCCTGCCTTACATTGCCTTGCCTTGCCTTACATTGCCTTACATTGCCTTACCTTACTTTGCTTTGCCTTACATTGCCTTGCCTTACATTGCCTTGCCTTACATTGCCTTGCCTTACTTTACTTTGCCTTACATTGCCTTGCCTTGCCTTGCCTTACATCGCCTTGCCTTCCCTTACATTGCCTTACATTGCCTTGCCTTGCCTTGCCTTCCCTTACATTGCCTTGCCTTACATTGCCTTGCCTTACCTTACATTGCCTTACCTTCCTTTACATTGCCTTACATTGCCTTGCCTTGCCTTACATTGCCTTGCCTTAGATTGCCTTGCCTTGGCTCGCCTTGCATTGCATTGCCTTACCTTACATTGCCTTACCTTACATTGCCTTGCCTTAAATTGCCTTGCCTTGGCTTCCCTTGCATTGCCTTTCCTTGCCTTACATTTCCTTGCCTGGCCTTACATTTCCTTTCCTTGCCTTACATTGCCTTGCCTTGCCTTACATTGCCTTGCCTTACATTGCCTAGCCTTACATTGCCTTGCCTGCCTTACATTGTCTTGCCTTACCTTGCCTTACATTGCCTTTCCTTGCCTTACATTGCCTTGCCTGGCCTTACATTTCCTTTCCTTGCCTTACATTGCCTTGCCTTACATTGCCTTACCTTTCCTTGCCTAACATTGTTTTGCCTTACATTGCCTAAAATTGCCTTACATTGCATTGCATTGCCTTGCCTTACATTGCATTGCCTTGCCTTGCCTTACCTTACATTTCCTTGACTTACATTGCCTTGCATTGCCTTGCATTGCCTTGCATTGCCTTACCCAGCCTTACATTGCCAAGCCTTGCCTTTGCTTGCCTTGGCTTGCCTTGCATTGCCTTTCCTTGCCTTGCCTCACATTGCCTTGCCTTCCATTGCCTTGCCTAACATTCCCTTGCCTTTCCTTGCCTTACATTGCTTTGCCTTGCCTTACATCGCCTTGCCTTACCCTACCTAGCCTTACATTGCCTTGCCTTACATTGCCTTGCCTTACATTGCCTTACATTGTCTTACATTGCCTTGCCTTACATTGCTTTTGCCTTACATTGCCTTACATTGCCTTACATTGCCTTACATTGCCTTGCTTTACATTGCCTTTGCCTTACATTGCCTTACATTGCCTTACATTGCCTTGCCTTGACTTACCTTGCCTCATATTGCCTTGCCTCACATTGCCTTGCCTTGCCTCACAATGCCTTGCCTTGCATTGCCTTGCCTTACATTGCCTTGCCTCCCATTGCCTTGCCTTGCCTTACATTGCCTTACATTGCCTTGCCTTGACTTACATTGTCTTGCCTTAAATTGCCTTGCCTTACCTTGCCTTTCCTTGCCTAGCCTTGCCTTACATTGTCTTGCCTTACATTGCCTTACATTGCCTTACATTGCCTTGCCTTACATTGCCTTACATTGCCTTACCTTGTTTTACATTGCCTTGCCTTACCTTGCATTACATTGCCTTACATTGCCTTGTCTTACATTGCCTTGCCTTGCCTTGCCTTACATTGCCTTGACTTGCCTTGCCTTGCCTTACATTGCCTTGCCTTACATTGCCTTGACTTGCCTTGCCTTACATGGCTTTGCCTTGCCTTGCCTTGCCTTACATTGCCTTGCTTTACATTGCTTTGCGTTACCTAGCTTTCCTTTACATTGCCCTTTCTTGCCATGCCTTGCCTTACCTTGCCTTGCCTTGCCTTGCCATGCCTAGCCTTGCCTTACATTGCCTTGCCTTACATTGCCTTGCCTTACATTGCCTTACATAACATTGCCTTACATAACATTGCCTTGCCTTACCTAGCCTTACCTTGCCTTCCTTTACATTGCCTTGCCTTACATTGCCTTGCCTTGCATTGCCTTGCCTTGCCTTACATTGCCTTGCCTTGCCTTGCTTACAGTGCCTTGCATTGCCTTGCCTTGCCTTACATTGCCTTACATTGCCTTGCCTTGCCTTGCATTGCATTGCCTTACATTGCCTTGTCTTGCCTTACATTGCCTTGTCTTACATTGCCTTGCCTTGCATTGCCTTGCCTTGCCTTGCATTGTCTTGCCTTACATTGCCTTACATTGCCTTGCCTTGCATTGCATTGCCTTGCCTTGCCTTCCCTTACATTGCCTTGCCTTAGATTGCCTTGCCTTGGCTCGCCTTGCATTGCATTGCCTTACCTTACATTGCCTTGCCTTACATTGCCTTGCCTTAAATTGCCTTGCCTTGGCTTCCCTTGAATTGCCTTTCCTTGCCTTACATTTCCTTGCCTGGCCTTACATTTCCTTTCCTTGCCTTACATTGCCTTGCCTTACATGGCTTTGCCTTGCCTAGCCTTGCCTTTCATTGCCTTGCCTTTCATTGCCTTGCCTTTCATTGCCTTGCCTTACATTGCCTTGCCTTACCTAGCTTTCCTTTACATTGCCCTTTCTTGCCATGCCTTGCCTTACCTTGCCTTGCCTTGCCATGCCTAGCCTTGCCTTACATTGCCTTGCCTTACATTGCCTTGCCTTACATTGCCTTACATAACATTGCCTTACATAACATTGCCTTGCCTTGCCTAGCCTTGCCTTACATTGCCTTGCCTTACCTAGCCTTACCTTGCCTTCCTTTACATTGCCTTGCCTTACATTGCCTCGCCTTGCATTGCCTTCCCTTGCTTTACATTGCCTTGCCTTGCTTACATTGCCTTGCATTGCCTTGCCTTGCCTTACATTGCCTTGCCTTGCATTGCCTTGCTTTGCCTTACATTGCCTTGCCTTGCCTTGCCTTGCCTTGCCTTGCTTACATTGCCTTACATTGCCTTGCCTTGCCTTACATTGCCTTGCCTTACCTTGCATTGCATTGCCTTACATTGCCTTACATTGCCTAGTCTTGCCTTACATTGCCTTGCCTTGCCTTACATTGCCTTGCCTTACATTGCATTGCTTTGCCTTACATTGCCTTACACTGCCTTGCCTTGCCTTACATTGCCTTGCCTTGTCTTGTCTTGCATTGCCTTGCCTTGCATTGTCTTGTCTTGCCTTACATTGCCTTGCCTTGCATTGCCTTACATTGCCTTGCCTTGTCTTGCCTTACATTGCCTTGCCTTACATTGCCTTACATTGCCTTTACCTAGCCTTGCCATACATTGCCTTGCCCTGCCTTACATTGCCTTACATTGCCTTACATTGCGTTGCCTTGCCTTACATTGCCTTGCCTTACATTGCCTTGCCTTGCCTTGCCTTACATTGCCTTGCCTTACATTGCCTTGCTTTGCCTTACATTGCCTTACACTGCCTTGCCTTGCCTTACATTGCCTTGCCTTGTCTTGTCTTGCCTTACTTTGCCTTACATTGCCTTGCCTTACATTGCCTTGCCTTGCCTTACATTGCCTTGCCTTACATCGCCTTGCCTTACATTGTCTTGCCTTGCCTTACATTGCCTTGCTTTGCCTTACATTACCTTGCCTTACATTACCTTGCCTTGCCTTACATTGTCTTGCCTTGCCTTACATTGCCTTGCTTTGCCTTACATTGCCTTGTCTTGCCTTACATTGCCTTGCCTTGCCTTACATTACCTTGCTTACATTCGTTTCCTTACATTGCGATGCCTTCCATTACCTTACCTAGCTTTGCCTTGCCTTACCTTGCCTTGCCTACTTTACTTAGCCTTGCCTTGCCTTACCTTGCCTTGCCTACTTTACTTAGCCTTGCCTTGCCTTACCTTGCCTTACCTTACCTAGCCTTGCATTACATTGCTTTGTCTTGCCTTCCTTACCTTCCTTGTCTTGCCCTGCCTTACCTTGCCTTGCCTTGCCTTACCTTACCTAGCCTTGCCTTGCCTTGCCTTGCCTTGCCTTACCTTACCTAGCCTTGCCTTGCCTTACATTGCCTTGCCTTACCTTGCCTTGCCTTACCTAGCCTTACCATTCCTTGCCCTGCCTTACCTAGCCTTGCCTTACCTTACCTAGCACTACCTTACATTACCTACCTAGCCTTACCTTACCTTACCTAACCTTACCTTACCTAGCCTTACCTTACTTTACCTACCCTTACCTTACCTAGCCTTATCTTACCTTAACTAGCCTTACCTGACCTTACTTTACCTAGCCTTACCTTACCTTACCTACCCTTACCTTACCTAGCCTTATTTTACCTTAACTAGCCTTACCTGACCTTACTTTACCTAGTCTTACCTTACCTTACCTAGCTTTACCTTACCTAACCTTACCTTACTTTACCTAGTCTTACCTTACCTAGCCTTACCTTACCTACCCTTACCTTACCTTACCTAGCCTTACCTTACCTAGCCTTGCCTTACCTAGCCTTACCTTACCTTACCTAGCCTTACCTTACGTAGCCTTACCTTACCTTACCTAGCCTTACCTTACGTAGGCTTACCTTACCTTACCTAGCCTTACCTTACCTAGCCTTACCTTACCTAGCCTTACCTTACCTACCCTTACCTGACCTAGCCTTACCTTACCTTACCTAGCGTTTCCTTCCCTTACCTAGCCTTACCTAACCTAGCCTTACTTTACCTAGCCTTGCCTTACCTAGCCTTTCCTTACCTAGCCTTACCTTACCTTACCTACCCTTACCTTACCTAGCCTTACCTTACCTAGCCTTACCTTACCTACCCTTACCTGACCTAGCCTTACCTTACCTTACCTAGCGTTTCCTTCCCTTACCTAGCCTTACCTAACCTCGCCTTACCTTACCTTGCCTTACCTTACCTAGCCTTACCTTACCTTACCTTACCTAGCCTTACCTTACCTAGCCTTACCTTACCTTACCTTACCTAGCCTTACCTTACCTTACCTAGCCTTACCTTACCTTACCTAGCCTTACCTTACCTTACCTACCCTTATCTTACCTTAACTAGCCTTACCTGACCTTACTTTACCTACCCTTACCTTACCTTACCTAGCCTTACCTTACCTAGCCTTACCTTACCTAGCCTTACCTTACCTTACCTAGCCTTACCTTACCTTACCTAGCCTTACCTTACCTTGCCTTACCTTACCTAGCCTTACCTTACCAAGCCTTACCTTACCTAGCCTTACCTTACCAAGCCTTACCTTACCTAGCCTTACCTTACCTAGCCTTACCTTACCAAGCCTTACCTTACCTAGCCTTACCTTACCTAGCCTTACCTTACC
This sequence comes from Rapana venosa, assembly GCA_028751875.1. Lineage (NCBI taxonomy): Eukaryota > Metazoa > Mollusca > Gastropoda > Neogastropoda > Muricidae > Rapana > Rapana venosa. The sequence continues at coordinate 3,187,049 of CM054163.1, forward strand.
TAGCCTTACTACCTTACCTAGCCTTACCTTACCTTACCTAGCCTTACCTTACCTAGCCTTACCTTACCTAGCCTTACCTTACCTAGCCTCTCCTTACCTAGCCTTACCTTACCTAGCACTACCTTACATTATCTACCTAGCCTTACCTTACCTTACCTTACCTAGCCTTACCTTACCTAGCCTTACCTCACCTAGCCTTACCTGACCTAGCCTTACCTTACCTTACTTAGCCTTACCTTACCTTACCTTACCTAGCCTTACCTCACCTAGTCTTACCTTACCTAGCCTTACCTTACCTGACCTAGCCTTACCTTACATAGCCTTACCTTACCTGACCTAGCCTTACCTTACCTTACCTAGCCTTACTTACCTTCCCTTACATTCCCTTGCCTTACCTTACCTAGCCTTACCTTACCTTACCTAGCCTTACCTCACCTAGCCTTACCTTACCTTACCTAGCCTTACCTTACCTTACCTTACCTAGCCTTACCTCACCTAGTCTTACCTTACCTAGCCTTACCTTACCTGACCTAGCCTTACCTTACCTTACCTAGCCTTACTTACCTTCCCTTACATTCCCTTGCCTTATCTTACCTAGCCTTACCTTACCTAGCCTTACCTTACCTAGCCTTACCTTACCTAGCCTTACCTTACCTAGCCTTACCTTACCTAGCCTTACCTTACCTAGCCTTACCTTACCTTACCTAGCCTTACCTTACCTAGCCTTACCTTACCTTACCTAGCCTTACCTTACCTAGCCTTACCTTACCTAACCTTACCTTACCTTATCTAGCCTTACCTTACCTTACCTAGCCTTACCTTGCCTTACCTAGCCTTACCTTACCTTGCCTTACATTGTTTCCCTACAAGAGTGTATTTTTAGCTATATAGCGTTTTTGTCCTTTTCCATGGACAAGTTGCTTGTTGTTGTGGGTTCTTTTACGTGCAACGGGACTTCGGGTTATTGCTCTGTCCAAGAGACTAGCACTAAAACCACTCCTGAAGGTCCAGTAGACGGGGCGAACCCAGGATGGAGCCCCCAAATCCTTTGTGTGCAGGCGTGCGTGCGTGTGTGTATGTGTGTGTGTGTTTAATTTTATTGTATTCGTTATTGCCGTCAGCGCTTGGGCTTTATCACATTTCTTGATTAAACCATTGACGCTTGGGGCAACAGCAAAGTGAGAGGCTGTATGACCAGTGGCTTTCTTTCCCACTCATGGAATTCCATTTACAGCTTAGTCTTTAGTGATCGACTATGACTCTCTGACTAGGAGGCTTGACTCGCACAGTCCTTATGTGCTGCAGCCCTGGGGGCTGGTTGGCCTTTGGAGAGCATCTCCAACGCTGACTGTCCTTATGCCCACTTGGCCGAGAGAGTGGGGATGTGCTGTGGGCAAGGTATCTCCACTATAATCAAATTTCTGCCTAGTTTCCAAAACAGCAGCTGCCTCCTCTGCTGTTTTGGAGGTCATCGTCGGACACGACGGACAAACATACATACATACATACATTCTTTATTTAGAGGATAAAGGAACAACCGAGGTCTCGTGTGCGAACGCACGCAGAACACCTTGCGCACAGGTTTAAACCGGCTTTTTGGAAGAATAGGCCATTTGTGTGCCGGTGGGAACGGATGACAATTTACAAAACCTCATACACGCGGGGACTGGATAAAAAAGAACATGAATGCTCATTCCATTATCCTCGAAATAAAATGGTAATTTTTTTATATATATATTATATTATTTTATATATATATATATATATATATATATATATATATTAAAATATATAAACAGACCCCCAAAAAAACGTAAGCAAAGGGACACAGTCACACAGATGCACAACCATGTAAAGAATAACCCCACACAGACATAACAGAGACCCAAAGACACAAAGACACAACACCTTGGAAAAAAAACCTTAAACACAGAGAGGCGCCCCCCCCCCCCCCCTCTCTCTCTCTCTCTCTCTCTCTCTGTCTGTCTGTCTGTCTAACTGTGTCTCTGTCTCTCTGTGTCTATCTGTCTCTGTGTCTATCTTTCTCTGTCTGTCTGTCTCTGTCTGTTTGTCTCTGTCTCTATCTCTCTGTCTATCTGTTTGCCTCTGTCTCTGTGTCTGTGTCTGTCCGTCTGTTGCCTCTGTCTCTGTGTCTGTCTGTCTCTGTCTCTCCCTCTCTCTCTCTCTCTCCCCTCTCTCTCTCTCTCTCTCTACCATTCCCTCCTCCCTTTTCATTCTTTGGGGGAGGGGGGGGGGGGAACCGGGAAAAAAAAAAAAAAAAACCTAAAGCCCCACACGCGGTTAACCCACATTTTCTGAAGCATGTCGTTATTATTTCGTCCTCTTACGTTCGTCCACCTCTCGACCCAGGCAATTTTCTAAACAGGACAGCAAACCAGCCAGACTAGGGCTCCATTAGAGGGACTGCAAGTGCAGTTTCTCCCATTCCCTAATCCTATTTCACTCTTCCCTTTCTGCCTAGAGATACTTTGAGGTCAGTGCTCATGCTTTTACTAGATGGTCAGATCCGTTTTTACTTCGGCCATTATCTTTGTCAATATTGTGCCGTTGTTAGTGACGATTAAGATCATAATGGTCATACAGAGAGAGGGGGTGGGGGTTGTGAGGGAGGAATGTCTTCTTTTTTGTTGAAAGTGTGTGGGGCGGGGGGGGGGGGGGGGTATTCTCTCTCTCTCTCTGTAGATATTGGTTTAAATTATTACAAATGAATTCTAACAGACTACCATATAATGCTTATCAAATGTTGCTTGACATGGATATATCTGGAAAGAACTGTTGGGTTTTTATGATTAGACAAATTTCATGTGATGCAGGATTCAGCTTTGTATGGCTTCAACAGGGTGTTGGCGACGTCAAGGTATTCTTACATCTGTTTAAGCAAAGACTAGTTGATATGTTTATCCAGGAATGGTATAGTACAATCAGAGACCGAGACAGATACGATAGCTATGGGTGTTTCAAAACAAAATTTGTTAAAGAATAATATCTTCTACACTTAGATACCTACTGCTTTAGAGTTGCTGTGTCACAGGTGAGATGTAATGTTTTACCACTCAACAACAATGTACATCGATATAGTGCACAGAATCAGAAGAAACAAGCCCATTTTGTAAACCCAAAGTTGAAGATGAAAAGCATTTCCTTTATGAATGTTTTGTTTATAATGATTTAAGAATTAAATTTTTAAGGGATTGTGTTGATACACCCCCGTGGGACTCCCGGGGAATGCTTGCAAAGCGAGCATTGCAAGAATAGGATCCCTGCCCTCCAACCAGGCATGTCGTAAGAGGCGACTAAGGTGGAACCCTTCCTCCAGGTTGGGGGTTGGGCACAGGGCTAACAACCCTGTCCCGTAAAAGAAGTGAAGTTACAGAAACAGCAACAGAGAAAACTTATACTTTTGCGTGCGAAGGACCTCCCGGGTCCAGTGAGACTCGTATGAATGCTGACGGCCAAAGCCGAGAGGAAGCTACCAGCAGGATAAGGGAAGACCTGAACACCACAAAACTAAGATCAGACTAGGACATTGGAACGTGAGGACGATGTATGAGACGGGCAAGCTGGCACAGGTAACATTAGAGATGAGAAGATTCAACCTCCATGTCCTAGGAGTAAGCGAGAGTAGATGGACTGGGATCTGGGAGAGTGAGAACCACCACTGGAGAAAAACCCTCTTACTCTGGGGGAGATGACGATCCGCCCAGAGGGA
>CM054163.1:3191278-3243299 GCA_028751875.1 Rapana venosa
GCCCCCCTTTTTTCCCAAAAACTTTCAACTTTTTGGAAAAATTTTTTTAAAAAAATTAAATTCCCCAAAATAAAAATTTTTTTTTTTTATTTTAAAAAAAATTTTGGGGTGGGTTCTTAATTTTTTCAAAAATTTTTAACGGGTTTTTTCCCCCAAAAAAAAAAAGTGGGTGCCCCTTTTTTTCCCCTTTTTTTTTTTAATAATTTAGTTTAAAATCGGTTAAAAAAATTTTTTTTTTAAAATTTTTTTTTTTTAAAATAAAAAATTAATTTTTTTATTGGGTTTTTTTTTTTAAAAACTTTGGGGGAAAGAAAATTTTTTTTTTAGGGAAAAAAAAAGGGAAAATTTTTTATTTTATTTTTTTTTTTCTTTTTTTCAAAAAACCCCAAAAAAAATTTTTTTTTATTTGGGGGTTTTTTTTAAAAAAGGGGGGAAAAATACTCAAAAATAAAATTTTTTTTTTTTTTTTTTTTTTTTTATTTTTTTTTTGGAAAAGGAAATTTTTTTCCTTCCACCCTTTTTTTTAAAAATTGGGGTTTTTTCCAGCATTTTTTTCCTTTTTTTTGGGGTTTTTAAAAAATAAAATCGGGAAAAAAGTTTTTTTTTAAAAATTTTTCCCAAAAACCGTAATTTGTTGAACCCCCTTTCAATGGGAAAATTTTTTGGGTAATTTTTCCAAACCCCCAAAAAATTTTTAAAAACCCCCTTTTTTTGGGTTTTGGAATAAAACCCAAATTTTTTATTTTTAAAAACCTTTTTTTTAAAAAACCCCCCCCCTTTTTTATTTCTTTTTTTTCCCCCCGCCCTTTTTTTTTTCCGGGCCCCTTTTTTTGTCCCCTCCGAAAGGGGGGAATGTTTTTTAAAGGGGCCTTTTGGGGATGGGTCTGGCCAAGTAACCAAAATCATTTTCTTTTAAAAAACCCCCCCCGTTTAAAAAACCCCCCCCCATTTAAAAAAATTTTGGGCCCCGGGGTCCCCCAAAAAAATTTTTTTGGCCCGGTAAAAATTTTTTCTGGTTAAAAGGAAAATTTTTACTTTTCCCCCTTTTTTTCCCAATGGGGGTTTTTTCAAACGAAACCCCTTTTTTTTTTTTTTTTAAACACAAAAGGCAATTTTTTCGGGCGCCCTTTTCCCCTAAAAAAAGGGTTTTTTTTTTTTTTTTTGAATCTTTTTTCCCTTAATTGTTTTTCCCCGGGGGGGAAGGGTAAAATTTTTGCGGGTTTTAACCCCCCAAAAAAAAAATTACCCAAACCCCCGGGGGGTTCCCCTCCAAAGAATAAAAAAGGTCCACGCGGGGGGAAAAGGGTAAAACAAATTTTTTCCCTAGGGCCCAAAAATTTTTTCCCTCAAAAAGGGGGAAATCCCGGAATGGGGGGACCCAAACACTTTTCCCCAAAAAAAACCCAAAATTTTTTTATTTTAAAAACCTTTGTAAAAGGGAAAATGTTAGTTTTTGTGGGTTTGGCCCAGAAAATTTTTTGGGGAAAAGATTTTTAAAAAACCCACCTATTTTGGAAACATTTTTGGGATTTTTAAAAATTTAAAAACCCAAAAAGGGAAGGGGTTTTTTTAAAAGTTTTTCCCAACGTCTCTTTAAAAATAAAAGGACCCAAAACAAACCAAAAAATTTTTCCCCCAAAAAATTGAAAAAGACAAAATTTTGGGGTTTTCCCCCTTTTTCAAAATCAAAAAAGGGTTTTAAATAAAATCCCCAAAAGGGGAAAAAACACAACCTTTTGGTGCCCATTACCAAAGGAAAGGGGGTTCCCCAAGAAAAACCCCCTTTTAAACGGGGCCCGAGGGAAAAACTTTAAAAAAAAAAAAACAAAAAAAAGTTTTTAAAAAATTTTTTTGGGGAAAAAAAATTAAAATGGGAAAAAAAAAAACCCCCCAAAAAATTCTTTACGAATAAAGGTTTTTTTTCCCCAAACCCCCCAAAAAAGAAAAAAAACCCTAAACAATAATTTAAAAACCTTTTTCAACTTGCCCAAAATAAAATTTAAAATTTTAAAAAAATTTTTTTAAAAAAAAACCCCCCCCCCAAAAAAAAATAATAAAAAAAAAAATTAAAAATAAATTTTAAAAAAAAAAAAAAAAAGAAAAAAAAAAATTTTTTAAAAATTTATTTAAAAAAAAAGGGGGGGAAAAAAAATTTAATTTTTTTTTAAAAAAAAAAAATTTTTTTTTAATAAAATTTGTTTTAAAAACCTTTTTTAAAATTTTTTTTTAAAATTTTAAAATTTAAAAAAAAAAATTGGGTTTTAAACTTGGGTGTAAATTTAATAAATTTTTTTAAAAACTTAAATTTTTATTCAAAACTTGGTGTTTTTGTAAATTTAAATAAACCAGTTATAAATGTGTACAGGTTTATTTTTTATTATTCTGAGTATAGAAGGTCCACTTATTAAACTTCAATCCCTTAATAGTAGATTAACATAAGGTTATGATAGGCTGTGCAATGAGTTTAATATTGATTCTAGACTGCATTCAACAAACACAGACAAAAATCATGATGGGACATTGTATTTTGGGGTGTCAAGGAGGTATACTATGCTGGTGGCCTTTTTAATTTTTGGGTTTTAATTTTTTTTTTAATTTAAAATTTAAATTTGAGGTTTATTTTAATTTGTAACTAAAATTGCATGGGAGAATTTTTTTCAGTAGAAGTTATTATTGTAATCTTTTTGATAAGGTTTTTAGAAATTAGATTTTTAAAATGGAGTTTTTTATAGGACTGGTACATGTAAGATGATATTTTTTAACTGTTTAGTGGGAGATGAAAGTATCTTTTGTTTAAAAATATAAAATTTTAATAGTTTAAATAAATTTTTTTTTTTATAAGCTAGATGTTTATTGCTTGAAATGAGTTTATTAACCGAAAAAAATAAACCACAATAAGATAAAATAATACTAAAAGATCAACTAAAATTTTTAACCTAATTTTTTTAAATAAAAATCCTCATAATCTCACATAACCCCCCAATACACATTAATAATGTTAATATTTGATCTTTTGGATCAAATTTGTTAAATATTGAAGTCCTGCCAAAGGGGGTTATATTATAATTTTTTTTTATTTATAAAATTTTATTGAAAACCCATTTTGGGGTGCAGATGTGCATTTGTGTCTCAAACAATTTTTTTTGGTTGTTTATTGTCAGTGTTTAATATTTATTTTATTTCATTATTTTTAAATAAAGGTAGAGTTTGCTGTCTTAAATTCCCCCCACCTCTTTTATGTTTATTTTTTTATACATGGGTTTTTGCATTATGATTATTGTTTATGCATCGGCATTTCCAAAGTTTTAATGAAAAAGCGGAAAACCCTGCATTTAATTAAGATCTTTTTTAATGATGTGCTTTAAAGACCCAGGGAAAAATTTTTTTTTTGTTTAATGAAAATAAATTAGTATTATTTTGTTTTGTAGTGGAAGAAAAGCGAGTAATTAATGTTAGTTTTAATAAAAATTTTGAAGTTGTTAAAGGGACAGTCAAGGCCAATGACTTTTTTAAACAATTTACTTGAAGGGTTTCCCACTAAGAAAGGGAAAAACAGCACTTACTGGATTTTGGGGTTGCTCTTAATTGAAAAGAACTTACTATTTTAAACCTTTAATTTTGTCTCTTAAATTTTTGATATAATTGCGTTTAATTTAATTTTTAGCCAGCAATGATTTACAAAAAAGCCCGGGGGGTTTAAAATTTTTTCTAACAAAGGCTTTGCAAGTATGGAATACCCTTAAATGTCGTTTTCTTTAAAAAACCTTTTTTTATTGTTTTCCTTTTTTTATCCCAAAAATCGTTTTTTTAAATGTATGCCCCGACGGAATTTCTCGGTCCTCAAAAATTTGGAAGGGGCCCTATGAATAAATGTTATGAACTCATTTGGGGGCTCGTTTCTTTTTATTTGTATTTTTATACTTTTAAATTTGAAATCTGGATTTTAAGTCATTAATTCTATATGGTATGTAATGCTAGTTTACGCCCCCAAACAATAAAATTTCTAAACAGAAAGTCTAAAAGTTACCTAATTCTAAGCAATGTGTATTCAAAGTTATACCGACTTTAAGCGTTTAATCAGATACTGTATACATTTAAATCCGATGTTTAGCTCCAATGCGAGCTTGACCAGATTGGAAGTATTAGCAATTTTACAGATATGCATTTGTTAAAGGTAAGCTAGACAATTATTTTGATGAGCTACATGCCATCTTCTTGATGTATTCTAGCAAACATGGTAAAAGGTTGTTTACCTGTCATAAATTCATGAACAGAAGAAAATGTTTGTATTGTCAAATGTGTAAATTTCTAAACATTCAGAAGACTGCCAATTTCTATTAACCGGGTACTAGAAACTTTTATTGGAGAATCGAATAAAATGACAGAGAACATTCCATCACAGACTGCTAAACAAATCGCACAATCCGTAGTCAATCTTCTATGGCCAAACGGAAATTAACTTATCTCATTTCACTATCCAACGATGAAAAACATGACACGGTGAATAACGATGTTAATCTGAGGTTAAGAAAAGACCGGGGACATGATTAACTCTTCTATAAAATATTTTTTCCTAAATAATAATTTTACATTTTTTTTCTTGTTTCCTTTTTGCTTTTTTTCTTGTTTTCTTTCATACCCCAAATTTCTTAGGTTAGACGTTCTATTTGCTAAAAAATGAAATTTTAAAAGAACCCGTTCTTTCCTTAAATTTTTTGGCGTTTCTCCTTTTTACTTTTCTGTTTGGGTTTTGAAAGCCTTCCTTTTAAAAAATGGGGAATAATAACAATAATGTTTTATTTTAAATATCCGAGGAATTTTACTTTATAGCCTTGTATGTTTAACCTTACCAACTAAATTTTTACTGGTAGCCAAAGTTAGGCCATTAATGAAATGTTTAAATTGGCAACCACAAATGTGTAACGCATGAGGTTAAGTATTCTTCGTAAGTTCTAGGGTAGCACCAAAAAAAGGAAAAGTTTTTGTTTTAAGGCCTTAAAATTTTATAAAAGAAATAGGCACCAAATGTTGTGTTCAAAAACTTCCAAAACCCCCCCCCCCCTTCCCCTTTCCCTTTTCATAATTTTTTAGGGTAATGAAAGGGCCAAAAAATTGAAATTCCATCCCGATAAAAAAATCAAGTTTCCCTTTTATTAAATAATTGGACCGAGAGGGAGAAACAAAAACCATTCCTTTTTGCCAACCAATCCCAATTAAAAAATGCCCAAAAAACCAAAACCCCCCCCTGAAAACAACCTGTTCGTAAAACCGTTGTCCGGGCACAAATAGCTTTAAACAATTAAATTTAACCTAATGTTTCCAGAGGAAGAAATCCTAAAAGTCGCAAAAAAAGTACATCAACCCGCCCTTTTTGATTAAAGATTTATACCAAAAAACCCTTTTTCCCTAAATAAAAACCCGATCCCCCACACGTAGCTTATAGAAACTAAAATACATTATGATGGGAAAAAACAGTCCATCCCCCTTTAACCCCATGAACTTAACTATAAGGAACCAGAAATGTGAAAACAAAAAAGAATTCCGATTAAAATCCGAGCATTTATTCCAAGAAAGGAACCCAGAGCTTTCCTAAACCCACCCAAACCAAATCTTTTTAAAACAAAATTTCAAGAAAACCCCCCAATAAAAGGAACCTAACAGAAAATATTTTCAAAAGCCAAAAATCCACCCCTTTTCCAATAGAGCATAAACCCTAAACCCAAGTTTTAAAACCAAAAAAAAAAAAGGGGGAAAAAAAAAAAAAAAAAACCCCCCACAAAAACAAAAAAAACCCCTAGGAATTCCCCATACTAAAGACAGATAAAATTCAAAAAAAAAAAAAACCCTCACCAAAAGTGAAAAAAAAAAGTTGTTCCCAAAAAAAAATTCCCTTTTCCCCTTTTCCCCCAAAAAAAAATTCCCCAAAAATCACAAGACTGAAGCAAAAGATAACTCATTTTTCTTGGCCAATCCAAAAAACCACCCAAAGCAAATGGTTCCCCTCACCAAAACCTCACACGCAAACAAAAACCCCCCCTTTAATCAAACCAACGAAACCCACACTACAAAACACAAACAAAACCTAAACCCAACAACCCGCAGCCCAAAACAACCCTTTACAACCATCCTTCCCTACCACCAACAGATTCTCCCTCCAACAAAACAAAAAAAACAAACAAAAAAACCACCAAACCCAACTCCACCTGCCAACAACCAAAAAAGCCTGGAAAAAACTGTGAACACAAAACCAAACAGATTGGGAAACAACATCCCTTCAAAGAAAAAAAAAGACAAAACCTCCAAACCTTCGAAAACCCAAACAGATTCAAAAACCCCGAAAAAAAAAAAGAAAACCCCAAAGGGAAAAAAAAAGAAAAAGAAAAAAAAAATACAAAACCTAAGAAAATACAAACCAACAACACCCCAAACCCCACGCCCCAACTACATACAAAAGTACACCCAGCACAACAAATCTCTCCGGGGACTCATGACAGACACATCAAGTCAATATCTTATTAAAAAGGGCAGAAATCAAACATCGCTCTCGGGTCTCACATTGATAAACCTTTTTCATTGCTCAAAACTTCCCCCCAACAAAAAAGTCAGCCCTCTTTTTTCATACTGGAATCAACACAGCAAACATCATCCATCACAGACAATAAATGGACAAAACTTATCAGAAAATAAAAGCATTTTCCCCCAACCAGGCTGCGGGCATGCCATTACCCCCCCAAAGGGGACGACATCCCAAAAAAAAAACCGTCAATTTACCAATATGTCCCTTGCCAAAGGTGTTCTGCAGAAAACATCACTTTTTGCAGACCACCTCCATATTTCCCAACTGCTGGGGGGCCCCAAAAAATTTTAAAAATTTTCTGACCCTTTTCCACCCACCCCCCAGGACAGACAGTTTAGGTAAGCCTAAAATAACGCCGCCCCCAAACCCCAAACGACAGCCCTCCTGACGACCCCCAACTACACGGCCCCGACGTACAAAGGCCAACCCTTCCCTTTGAAAAAAAAAAAAAGGGATCATGTCCCGGGATACCCTTTTCACCGGTTTCCCAGGAAAACCCCAAACCCCTCCCCCTAAACCCCCCAATGACTGTCTGGGCCAACAGACAAACTCCCCCACTCTGATATTGGACCACCCACCTCCTCCCCCCCGCCACCCCCACCCAAACCCAGCAGTGCCGCCACCAGACTTCACCCACCCAACTTTTTGTCTAGGTTACACTAAAACTTGGGTAAAAATTCACCACCAAGTTCCACATTAAGGGGTGTGTGTGTGTGTGTGGTGGGTTTGGGGGTTTGGGTGGTTTGGGGGGGTTTTTTTGGGGGGGGGGGGCGGGACACCTATTTCCCATTTTTTGGCACACGGGGGTTGTATGTTGTGTGTTGTGGTGAACAAGGATTTGATGTGCTTCAACGCATGCAGGTTAAAAACACCCCTTTAAACCAAATCATTTTTAGAAGTTGCAAACACTTACAAGGACTTTCTCCTGTGTTTTTGCACCCCCGGCCTTGAAATTAATTTGGTGACAGTTTAATTTTATATCATAAATCTCATTCTGTGCTCGAGACACCCACCCTGCGCAGGGAAGCAGAAAATTTAATTTTATATCAAAAATCTGTATTCTGTGCTCGAGACAAAGCCCACCCAGTGCTCGGGAACAAATAAACAAAATGTAAATTCCCGTCCAGAAAAGCCCCAGGCCGTGTGAACCACATTTTTTTTTTTTTTTATTTATTTTTTTTTTTAGCTTACTTTTTTTTTTTAAAATTTTTTAAATTTTTTTAAAATCTTTTTCCAGGAAACGTCTGATGAGGTGCTTTTATTCCTATTCTGGACTTTTTTTACAGGGGCTTTACTTATTTACCCTCCTTTTTATTTTTTCTTTTTTTGTGTTGTTTTGTTTTTGGGGTTTTTTTTTTTTGTCTTTTTTTTTTTTTTTTTTGGTTTTTTTTTTTTTTTTTTTTTAAAACCCCCTTTCCTCGGTAACCAACCACCCACCTGTGAATTTTTTTTTTTTTTTCATTTTTTTTCCCTCAGACTACTGCGGGCTGTTAGTTTAAAAACACATTGTGTGCTACAGATGGTAATGATTTTACCCCTCTTCACCCTTCCCCCCATAAACCCCCATCAAGATTTACTCCCCCCCCTTTATTATTAATTATTCATTTGTCCCTCTTTTCTCCTTATCTTTAACCATTTTTTGTACACATTAATACTTTTTCACAAAACTAACTTTTTAAAAATGTATTCAAGACACAATTCAGGCCCCCCCAAGGGTTTCGAATTTGCCCCCTAAATATAAACCATGCAGTCAATAAAAGAAATTTTAAAAAGACTCTCACAAAACCCAAAGGGAAACCATTTTAATCTAGGCCCCTTTCCCATCAAGACTTACAGAACACATAACCAAACGACATTTCCATTCCCGGATATAAAATCAAAGCGAAAAAAATCCCAAAACCCAAAGAAAAAGGTTCTTAATTATATTATGGTCTTAAATTCAAACGCTTTTCCATCTGAACGTTATGAAGTAGAATCCATCGGATCAAAAAAGGCTAAAAAGGTGCAGGGCCTATTAAATGGGGGTTTTCACGAAATCCAACAGAAAGAAAAAATTGGATAGCAAGTTTTACTCCATGATGAAACTAGTCCTTTAAATCTAGGAAATTATCTTACAGGTATTTTAATATTGACCAGCAAAAGTAAACAAAACCAAAAGGGGCCCAAGGTTTTTAAAAATCATCAACTTCACCAATTAGAACTTCACCCCCAAGATTCACTCAAAATCAACACAATATTGATCACATCGTATCAGACCCTAAAAACAAACATAGAAACGGGGGTCCCGACAAACGTAGCGCCACACCCAGTCTACCAATGGGCAAAAAAAAAACAAAAAATTCCTAAACCCGGCCATAAAAATAAACCTATCGTCTTTTTGCAAAATTTAATGAGCAGCTTTTTTTTTACTAAGTTTTAAACATCCATGCCTCGGAAAATTTAAAAATCTATCCAGACCTGGCCATTGAGTTCTGGATAAAATTTTTACGAAATCTAAAACAAACACCCCAATTTTAAAAACCCTAAGGATCAAAAAATGTCCGCAAACCACCTGGTTTACAAAGGAAAAGAAGAACAAAAACTTAGAGATTTCTTAAAAGAAAAAATATTAAAGGGGGCAAAAAAAAATTAAGAATGCCTATTAAACTCACATATACGGCGAGGGAGTAAAAGATAAGAGGAGAAGAAAAGAGTATCTTTCAAGATCTACTCTCAGCCAAATCAAAATTCAAAGGACTGTTTGGAAGGCATATCAATCTATTAAACATATATTCATTTGTCTTCCAAATCTAACGTAATTAAAGATATTTTGCTGAAAAATCGAAACAATCTCTTTCATTAATATTTTCTTCTTTCATATCAATTAACAATGATTATTTCGAAGTCTTTTGGTTCTCTATGATATCTTAATCAATTACTTCTGCCAAAAGAAAAGCGTCTTATTCCCTTCAAAACTCCCACATTACCATTCATATCTGTTTTATCGTGGTGAGGTGGCTACTATTTATCCTGACCTCATCCTCTTCCAATCAGTAGCTCATAGACTATGGTTCTTGATCGTGGAAAATAGTTTGGACGAAGTACTTGAAACTCTCCTGCTCCAGTTATTAAAACCAGTCACGTGGACACTTTCTATAACATTTGTCTTCATATAGTAATCTTATTCTTCCCCAACGCCATTCAAAACTGCGCTCAAAGGTGATTCCAATTTCCTCAGTATGGTGAAACTCACTTCTGATCCCTCAAATTTTTGGCCAATCTCTATTTTTTACTTACCTTTCAATTTCCCTTGAGAAAAAAAAACTTAATGAATAACACATGTAGTCCATCATTATAGATATTTATTCAACTCTTTATGATCCCACCATATTCAGTTTGGGGGATTTAGGGCAAAAAATTAAATCACTGTCGGTGCCTTACGGCAAGTAACTATGTTTGTACAACAATTTGACTGTAATTACATCCTAAACAATAATATACAATAAATTTTTGTGGAGTATTTTATTTGTTGTTGATTTTAAGATTTATTGATTTTTAAAATTGCATTTGATAATCTATTGACCGTCCGACTCAGCACGACTTCTCAGTATTTAGCTATAGACTTTAATTATCTCTCTACAAAATACTCTTGAACTCTGTGCTTCTTATCCTTACAAACAGTTGGGCAGGAACAATGTGTTTAAATCAGCTATCGTGTTTCACTCCACAACTATAAACCCTTTCCATTATGGAGCAGTGTTCCACAGGGTACCATCCTATAGGACCCAATTTCTCTTCATTTAGTTTAAATAATTTGACCTGCTTTACTCTCACAATATCAATCTAAATGCGATAACTTTTTTGCTGATGACCACAACATCATAATACAAAGCCGATACAGACATGTACTCTCTTGCAAAAGGACATTTCTAAATTAGTCTCGGATGTTCTGTGTCAAACTCGGGATACTTGCTGTACCTATCAATCACGGTCTTTTTCACACTCCCTCAGAACACAAAATGCAGTGCTTATCATCATACCTGACCAAAGTGACTATATTCTATCTCTTAAATTTTCTACCAATACATTATTGAAAAATAGGAAACAAATTAGAAAAAGCCTCTCACCACAAATGTTCTAGGAGTAATCAATTCAGATGAAAAATTTCAGGCTTTTAGGTACCCTCAATATTCCATTTATCCATCATGTGCAAATACAGTGTCTCAAAGAGTAATACCTAACTGACTCCTAAAATCAAAACTTTATTCTTTGATCTTTCATTCTAGGCATACTATTTCTTTCAAGCTTATATACAATCCTCCCATAGTTTATGCTTCATTCCCCGTGGGATTTTCTGCTTGGGTGACATACACTATGATACACATATTATAAGTCCATGTTATAAAAGTGAGTCTTAAACTGGTACTTTGAAGAAGACTACCTTTCTAGGAAGTGTATTGATACGCTCAGTTAAATATTATTCCCCTACAACAAAGAATAAGAAGTTTAACTTAAGTCTTCATGATGTTATTGTTTAAGATAATGGACTGGATACTTTTCACCTCATCCTTATTTAATGACAAGTTCACAATGAATTCATTCCAGAATTACTGATATGAATTACGCCCTTGTGTCCCTAATCCCCAAGATAGATTTGTTTCATATATCTAGCTTTACTTTTTACATCCAGGGCCCCACATGTGCTGTGGTAAACTCCCTCCGGACTTATTATTTAGCAACAACTCCATCATTAACTAATCTTTATCCTTATCTCAAAAGTCATTTTTTCATCAATGATGCTATCTCCCCCAAAAATAAATATCCACAATTCAATTGAATCTGTTGGAATCTAAGTAAATATATACCACCCTTGCAATTTTATACAAATGTATCCCCCCCCTCTCTACTCTCCCTCCCCCACCCCCCCCCCCCCCCCCCCCCCCCCCACCCCCCCCCCCCCCCCCCCCACCCCCTCTCCCCCCCCCCTTCCTTCTTCCCTACACACCCCCGCTTTCTCCCCTCCCCCCTACCCACCGGCCCCCACCTCATCCACTCCACTCTCCCCCCATCTTCGATCTTTAACCTCCCCCTCTCTCTCTCTCTCTTTTCTCTTTAGTATTATCTGAAAAAACCCCCCCCCCCCCCCCCCCAACTCACACACACTCACTCACTCACTCACTCATATACTCTCCCTCAATGACTGTTTAGGTTTAGATTTCTTCTTGTTTTGTTTCTTGTTTTTTATTGTGTGGATGTTATGGTATTAAATTTATTTTCATTATCATTGAGCATATAATTTGAAACGAGTATAATATGAAATGTGTGTTGATGGGATCGCATACTGTTTTGGAATTACTTTATTAATGGACTATACTATCTCTGCTCTTACACCAAACACACACACACCATCCTCACACACACACACACAACACAACAAACACACACCACACCACACCACACACACACACACACCAACCACACTACACCACATCACACACACACACACACACTGTCTCTCTGTCTCTGTCTCTCTCTCCACCTTTTATCGTCTTGCTCATAGTTTATAGTGTATCCTGAATGTAGGTATTCATATTTATATTTTCAATACTTTATTGGACTTGCCTACTGTACTCTAAGTTTTTTTATGAGGCCCTATTTCAATATCTTTAGTTATGTGTATACATGTATGTGTACCATTTTGACTTTGTGTAGATGTTTATCCTTTATGACTCATTAAGTTTGGTTGTGTTATTTTTCTTGGCTTTGTTGTTGTTCTTGTTGTTGTTGTTGTTTGTCTGTTTTGTCTCTTTTTTTTTTATCTTTTTCTGGTGGTTTGTTTCTTTCCTTCTCTTTCTGTTTGTTTGTTTAGTTTTAGTTAGGGTTTTTTTGGGGGAGGGGGTATTTTAGGGTTTTCTGTTATTTGCTTGCTTTTTGGGGGGGGGGGGTGGGGGTGGTATGTTGGGGGTGGGAGCTGTTTGAAAAAGGGTTTTTTCCACTTGTTTTTATTGTGTGACTGTATATATATTGGGCTCATTATTATTTAGATGGTATCCATCAAAGGGCGGGGAATGGATTGTAAAACAAGACAGGTGTGCTTATTTCATTATCTCAGAAATAAAAGAATTTGTCATTGTCATTGTCTCTCTCTGTGTATAGTGTGTGTATTTTACTTGTACTTTCGCTATTGTGTTATTGATAATGACTTCTAAATAATTGATTTCCACTATTCCTACTTCTTTATAATGACTCCGTTTGGACGATCTTAACATGTACAATGTTAAATCACAGTGAGTTCTAATGGTTCGCTAGTGTTTTGATGAATTGAAAATCTTTATTCAATATCATATAGATTTAAATGCACTGATGCTACTCTCGTCTCTCTCTCTCTCTCTCTCTTCTCTCTCTAAATCTCTCATCCATCCAGACAGGCAAGATCCGGTGTGTCTTCTGAGGCGTTCTGATGTGCAGGAGAGCTGGACAGTTGGCTGCACTCAGGCGGATGACTCTGATACTGATACTGGTATTGTGGTAACAGTATGTGTCTACTCTTATGACCTAACATGTACAGCGATAGATTAAGGGGACAGCAAGAGAAACACACGTTTCGAAAGGTAGGTATGGTACATAGTTCAGTTGTTGAAAAACATTGTGATGTGGTGAATTAGATGACATCATCCTGGAATACTCTTGGAATGGAGTCCCTGGCGAGAATAATTTAAGTGTTGTGTTTGGTTACATCATGCAAGTAAGAGAAAAACTGTATAACAGAAGAACGTGTCAGGATTGCAAGACTTTGTTAAGGGAAACATGTGTACGAACACACAACACACATGAGTCAGTGGTGTGGCGAGTGCTGAGCGGGAGTTACTTCATCATTCGGGACCTGATCCGGTTCTTACATGGGCTTGACTTCGCTGGCTGTAGAATGTGAAAGGAAAGGCTGGTTTGAATGAGACAACTTGAGACCACAGACTTTATGTATCGATTTTGATTGTACATACAAACCACTGCCATGGATTTTCCAGTCATTGTAAATCGCGTCGATTCGAAATCGTTGTTACAGCGCTGCAGCGTAGTATGCGCTTGATTGCTAAATATCATAAAATTGTTTTATGTCAAATGTCAAAATGGTCTCTTCTCTCTCTCTCTACTCTGTCTCTCTTTCTCTCTATCTCTCTCTCTCTCTCTCCCTCTCTTTTATTATTTGGTTATTAGATTTAATTGATGTATTTACATTTTAGTATCATGTTGATTTGCGTTATTAAGATTCAATATTTCAGTTCTACTCCCTAAATTGGACTGTATTTGAGATTCAGTGAATGTTTAATTTTGATATCTTGTTTTGAGATACCCATTATGTATAGCTATGTTCCAAAATGCAGATGTCATTCTCTATGACTATACATGAGTATTCATAAAGATTTTATGTTGACATTGATGTATGGTGTGGAGTGTGCGCGCGCCGCGGCGCGCGCGCGCACTACGGGTGTGTGTATGTGTGTGTGGTGTGTGTGTGTGTGTGTTGTGCGTATATGTGTGTGTGTGTGCGTGCGTGTGGGTGTTGTGTGTGTGTGAGTGTCGTGTGTGTGTGTGTGCCGTTATTGTGTCTCTAATGTTTTGTATGTGTGTGTGTGTGTTGTGTGAATGTGTGTATACCGTCGTGCATGGGGATGCAAATTGCTTCGACAATATTTGTTTAATGTGTTACTATTGCGTGTTGACTCATAAAAGAACAATGAACTTTTACACGATACCCCCCACACAAACTCCCCCACCATTTACTTTCTGTTAGCCAAAATGAAAAACTATTTACAGTGGTTTGTTCTCCTTTTTTTTACTAGAGGTTTTGCTTTGTTTGGTTTTGTTTTGGTTTGGGTTTGGGGTTGTTGTTGCTTTTTTGAGGGGGGACTATTGGGTTGTTCCTCTCCCTTGGTTGTTGCCGATTTTTGTTTTGCTCTTGGTGTTCTTGCTATTTTTTCGGTTTGTTTCTGTTTTTGTTTCTGTTCTGCTTACTTTCTTACTTGTTGCTACTTTATTTTTTTTCTCTCTCTCTCTCTCTTCGGTGATTTTTGTGGGGATTTTTGTGTAGTTATTTTTTTCCGTAAGCTGTGTAAGTGATTGCTATGAGGCTTATTTTATTTGTATTATTTATACTATCCTTATAAGGGCGGGGACTAGATGTAAATAAAAGCACATGGGTGGCTTATTCATTATCCTCGGAAATAAAAGAATTTGTCATTCTCTCTCTCTCTCTCTCTCTCTCTCTCTCTCTCTCTCTCTTCTCTTCTCTCTCTTCTCTCCTCGTTCTCTCTTCTCTCTCTCTCCTCCCCAACCTGTGACTGGTATGACCCTTTAAGGATTGGATGGAAGCTGTTACACTACTTGTAAACCATACAATTCATCGTTGGTGTGATTTAATAATTATAGATCTCTTGTAGCCAAATACATGCTATGGACACAGTTGTGTGAAAGTTTTGGCATCCTTCATGTCAAATTAATTACATACAATACGGATTTCCCTCATCTGAGACATTAATAGATCATATCTATTATTAATGTACTAGAATACAATAACATTTGTATAGAAATATGTTCTCCCACAAGTGGTCTGTTAGGATATAGATTTCCTATCTGTATTGCTCTGGCCAAAAAAGGAGTTTAAATTTCTAAACTTGATCATAAACAATTAAGATACAGGTTCTTCCTTTGCTAATTTAAAGAAAAGACATTTCTTTCATGGACCTAATGCATTTTTCTCTTTCAAATTGTTTATCAGTTAACTGACCCTGATCTAGCCTTGAATTTGGCTAAAAACTCTCTGAACTTCATATAATAAACAACTCCACATTTAAAAATAATCGAGTGAAACATACCCCAAAAACCTCTGTGGCTTAACTTATAAAAAAAATTGAAGGGGAAATAATCACAAGAGACCAACTTAAAGAGACCAAACTTTAATGACTTTAAGATGCAAGAAATAAAAATTATTCCCAAAAGAAACATTTCAAGAGCTCCTATCAGATAGCTCTAGCAATTAAAGAAAGTTATTTGAAAGCCATAAATTCTCTAAACAAAGAAAGAATTTAAAAAATATACAGTTATAAAAGATTATTATCTGCCTCCTCCTCTAAACCAACATTTTTCCAAGAATTTCCTTCATCAAACAGTCAAAAATGGACAGTTTCTTATTTCTATGACGCCTTGCCTTTAGTGAAAGATTTTGCATTTATAAAAGATTCACTTCAAATGTAAAAATCCCATTCCTGGCAGTACCTGAAGTATATTTTTTCCAATGCATCTCAAGCAGACGTTCATATGGTCGTCTAGATGATTTAGGAGGGAAAAATCTTATGACCAGTGCTCATATAATTATGTGATTCCTAATGTTTGTATAAACCTTTTGTATCTATAAAATGCTATTCCCAAGGCATTTTTTCAAATAAGCCAAAATAATTCCTTTGTACAAATCTGTAAGAAAACTTATCTTCAAAATTACAGACCAATTTCAATATTATAGTACTTTCTAAGCTCTGGAAAAGCATTTATATATCCGTGCCTCATGGCTCACATTTCAAATATGACTTACTTCATCCAAATTCAGTCTGGCTTTAGAAAAATCATTCTGTCATACAGCTTGATTAGTCGTTGGGTTTTTTTTATTTTTGTATGGTTCAAAAAAACATCTAATGATTGAAAATTTACTGGACCTGTGTTTTGTATTTTTTTTGCCAACAGCTTTTGTTGCCCTTTGATATTAACCTTTTATTAGGTAAATTGGTACCATATAAAATTTCTGACGAGGCTTTGTCACTCTAAAACATTTCTTTAATAATCGAATCCCACACTGTTTGGCTAGATAATGAGCATCTGAAATTAGGTCACAAAAAATGTGGTGTTCTACACAGGATCTAGTATTAGGGCCTCTTTTTCGGTTCAGTATATATCGTTACCTACCTTGTATTATTTCTAAAGGCGTTAAACTTGGAACTCTTTGCTGTGTTCTACTATTCTACTCTTCTATCTGACTATGAAACAATCTATTCACAACTCTATGCAAGAAAAATGCTGATCAATTGCTGGAATGGACCAGACATAATCATATGGCCTAAATGACCAAAAAAATCTAAATTACTTCTCAACAAATACGACCAAAAATAACCTTTGCTCTGCCACATGTTTATCTGGGGTATACTACTATTAAAGAAGGTAGATACCTCATAGGTCTCTTAGGAGGTACGATTGATAATGATTTTCCTGGTCTCACCTATTGACGTCTTCTATAAATCGATCCTCTCCTCGACTAGAGGATCTGCTTAGGACTTCTACAGACTATTTTAATATTAGATATTTCCCCCTTACTTTGGCAGGCCAAAAGCTGTGTTCAGTTATTATTGATGTCAGGCTTATTTGCCATAGGCTACATCTTAATAACGTTGTTATGTATGTGTAAAATGTTGTGTTGAGATTGCCTCAGCCTTGACAGCTCATAACATAACTACCGCACTCTCCTTGCTAAAGAGAGAAAAACAAATCTCTGAAGTACGGTGTTCAGTTTGTCTGCACATATGGCAAGGTTGCTGAAAAAACTTCTATCCAGTCGGGTACTTCCTATTCACGAGTTCCCCAGGTGGACAATGAGTTGAGGCAGAGTGCATGTTCTGGGTGACCCCAAAGGCGTGTATAAGCTGGGGAAACCTTAACAACTCCCCTAAACTTTTCATTTGGAATTTAATTAAAGCCAATAATAATGTATGCCATTTTGATTGGTCTGGCTCCTATACATCTGTTAATAAGTTTCCAAATTAACAGTCTAGGTACACAAATAACTTAGAATACCGAAACCCAAGACTAGATCTTTACAAGAAAAGCACTTCATCTAATTTGCGATGGGGAACTGTGTGGAAATCATTACCCAAAATGTTAAAAATAAAAATAGCATTAATATAATAATAATAATAATGTATGGGAATTTTTCTTGTTAAAGCATACAAATCAAAGCGATCATTTACTTCTTTTAAGCATTATTATAAATCTTACTTGTTCCAGAAGATTAGTCAACTATGCTAGCTAAACTATTATCAGTTTTAGGCTTGTTAAAATAGGTTTTTTAGCACCTCATTTGAAAAAAAGTCACTTTGTCGGGGAGAAAGTTCATGAATAAGTAACTAGACGCATACTGTTACCTAATCTATTCATACTGTGTGCATTGGTAATTTGCCATGTCAGTTGATTTTTTATTGGGGGTGGGGGGGGGGGGTGTTTTGGTCTTGTTTATTTATTTTTTGTTGGGGGGGCGGGGGGGGGGTTGTTTTGTTTTATTTTATTATATTTTTTTGGTTTGTTTGTTTGGTGCTTTTTTTTTTAATTGTTTGGTTTGAGTTTCTGGTTTTTTTTTGGGGGGGGGATGGGGTTGTTGTTTGAGTACGGGGTTTGTTGTTTTTTTTGGCGGGGAAAGGGGAGTTAGGGTTTTCCTTTTTTTATTGTTGGTTTTTGTTTTTGTTTATTGTTGGAGGGTTTTTTTGTTTTGCTTGTTTCTTTGTGGGGGGGGGGGGGGGGGGGGGCCTTAGGGAAGTGGGGGGGGGGGGGCGTTGCATGATAATTGTTGTTGTTGTTGGAGGGGTTGGTTTGTTTTTACTTGTTGTTCTTTTTTGTTTTTTGATTGTTGTTGTTTTTGCTAGAGGGCTGGATGTAATAAAGCAACTACTGCTGTTATTCTTATTATCCTCTTTGTATATAAAAAGTTTTCAAGTTTTTCAGTTCTCTCTCTCTCTCTCTCTCTCTCTCATCTCTCTCTATCTCTCTCTCTCTTCTCTCTCTCTCTCTCTCTCTCTCTCTCTTTAAATAACAAGGAGGGTTGTAGGAGGTTATAGACGTTCCACTTGCCAACAAGGTAATCCGTGAGGGTCTGGGTTCGTATTTCCAGCCTCGCCCTTTCTTCCTAGTTTGACCAATAAAATAAAACTATATTTTGTCTGAGATGAGGACGACAATAAACGGTGGGCTCCATGTGCGAAAGCTCGCAGAACATTCTTGCCCACACGTTAAAAAACCCCGTTCACCTTTGGAGGAGTATGCCATTGTGTATAGGTAGGATCGTATGACAGGTAAACCTCCCCCAACCCAGATGCATACAGGTGTTGTGTTTTAAACAACCATCCCCTTAAAGGGATTGCGTGGTACCTATAACGGGGGGGGGGGTGGCGGGGGGGCGGGGGGGGGGGGGGGGGTCTTGGTCACATTAGGCATAAATCTCACCATTGTTGAACATCAGAGCTCTAGATAAGAAACGAAAAAAAGAATTATGTAATCTGTAATTGGTGTTGTTGTTGCTGTTGCTGTTTGGTCTTGCTGTGTTGTTTGTTTTATTGTGGTTTTTTTATTTGTTTGTTTTTTTAGGGGGGGTAACTTTTCTTCGTCTTTGCCTGTTTTTTTTTTTTTTTTTTTTGGGGGGGGGGGGGTGTCTTTCCGTAAATTGTTTTCATATTCTTCTTTGTCAACAATCAGGACAACTGTTGTGGTCTGTCATCACGAGCCCAACAAAATGCCTTGGTACTTGCAGTTGAGCCCTCAGACAAGTCAGGCCAACAATTAGACTTGGGTTTTTGGGAAGAAAAATTGTTATCTTAAGGGTCATTCTAGGGGGCGAGGGGGGGGGGGGGGGGAGAGAAAATAATAAGGCAGGTGAATAGGACCAAAAGACAGGCACGAAAATAGTCGAGTGGGATGGTGTCTGGTAGAAAGGAACAAGGCAAAAACAAAGATAGGAAAGGAAAAGGGGGAGGTGGGATGTGGGGGGGTGGGGTGTTCGCCTAGGGGGATGGTTTTATTTATACTGACAAGTCCCCAGCATCCCCTAAAGGGAGTTTTTGTTCTGTAAATTATTCAGTATCCGATTTTGCTTTTTCTTTGTTGGATTTTTTACTTTTGGCTCGCCTCGTTTTCTGTGACATTCCTGCTCCTTGCTGTTCCCACGCGCCGCTCATTTCAATTCTCCCCGACATAGCATACTCAGATTCCGTTATGTCGCATCCTCAGGTTGGAAAGTCCACAGGAAGCCAATAAATATCAGGCGCCTTGGGGCCACCAGTCAGAGGGGCCCTTGCATGCTGCCTTAGGGTCACTTGTGTTGCCGGTTCTGAGGCTAACATATGCAGGAACTCCACCTACTATGCTCCCTACTAACGACAGTATTGCTCAGTCACGGTGGCCTGAATGACGGTGAGTCGCCCATCCCAGGTGGCGACCTAAACAACACATTCCTACGACGTCCATCTCGAACTCCAAACACCAAGCTTTGACACATACGCATACAGGCACAAAAAGTGTATGGGGAAAACGAATTGAGGTCACCATGAGACAGAAAACTGGGACCACCAAATCAGAGCAATTTTTGTTGTTGCATGTTGATCATGATATGATGTATGACATAATCATGCTGCCTGTGGAAGTGCTTATGCGCTTGAGACTAACTTGACAGGGATGTACTCATATGTTTACTTATCATAATATATCCCTGTCAACCAGGACCCAAGAGATACCTTGTCATCTTGCAGCGTTGGTCAGGTTACTTTGTGCAAACACCTCTCAAACTGGCATCCCTAATGTGGATGAAGCTCCAGACTGTGTGGTCCCAGTCTTCCCAATGAGCCGGCAGCACTCACTGTAGGTAGGCTAGGGTCAGAGAATTAAAAAAAAATAAACACTCAAAAAAACCCCTTGTCACAACCTGAACCTTCAGTTCGTAACCACAAGGGCTAATCATCTGGGCCATCCGGTGGCATGGTTAATGATTATGCAATGTTTGATTTCCTCATATGGCTGCTTATTGGGTTGGGTTGTTTGTTGGGTTGTTGGCTTGGTTTGACTGAAAGGTTTCAGTTGGTTGGTGAGTATATTTGCTTGACTTTGATCCCTAGACCAAAGATCATCAGCGACGTTGTTGAAGGAGGATGTGTGTGACCTACCTTTATTCTCCTCACCTCATTCGTTTCCATGTAATTCGTACCACCAAAAAATTGTCCAGGATAAGGGGGAAACATTATTTAGGGGGTGGTAACCATAAAAAGGGACACTTGTTACCAAAGCCACTAAACTCCTTGATGTGTAGCACAGAATGAAAATAGTACCAAAAACTTTTAATTATGTTCTATGTGAACCAAAAGATGGTAAATTTTTTTAGTATGATACTGGTATTTTGGATAGTTTAAAAAGTGTTTTGGTTTGTATTAAAATTTATAAATGTTTAGAAAAGTTTTAATAGTAAAGGAAGTAGGTTTGTTGGGAATCTTAACATTTTACTGAGGACTTCCTGTAAACTTGAGACACCTGGCAGTTCCAGGTGATCATGAGAGAGTTGACTGTCACTCAGCTAAGACTGGTTTCTTAGTTGGCCTAGAGGCTCGAGCATGTGCTGTCACCAATGGTTGGGCTATGATAATGTTCTTTTTAGGAGCACTGAACACCACAAAAACTAACATGCTTGCTGTTGTGATTTGAGGTGTTCGATTTGTGGACATTGCCTTTTGCACGAACCACCATTAGTTTTTTAAGAATTATGAACATCAATAATCTTGCCAATGGCCATTACCTATTTTGCACTTTTTTCTTTTGTAAGAAAGAATCCGAACTGGAACTATCTTTATGTACCCAGTGAAGGATAGAGAGTTCTGGGTTAAATAATGTAGGGCCTTGGACATAAAATCTGTTTTGGAGGGACACTGTAGCCGCATGGTTAAGGATTATTGTTGACTTCACTCCATGGATCCTTTGATAGTCCAGGTTTCATATCTCAGCGGGGCATCTGAGTGAAGGAAGGGTGGGGGATTTTTACATCTCATCTCGTCAACATCAAGTGCAGACCTGCCAGTGACCTTCATTCCTTCCTGTATTATTCACACAGGGAGGTCAAATATGCGGTGTTTATAGATCTTTCCCTCTAACCCACCAGATGCAGGCGCCAAGATTTAAACCCAGGACTTAATGGAACCTAGGGAATTTTGAGTCAATTGGTGTTATACTACCTTGGCTTCAGTGTACACCACACACCAATTAAGTGACAAACCTTCCAGCCTGGGCCAAGTCCATCTGGCGAGGTATTGTGTGTGAGTCCTTGTCCTTTTCTAAGGACAGTATCTGCCCATATCTGATGGGACAGTTTTGAAATAATTCCAGTTGTGTTTTTGAAAAACGTGATTGAAGTGATGACATTTCCAAAATGTTCCTTGGACAACTTGGCAACAACTGTGATAATAAAGCTCCACCCTGCAAGAGGGAAATTAATAACTTTAGTAAAAAAATCACCATTTCTTTTCATGAATCATGGACTTTGAAAACTAAATGCCATATGAAATAATATTTAACAACATTCATTTTTATCAGTATTGACCTCCAATCAATAAAAGAGTCTTGAAGATGACGACTCTATAACTGGAGGTGCTTGTGTAACACATGGCAGATACATCTGATACAATGTAAATCTGTTCAACATTCTTGGAAATAGTTAGGCGCCATGATATGCCTGTAGGATCAGATGACAGAATTTAAATTTAGGAAAAGTCATGCTCTTGGGGTGCTGACTGTAATAAAACACAACCGTGTTTATTAACTATCCTTGAAAATAGAGAATGTAATGATTAACAATCAAAAAACTAAAGTGTAAATGGGCGTGTAATATCCTAAAACAAAATAAGATTCATACATTCTATAAAAACTTAAAAGGACTGGTAAAAAGTTAAACATGCTTTTGGTACATCTAAAAACAACAGATAAATTTTTTAAAGTAAAAATCATAACCCATACATAACTGATTTCTTCAGATTCTTGTTTCACTGTCTGCTTCTCTTCTCTTTTTTTGATTTTTAAAAAACTTTTTCTCGAATATTTCAAATTCTCATACTGCATGTTTCTCATGAGTTCAAAACAACAACGCCACTAGCAGGCAAATGGGCATCGCCAATTTCGAATAGGTACATTCACTTGACTTGACTTGATCCTATACTTGCGGTACTGGTTCCTGGTTCTGTTGGTTGGAAACCTTAAGTATTTGGTGATCGTCATGTGTGGTCAGCAGAAAACTTGATTTTGATGTTGGCACATTTTATTTCGTGCAGGCTTGTGCATGGTATCTCCAATGTCATGGTGGTCAGTGGATCTTAGGTCATTGGTTGGTGGGTGCTATGTGTACCTCAATTATTTACCTGGCAGATTATCCAGTCCGTGCTGTCTTCTGTAGCTTGAGGGGAATGTAGGGTTCCACGAAATTTTCTCCTACTTGCCAGTCCACATTATCCAAACAAGCTCTGATAATATATATACAAAACTGCTTATCTATTTATCTTTCACTACTCTCGATTGCACAACACAGTATTGAAATGTAGGGGGCCTTTGGATGATGGTATATTTTTGACAGTCAGGTTCCATAAACAAATACTAGCGATAATCAGGCAAATCAAACATTTGTTGTTGAGGAATCTCAGATGAAATAAGATTAGTATTGTAATATGAATGCATGGTTTTGCTGACAGGTTATTGCTTACAAGGGTTAGGGTGGGTTAGCCTAGTGGTCAGTGCATTGAGCTGTTGATCTGATAGCTTCAGGTTGGTAGCCACCACTGAGGCCACCTGGTCGATAAATTGTATTAAGTGATGTTCTGTGTGAAGCTGCCTGCAGATACTTGCAGATGTCATAACCACCAGTCTCAACAGGTGGTGTCTACCTTTTTTGTTTTGGAAGATAGGCTATTAGTGTGCCGGCTTGAGTGAGTAGTCACAGGATTTATATATTAGATACTATACGTATATATTTATCTATATCGTATCTATATTTATTTATATATATATTTATGTGTGTGTGGTGTGTATGTGTGTGTGTATGTGTGTTATTTTGGTGTTTCATACATTTTCTATGCTGGACATGACATATTTCATGCGTCATCGTGGTCATAATGAATAAGTAGTTGGTTTTAACTGACTGGGCGGCTGCTAAATCTCAGGTTTCTGATTGTGTAAGAAAAATTCATTTTACTAATTTAAAATTCGTGGTGTGTGATCTGCTTTCACTATTGTGTGCATTTTAGACCGCACCCTGCCTCTTATTCTTATAGTTAATTATGGAAATGTTCAGTTTGTTTTTAAAAAATACACCCAAACCTAACACACAAATCACTACCTCCTAACATTCTTCCTCCTTCAGTCACCCAGATACAATGAATGACTCGGTGTCATAGGCATATGTTTGAATGAATGTCTCTGGTCTTTAATACATTGATTGAAAGATAGGACTGGGTCTTATTTCACAAGATGATAGACATGACTGTATTATACAAATACATGTATGTATTTGGGGGATGGGTTAGTCTAGTGGTAAGAACCTGGGCCAGTGTTAGGATCGTGATGGCATGTGTTCATGCACACAGAGGTATCCATTTTCAGGATTTCACCCCGGAGTAAACATCAGGACTGACTTTATTCCCTCAAAAGTGCTCAGAAGGAGGAGACTTAACTGAGCCCATGTGTTGAAGCACGCAGAACTCTGACCTTGGTAACACACTGTGAAAAAACTTTTTTGCCCTTCGGTGGATAGTTGGCATTTCATGCCGGTCGTGATCGGATGAGAACATTTTCAATGCACATGCACACATGTATCTGTCATGTTTAAACATCAATCCCCAAGTGGAATGTGCGCTACCTCGGATGGGTAAGACAGTTAACATATTATCTCACCATGGTGAACTCAGAGCTCCTAGCTGAAGAACAGAAACAAGAGTTCACCATCATCATCATCTTTTCTTTTCATTGCAGGATTGAGATCAGCAGGACCTGAAAAAGACAACAGAAGAAAATGTAAAATAATTACATGGGCAGCAGTGAAAAAAATCCCACAACGCAGATCTGGAAATTGAAGTCAAGGAAAAAAACACATTACTCAAAAATTATTAGCCGCCCACTTGCACTATGCAGTTCTAACAAATGGCTGATGCCTTCATTGTAGCAGGCTGGAAATGATGTAGTTAAGGTTTTTTTTCTGAAAAACAACCACCCAAACCAACCAACCAGAGACAAAAAATCATGGTGAATCAGCCACCCCTCCAATATAACCCAACAACTGACATTTCCTTCTGGATTATAAGAAATCATGCGGAAAATGTTCCCCAAAAGCCAAAGAAACATGATCTCTTTACTCCTATTATATTAGTGTTGTCTGTAGTTCTAATACGTCTTTTCCTTCTTGAACGTTATCGTTTGATGCAAGTAGAATCCATATGGATAATCAAAAGTTGCTATAAAATGTGCAGGGCCTATTATAATGGGGTTCTGCTACAGAAATATCCATACAGAAAGAAAAAAAATTGGATAGTCAGCTTTGACTCCATGATGAACGTAGTCCTGATTTAGAAATCTAGGGAATAGGAAATATCTTACTAGGTATTTTACTATTGACCTGCAGCCAAAAAGTAAACAACAATGGACCCAGGTTATTTAACTCTTTCAATTCTTCACATTAGTCTAACTTCACCCTCAAGAGTCACATATTCAATATTCTACTCAATTATTGATCACTCTGGGTAATCAGACCCTAAAAACATCATAGAACAGAGAAATAGTTTTTTAGAAGAATACGGTTGCCCTGCACAAAAACTGTAGGGGACCTACTAGACCAGTCTGTACGCCACATGGTCAAAAAAGGATCAAAAATTCCTAATAAACTTGGTCCATAAAACTATAACCTAATCGTTCTCTTTTGCAACTCAATTTATATGTGCAAGTATTTCTTACTAGAGTTAAGCAGTTCCATGCTTCGCGGAAACATTCTATATTACTGATCCAGGGAACTGCCATTGAGTTCTGGATAAAAGTTTTTTACTGAAATCTATAACAAAAAATTGACCCATTTAAAATACCATAAAGGCATCAACATGGTCCGCAAAACCACCTTGGTTTACAAAAGGAACTAGAAGTTAGAGCATGTTATACTTAGAGTAGATTTCTTTTCTTAATAGAACATAAATAAATATTAGGAGGAGGCACAAAAATATTAAGAATGCCTATTAAACTCACATATACGGCGAGGGAGTAAAAGATAAGAGGAGAAGAAAAGAGTATCTTTCAAGATCTACTCTCAGCCAAATCAAAATTCAAAGGACTGTTTGGAAGGCATATCAATCTATTAAACATATATTCATTTGTCTTCCAAATCTAACGTAATTAAAGATATTTTGCTGAAAAATCGAAACAATCTCTTTCATTAATATTTTCTTCTTTCATATCAATTAACAATGATTATTTCGAAGTCTTTTGGTTCTCTATGATATCTTAATCAATTACTTCTGCCAAAAGAAAAGCGTCTTATTCCCTTCAAAACTCCCACATTACCATTCATATCTGTTTTATCGTGGTGAGGTGGCTACTATTTATCCTGACCTCATCCTCTTCCAATCAGTAGCTCATAGACTATGGTTCTTGATCGTGGAAAATAGTTTGGACGAAGTACTTGAAACTCTCCTGCTCCAGTTATTAAAACCAGTCACGTGGACACTTTCTATAACATTTGTCTTCATATAGTAATCTTATTCTTCCCCAACGCCATTCAAAACTGCGCTCAAAGGTGATTCCAATTTCCTCAGTATGGTGAAACTCACTTCTGATCCCTCAAATTTTTGGCCAATCTCTATTTTTTACTTACCTTTCAATTTCCCTTGAGAAAAAAAAACTTAATGAATAACACATGTAGTCCATCATTATAGATATTTATTCAACTCTTTATGATCCCACCATATTCAGTTTGGGGGATTTAGGGCAAAAAATTAAATCACTGTCGGTGCCTTACGGCAAGTAACTATGTTTGTACAACAATTTGACTGTAATTACATCCTAAACAATAATATACAATAAATTTTTGTGGAGTATTTTATTTGTTGTTGATTTTAAGATTTATTGATTTTTAAAATTGCATTTGATAATCTATTGACCGTCCGACTCAGCACGACTTCTCAGTATTTAGCTATAGACTTTAATTATCTCTCTACAAAATACTCTTGAACTCTGTGCTTCTTATCCTTACAAACAGTTGGGCAGGAACAATGTGTTTAAATCAGCTATCGTGTTTCACTCCACAACTATAAACCCTTTCCATTATGGAGCAGTGTTCCACAGGGTACCATCCTATAGGACCCAATTTCTCTTCATTTAGTTTAAATAATTTGACCTGCTTTACTCTCACAATATCAATCTAAATGCGATAACTTTTTTGCTGATGACCACAACATCATAATACAAAGCCGATACAGACATGTACTCTCTTGCAAAAGGACATTTCTAAATTAGTCTCGGATGTTCTGTGTCAAACTCGGGATACTTGCTGTACCTATCAATCACGGTCTTTTTCACACTCCCTCAGAACACAAAATGCAGTGCTTATCATCATACCTGACCAAAGTGACTATATTCTATCTCTTAAATTTTCTACCAATACATTATTGAAAAATAGGAAACAAATTAGAAAAAGCCTCTCACCACAAATGTTCTAGGAGTAATCAATTCAGATGAAAAATTTCAGGCTTTTAGGTACCCTCAATATTCCATTTATCCATCATGTGCAAATACAGTGTCTCAAAGAGTAATACCTAACTGACTCCTAAAATCAAAACTTTATTCTTTGATCTTTCATTCTAGGCATACTATTTCTTTCAAGCTTATATACAATCCTCCCATAGTTTATGCTTCATTCCCCGTGGGATTTTCTGCTTGGGTGACATACACTATGATACACATATTATAAGTCCATGTTATAAAAGTGAGTCTTAAACTGGTACTTTGAAGAAGACTACCTTTCTAGGAAGTGTATTGATACGCTCAGTTAAATATTATTCCCCTACAACAAAGAATAAGAAGTTTAACTTAAGTCTTCATGATGTTATTGTTTAAGATAATGGACTGGATACTTTTCACCTCATCCTTATTTAATGACAAGTTCACAATGAATTCATTCCAGAATTACTGATATGAATTACGCCCTTGTGTCCCTAATCCCCAAGATAGATTTGTTTCATATATCTAGCTTTACTTTTTACATCCAGGGCCCCACATGTGCTGTGGTAAACTCCCTCCGGACTTATTATTTAGCAACAACTCCATCATTAACTAATCTTTATCCTTATCTCAAAAGTCATTTTTTCATCAATGATGCTATCTCCCCCAAAAATAAATATCCACAATTCAATTGAATCTGTTGGAATCTAAGTAAATATATACCACCCTTGCAATTTTATACAAATGTATCCCCCCCCTCTCTACTCTCCCTCCCCCACCCCCCCCCCCCCCCCCCCCCCCCCCACCCCCCCCCCCCCCCCCCCCACCCCCTCTCCCCCCCCCCTTCCTTCTTCCCTACACACCCCCGCTTTCTCCCCTCCCCCCTACCCACCGGCCCCCACCTCATCCACTCCACTCTCCCCCCATCTTCGATCTTTAACCTCCCCCTCTCTCTCTCTCTCTTTTCTCTTTAGTATTATCTGAAAAAACCCCCCCCCCCCCCCCCCCAACTCACACACACTCACTCACTCACTCACTCATATACTCTCCCTCAATGACTGTTTAGGTTTAGATTTCTTCTTGTTTTGTTTCTTGTTTTTTATTGTGTGGATGTTATGGTATTAAATTTATTTTCATTATCATTGAGCATATAATTTGAAACGAGTATAATATGAAATGTGTGTTGATGGGATCGCATACTGTTTTGGAATTACTTTATTAATGGACTATACTATCTCTGCTCTTACACCAAACACACACACACCATCCTCACACACACACACACAACACAACAAACACACACCACACCACACCACACACACACACACACCAACCACACTACACCACATCACACACACACACACACACTGTCTCTCTGTCTCTGTCTCTCTCTCCACCTTTTATCGTCTTGCTCATAGTTTATAGTGTATCCTGAATGTAGGTATTCATATTTATATTTTCAATACTTTATTGGACTTGCCTACTGTACTCTAAGTTTTTTTATGAGGCCCTATTTCAATATCTTTAGTTATGTGTATACATGTATGTGTACCATTTTGACTTTGTGTAGATGTTTATCCTTTATGACTCATTAAGTTTGGTTGTGTTATTTTTCTTGGCTTTGTTGTTGTTCTTGTTGTTGTTGTTGTTTGTCTGTTTTGTCTCTTTTTTTTTTATCTTTTTCTGGTGGTTTGTTTCTTTCCTTCTCTTTCTGTTTGTTTGTTTAGTTTTAGTTAGGGTTTTTTTGGGGGAGGGGGTATTTTAGGGTTTTCTGTTATTTGCTTGCTTTTTGGGGGGGGGGGGTGGGGGTGGTATGTTGGGGGTGGGAGCTGTTTGAAAAAGGGTTTTTTCCACTTGTTTTTATTGTGTGACTGTATATATATTGGGCTCATTATTATTTAGATGGTATCCATCAAAGGGCGGGGAATGGATTGTAAAACAAGACAGGTGTGCTTATTTCATTATCTCAGAAATAAAAGAATTTGTCATTGTCATTGTCTCTCTCTGTGTATAGTGTGTGTATTTTACTTGTACTTTCGCTATTGTGTTATTGATAATGACTTCTAAATAATTGATTTCCACTATTCCTACTTCTTTATAATGACTCCGTTTGGACGATCTTAACATGTACAATGTTAAATCACAGTGAGTTCTAATGGTTCGCTAGTGTTTTGATGAATTGAAAATCTTTATTCAATATCATATAGATTTAAATGCACTGATGCTACTCTCGTCTCTCTCTCTCTCTCTCTCTTCTCTCTCTAAATCTCTCATCCATCCAGACAGGCAAGATCCGGTGTGTCTTCTGAGGCGTTCTGATGTGCAGGAGAGCTGGACAGTTGGCTGCACTCAGGCGGATGACTCTGATACTGATACTGGTATTGTGGTAACAGTATGTGTCTACTCTTATGACCTAACATGTACAGCGATAGATTAAGGGGACAGCAAGAGAAACACACGTTTCGAAAGGTAGGTATGGTACATAGTTCAGTTGTTGAAAAACATTGTGATGTGGTGAATTAGATGACATCATCCTGGAATACTCTTGGAATGGAGTCCCTGGCGAGAATAATTTAAGTGTTGTGTTTGGTTACATCATGCAAGTAAGAGAAAAACTGTATAACAGAAGAACGTGTCAGGATTGCAAGACTTTGTTAAGGGAAACATGTGTACGAACACACAACACACATGAGTCAGTGGTGTGGCGAGTGCTGAGCGGGAGTTACTTCATCATTCGGGACCTGATCCGGTTCTTACATGGGCTTGACTTCGCTGGCTGTAGAATGTGAAAGGAAAGGCTGGTTTGAATGAGACAACTTGAGACCACAGACTTTATGTATCGATTTTGATTGTACATACAAACCACTGCCATGGATTTTCCAGTCATTGTAAATCGCGTCGATTCGAAATCGTTGTTACAGCGCTGCAGCGTAGTATGCGCTTGATTGCTAAATATCATAAAATTGTTTTATGTCAAATGTCAAAATGGTCTCTTCTCTCTCTCTCTACTCTGTCTCTCTTTCTCTCTATCTCTCTCTCTCTCTCTCCCTCTCTTTTATTATTTGGTTATTAGATTTAATTGATGTATTTACATTTTAGTATCATGTTGATTTGCGTTATTAAGATTCAATATTTCAGTTCTACTCCCTAAATTGGACTGTATTTGAGATTCAGTGAATGTTTAATTTTGATATCTTGTTTTGAGATACCCATTATGTATAGCTATGTTCCAAAATGCAGATGTCATTCTCTATGACTATACATGAGTATTCATAAAGATTTTATGTTGACATTGATGTATGGTGTGGAGTGTGCGCGCGCCGCGGCGCGCGCGCGCACTACGGGTGTGTGTATGTGTGTGTGGTGTGTGTGTGTGTGTGTTGTGCGTATATGTGTGTGTGTGTGCGTGCGTGTGGGTGTTGTGTGTGTGTGAGTGTCGTGTGTGTGTGTGTGCCGTTATTGTGTCTCTAATGTTTTGTATGTGTGTGTGTGTGTTGTGTGAATGTGTGTATACCGTCGTGCATGGGGATGCAAATTGCTTCGACAATATTTGTTTAATGTGTTACTATTGCGTGTTGACTCATAAAAGAACAATGAACTTTTACACGATACCCCCCACACAAACTCCCCCACCATTTACTTTCTGTTAGCCAAAATGAAAAACTATTTACAGTGGTTTGTTCTCCTTTTTTTTACTAGAGGTTTTGCTTTGTTTGGTTTTGTTTTGGTTTGGGTTTGGGGTTGTTGTTGCTTTTTTGAGGGGGGACTATTGGGTTGTTCCTCTCCCTTGGTTGTTGCCGATTTTTGTTTTGCTCTTGGTGTTCTTGCTATTTTTTCGGTTTGTTTCTGTTTTTGTTTCTGTTCTGCTTACTTTCTTACTTGTTGCTACTTTATTTTTTTTCTCTCTCTCTCTCTCTTCGGTGATTTTTGTGGGGATTTTTGTGTAGTTATTTTTTTCCGTAAGCTGTGTAAGTGATTGCTATGAGGCTTATTTTATTTGTATTATTTATACTATCCTTATAAGGGCGGGGACTAGATGTAAATAAAAGCACATGGGTGGCTTATTCATTATCCTCGGAAATAAAAGAATTTGTCATTCTCTCTCTCTCTCTCTCTCTCTCTCTCTCTCTCTCTCTCTTCTCTTCTCTCTCTTCTCTCCTCGTTCTCTCTTCTCTCTCTCTCCTCCCCAACCTGTGACTGGTATGACCCTTTAAGGATTGGATGGAAGCTGTTACACTACTTGTAAACCATACAATTCATCGTTGGTGTGATTTAATAATTATAGATCTCTTGTAGCCAAATACATGCTATGGACACAGTTGTGTGAAAGTTTTGGCATCCTTCATGTCAAATTAATTACATACAATACGGATTTCCCTCATCTGAGACATTAATAGATCATATCTATTATTAATGTACTAGAATACAATAACATTTGTATAGAAATATGTTCTCCCACAAGTGGTCTGTTAGGATATAGATTTCCTATCTGTATTGCTCTGGCCAAAAAAGGAGTTTAAATTTCTAAACTTGATCATAAACAATTAAGATACAGGTTCTTCCTTTGCTAATTTAAAGAAAAGACATTTCTTTCATGGACCTAATGCATTTTTCTCTTTCAAATTGTTTATCAGTTAACTGACCCTGATCTAGCCTTGAATTTGGCTAAAAACTCTCTGAACTTCATATAATAAACAACTCCACATTTAAAAATAATCGAGTGAAACATACCCCAAAAACCTCTGTGGCTTAACTTATAAAAAAAATTGAAGGGGAAATAATCACAAGAGACCAACTTAAAGAGACCAAACTTTAATGACTTTAAGATGCAAGAAATAAAAATTATTCCCAAAAGAAACATTTCAAGAGCTCCTATCAGATAGCTCTAGCAATTAAAGAAAGTTATTTGAAAGCCATAAATTCTCTAAACAAAGAAAGAATTTAAAAAATATACAGTTATAAAAGATTATTATCTGCCTCCTCCTCTAAACCAACATTTTTCCAAGAATTTCCTTCATCAAACAGTCAAAAATGGACAGTTTCTTATTTCTATGACGCCTTGCCTTTAGTGAAAGATTTTGCATTTATAAAAGATTCACTTCAAATGTAAAAATCCCATTCCTGGCAGTACCTGAAGTATATTTTTTCCAATGCATCTCAAGCAGACGTTCATATGGTCGTCTAGATGATTTAGGAGGGAAAAATCTTATGACCAGTGCTCATATAATTATGTGATTCCTAATGTTTGTATAAACCTTTTGTATCTATAAAATGCTATTCCCAAGGCATTTTTTCAAATAAGCCAAAATAATTCCTTTGTACAAATCTGTAAGAAAACTTATCTTCAAAATTACAGACCAATTTCAATATTATAGTACTTTCTAAGCTCTGGAAAAGCATTTATATATCCGTGCCTCATGGCTCACATTTCAAATATGACTTACTTCATCCAAATTCAGTCTGGCTTTAGAAAAATCATTCTGTCATACAGCTTGATTAGTCGTTGGGTTTTTTTTATTTTTGTATGGTTCAAAAAAACATCTAATGATTGAAAATTTACTGGACCTGTGTTTTGTATTTTTTTTGCCAACAGCTTTTGTTGCCCTTTGATATTAACCTTTTATTAGGTAAATTGGTACCATATAAAATTTCTGACGAGGCTTTGTCACTCTAAAACATTTCTTTAATAATCGAATCCCACACTGTTTGGCTAGATAATGAGCATCTGAAATTAGGTCACAAAAAATGTGGTGTTCTACACAGGATCTAGTATTAGGGCCTCTTTTTCGGTTCAGTATATATCGTTACCTACCTTGTATTATTTCTAAAGGCGTTAAACTTGGAACTCTTTGCTGTGTTCTACTATTCTACTCTTCTATCTGACTATGAAACAATCTATTCACAACTCTATGCAAGAAAAATGCTGATCAATTGCTGGAATGGACCAGACATAATCATATGGCCTAAATGACCAAAAAAATCTAAATTACTTCTCAACAAATACGACCAAAAATAACCTTTGCTCTGCCACATGTTTATCTGGGGTATACTACTATTAAAGAAGGTAGATACCTCATAGGTCTCTTAGGAGGTACGATTGATAATGATTTTCCTGGTCTCACCTATTGACGTCTTCTATAAATCGATCCTCTCCTCGACTAGAGGATCTGCTTAGGACTTCTACAGACTATTTTAATATTAGATATTTCCCCCTTACTTTGGCAGGCCAAAAGCTGTGTTCAGTTATTATTGATGTCAGGCTTATTTGCCATAGGCTACATCTTAATAACGTTGTTATGTATGTGTAAAATGTTGTGTTGAGATTGCCTCAGCCTTGACAGCTCATAACATAACTACCGCACTCTCCTTGCTAAAGAGAGAAAAACAAATCTCTGAAGTACGGTGTTCAGTTTGTCTGCACATATGGCAAGGTTGCTGAAAAAACTTCTATCCAGTCGGGTACTTCCTATTCACGAGTTCCCCAGGTGGACAATGAGTTGAGGCAGAGTGCATGTTCTGGGTGACCCCAAAGGCGTGTATAAGCTGGGGAAACCTTAACAACTCCCCTAAACTTTTCATTTGGAATTTAATTAAAGCCAATAATAATGTATGCCATTTTGATTGGTCTGGCTCCTATACATCTGTTAATAAGTTTCCAAATTAACAGTCTAGGTACACAAATAACTTAGAATACCGAAACCCAAGACTAGATCTTTACAAGAAAAGCACTTCATCTAATTTGCGATGGGGAACTGTGTGGAAATCATTACCCAAAATGTTAAAAATAAAAATAGCATTAATATAATAATAATAATAATGTATGGGAATTTTTCTTGTTAAAGCATACAAATCAAAGCGATCATTTACTTCTTTTAAGCATTATTATAAATCTTACTTGTTCCAGAAGATTAGTCAACTATGCTAGCTAAACTATTATCAGTTTTAGGCTTGTTAAAATAGGTTTTTTAGCACCTCATTTGAAAAAAAGTCACTTTGTCGGGGAGAAAGTTCATGAATAAGTAACTAGACGCATACTGTTACCTAATCTATTCATACTGTGTGCATTGGTAATTTGCCATGTCAGTTGATTTTTTATTGGGGGTGGGGGGGGGGGGTGTTTTGGTCTTGTTTATTTATTTTTTGTTGGGGGGGCGGGGGGGGGGTTGTTTTGTTTTATTTTATTATATTTTTTTGGTTTGTTTGTTTGGTGCTTTTTTTTTTAATTGTTTGGTTTGAGTTTCTGGTTTTTTTTTGGGGGGGGGATGGGGTTGTTGTTTGAGTACGGGGTTTGTTGTTTTTTTTGGCGGGGAAAGGGGAGTTAGGGTTTTCCTTTTTTTATTGTTGGTTTTTGTTTTTGTTTATTGTTGGAGGGTTTTTTTGTTTTGCTTGTTTCTTTGTGGGGGGGGGGGGGGGGGGGGGCCTTAGGGAAGTGGGGGGGGGGGGGCGTTGCATGATAATTGTTGTTGTTGTTGGAGGGGTTGGTTTGTTTTTACTTGTTGTTCTTTTTTGTTTTTTGATTGTTGTTGTTTTTGCTAGAGGGCTGGATGTAATAAAGCAACTACTGCTGTTATTCTTATTATCCTCTTTGTATATAAAAAGTTTTCAAGTTTTTCAGTTCTCTCTCTCTCTCTCTCTCTCTCTCATCTCTCTCTATCTCTCTCTCTCTTCTCTCTCTCTCTCTCTCTCTCTCTCTCTTTAAATAACAAGGAGGGTTGTAGGAGGTTATAGACGTTCCACTTGCCAACAAGGTAATCCGTGAGGGTCTGGGTTCGTATTTCCAGCCTCGCCCTTTCTTCCTAGTTTGACCAATAAAATAAAACTATATTTTGTCTGAGATGAGGACGACAATAAACGGTGGGCTCCATGTGCGAAAGCTCGCAGAACATTCTTGCCCACACGTTAAAAAACCCCGTTCACCTTTGGAGGAGTATGCCATTGTGTATAGGTAGGATCGTATGACAGGTAAACCTCCCCCAACCCAGATGCATACAGGTGTTGTGTTTTAAACAACCATCCCCTTAAAGGGATTGCGTGGTACCTATAACGGGGGGGGGGGTGGCGGGGGGGCGGGGGGGGGGGGGGGGGTCTTGGTCACATTAGGCATAAATCTCACCATTGTTGAACATCAGAGCTCTAGATAAGAAACGAAAAAAAGAATTATGTAATCTGTAATTGGTGTTGTTGTTGCTGTTGCTGTTTGGTCTTGCTGTGTTGTTTGTTTTATTGTGGTTTTTTTATTTGTTTGTTTTTTTAGGGGGGGTAACTTTTCTTCGTCTTTGCCTGTTTTTTTTTTTTTTTTTTTTGGGGGGGGGGGGGTGTCTTTCCGTAAATTGTTTTCATATTCTTCTTTGTCAACAATCAGGACAACTGTTGTGGTCTGTCATCACGAGCCCAACAAAATGCCTTGGTACTTGCAGTTGAGCCCTCAGACAAGTCAGGCCAACAATTAGACTTGGGTTTTTGGGAAGAAAAATTGTTATCTTAAGGGTCATTCTAGGGGGCGAGGGGGGGGGGGGGGGGAGAGAAAATAATAAGGCAGGTGAATAGGACCAAAAGACAGGCACGAAAATAGTCGAGTGGGATGGTGTCTGGTAGAAAGGAACAAGGCAAAAACAAAGATAGGAAAGGAAAAGGGGGAGGTGGGATGTGGGGGGGTGGGGTGTTCGCCTAGGGGGATGGTTTTATTTATACTGACAAGTCCCCAGCATCCCCTAAAGGGAGTTTTTGTTCTGTAAATTATTCAGTATCCGATTTTGCTTTTTCTTTGTTGGATTTTTTACTTTTGGCTCGCCTCGTTTTCTGTGACATTCCTGCTCCTTGCTGTTCCCAACCACCACACACACACACATAAAACTCTATTTTCCTCACCACGCACAACGCACACCCCACAACACACAACACACACAGTCAGTTCAAAGTAAAGGAAAAAAAAGACATCCCCTGGTGACTGCAAGTTGTGTGTTGTGTTGTGTAAGCGCTTCGATTTGTTTGTTTTTCCAAGATTCAGCGCTATATAAATTCCATATATTATTATTATTGTTTTGTGTGTGTGTCAGGCAAGCGGAGGCTGGAACCGTTGGCCATCGTGGTGCTGTCGGTCGTCATGTCGCTGGCCTCCTTCCAGCTCATCATCGAATCCGTTCAGAAAATCATCGCCTTCACCGCCGAGAAGAGTGGGGCTCCCCGCTTCCAAGTCCACACCATCCTCATCACCGCCTTCACCA
Source organism: Rapana venosa (assembly GCA_028751875.1). Lineage (NCBI taxonomy): Eukaryota > Metazoa > Mollusca > Gastropoda > Neogastropoda > Muricidae > Rapana > Rapana venosa. Next base: position 3,227,585 of record CM054163.1, read on the forward strand.
TCCGTGAGTGGGGGGGAAGGGGGGGACACTTGCCCTTCGTGGGATGATGATGATGGCAGTGGTTTTGACGTGGCTTTCTTCCCTTGAAATTGTCCATTTTATTTATTTTCTGTTATTTGAGGTACTGGAAATAGTGGTGATGTGTTGTTTTTTTCCGGTTGCCTGGGTGCTCCGTCTGCTCCTGTGTGCCTGTCTGTCTGCTCCTGTGTGGCCACATGGGGCAGAATGCCTGACCTTCTCCTGCACTTGGAGGCACCGTGGTCGAGTGATTTAGGCGGTCGACTCGTGATCCAGAGGTCGCGGGTTCGATCCCCGCTCGGCTCGGTGTTGTGTCCTTGGGAAAGACACTTTACTCCTATTTTCCTCACTCCACCCAGGTGTACAAGTGGGTACCAGCTCTGCTGGGGAAGTATCTGGCGACAGACTAGCGTCCTGTCACAGGGGTGGTGAAAGACCATCAGTTCGCTTAACGCTACAGAAACCGGGATAAGCTCCGGCTCTATGGGCCTTCTGGCTCGAAAGAACATACTTCTCCTGCACTTGTGACTCTACTGCAGGAGGGCTGACCGCTGGCCTCAGCCCACACTTTCCCTCTTCATGCCAGCTCATTCAAACATTCCACAGAAGACATCTTAGATTTGCCAGAGAATAAAGGCAGGTAAATGGGCTGAATAGGCAGAAAAGAAGAGAGTGAGAGAGAGAGGGAAGCAAACCAAACGATTCTGTCAGAATCAGAAGTTATTTATTGCCACAAAAGTCACATGGACTTATTTGACACAACGAAAAAAACTGTTCATAATTCCATACAGCGTGTTATTCACTGGTCAGCGTGTCTGAAGTGATGTACAAGAAAACACCATGCTGCATTCTGTCTTATTCTAATAAGTTTTTTCTCTTTTTTTTTTTTTTAATACAGTGGTGGTCTGCTTTCCGTTGAACGTGCCCAAACCAGCGCAGTCTATTGGTACTAGCTACAGACTTCAGATCGTCACCTTTGCACATTCTCCATAGTTCTTCATTCGTAATCCTGTCTTCCCATTTGATCTTTGTCATGTAGCGTAGCATTCGGTTTTCACAGCTCTTCAACAAACATCCGACGGTTTTTGTGAAAACCCACGTCTCCGAGCCATACAGGAGAACAGGTCTGATGTAGGCCTTATATATCATGCAGTTTTTAATACAGGTACAAACATAATTAATGAATTCGGCTTGATGGATCAATTAACTGTCTGTCTCTCTTTCTCTCTGTCTCTCTGTGCTGTGTGGGGTTTCAGTGGTGAAAGCAGGGCTGTTTCTGATGTGTGTCTGCGCCGGTCGAAAGCACAGCGACCTGTCCTCCTCCGTGGACGTTCTGAAGCAGGATCATCGCAACGACGTCTTGTCCAACACTGTGGCCCTCATCTGTGGATATTTCGGTACTGCAGTGTGCGCGCGCGTGTGTGTGTGTGTGTGCGTGGGTTGTTTGGTTGTTTGTTTCCTTGTTTTGGTTGTTTGTTTCCTGTTGGGTTGTTGGCTGGTTGGTTGTTTGGCTGGTTTGTTTGTTTGGTGGATGAGATGGGGGAGGGGAGAGGAGGGGGGGAGTGGTGTTTTCATTGTTTGGGGGCTGAGAAGGGGGCGTGAGTGTGGAGAGGGTGGTGTGTTGTGTGTGTTTGATTTCCTTTACATCTTTTCATGAAAGTGATATTAGGCAAAGAAGGACAGGGTGAGGGAGGCAGGTTAGTGTGTGTGTGTGTTCAGGGAGTTATGGGAAATCCAGGAATTTGGAGGAATGGCGTATGTGGGGTGTGGTCAGGGTGTTAAATGGGGAAAAGGAATGGAGGAAGGGCCGTGCTGTGTGTTATTGTTTGGGCAGGTGTGTATGGGAAACAGGAATGGAAATTCCGTGCTGTTGTGTGGTCTGGGTGTGTATGAGAGAACAGAATGGAGGTCTTGTGCTGTTTTGTGTGGTCAGGGTGTGTATAGTAAACAGAATGGAGGAATCGTGCTGTGTTGAGTGTCAAGGGTGTGTATGGTGAAAGAATGGAGGAATCGATGCTGTGTGTGTTTCCAGGCTGTGTATGGGGAACAGGAATGAGGAATCGTCTGTGTGTGTCAGGGTGTTATAGGAAACAGGAATGGAGAATCGGCTGTTGTTGTGGAACAGGTCTGAATGGGAGAAACAGGAATGGAGGAATCGTGCAGTTGTGTGTGGTCATGGTAGTAAAGGAATACAGGAATGGAGGAATCGTGCGTTTGTTTGTGTGTGGTCAGGGTGTGTAGTGGGGAAACAGGAATGAGATTTCGTGTGTGTTGGGTCAGGGTGTTATCGGGAAACATGAAAGGAGGAATCGTTGCTGTGGTGTTGTGGTCATGGTGTGCATGGGGGAACAGGAATGGAGGAATCGTGCTGGTGTGTGTCAGGGTTGTATAGGAAACAGAATGGGAATCGTGCGGGTGGTTGTGTGTGTGGTCAGGTGTGTAATGGGGAAACAGGATGGAGGAAGTGCATTGTTGGTCAGGTGTGATAGGGAAACAGGAATGGGGAATCGGTGTGTGTGTGTGTTTTGGTCATTGTTGTGTATGGGAAACAGGAATGGAGGAATCGTGTGTGTGTGGTCATGGTGTGTATGGGAAACAGGAATGGAGGAATCGTGCTGTGTGTGGTGTCAGGGTGTGTATGGGAACAGGAATGGAGGAATCGTGCTGTGTGTGTGGTCAGGGTGTGTATGGGAAACAGGAATGGAGGAATCGTGCTGTGGGGTGGTCGGGGTGTGTATGGGAAACAGGAATGAGGAATCGTGCTGTGTGTGTGTGGGTCAGATGTGTATGGGAAACAGGAATGGAGGAATCGTGCTGTGTGTGGTCAGGGTGTGTATGGGGAAACAGGAATGGAGGAATCGTGCTGTGTGTGTGTGGTCAGGATGTGTATGGGGAAACAGGAATGGAGGAATCGTGCTGTGTGTGTGGTCAGGGGGTTATGGGAAACAGGAATGGAGGAATCGTGCTGTGTGTGTGTGTGGTCAGGGTGTGTATGGGAAACAGGAATGGAGGAATCGTGCTGTGTGTGTGTGTGGTCAGGTATGTATGGAAACAGGAATGGAGGAATCGTGCTGTGTGTGTGGTGGTCAGGTGTGTATGGGGAAACAGGAATGGAGGAATCGTGCTGTGTGTGTGTGGTCAGGATGTGTATAGGGAAACAGGAATGGAGGAATCGTGCTGTGTGTGGTCCGGTGTGTAAGGGAAACAGGAATGGAGGAATCGTGCTGTGTGTGTGTGTGGTCAGGGTGTTATGGGAAACAGGAATGGAGGAATCGTGCTGTGTGTGGTCAGGTCTCAGGAGTTTGCTGCCAAGACGGGGCAGGAGGACGTGGTCTTCATCGACCCCTTGGGCGCCATCCTCATCGTGCCTACATCCTGCTGTCCTGGTGGAGAACTGGACTGGGTCAGTCTGTCCTGTGTTGTGTTCTGTGTGTGTATGTTTCTGTCTGTGTGTTGTGTTTCTCTGTCTCTGTGTGTTTCTTTGTGTATGTGTCTTTTCTCTGTGTGTTGGTGTCAGTGCGTGCATGCGTGTGTGTAGGAGGCTGGTGGAGGGGTGGTGGGGCTGAGAGCTACAGACATCTGCAGTATTGGTCAGGCGATTTGAGCAACTCTCAACATCACATCCCTAATGCTTTGGTGTCGTCATCCATTTCTCTTTTTTTTTGTTTGTTTCTTTTCCGCTGACACCCACAGAGCAGATCCGGATGCTGACGGGGGTGTCGGCCAAGCCGGAGTTCCTCAGCAAGGTCACGTGGATGTGCCTGAACCACAACCCCCTCATCACGCAGATCGACACCGTGCGCGCCTTCCACTTTGGCAGCCGCTTCCTGGTGGAGGTGGACATCGTGCTGCCCAAGGACATGACCTTGGACGCCACCCACGAGATCGGGGAGAGTCTGCAGCAGAAGCTGGAGGGCCTGAAGGAGGTGGAGAGAGCCTTCGTGCACGTGGACTGGGAGACCCAGCATCGCCCAGAAGCGGAGCACAAGGTCGCCTGAGACCAGAGCAGGGCAGGGCAGGGCAGGGCAGGGCAGGGCAGGGCAGGGCAGGGCAGGGCAGAGCAGTGGGGTGGGATAGGTATCAGATTTGAAAGAGTATGTTCTCTGTGTGTAGTAGGGGATGGGGGTGATTGATGATGGAGGGAAGGGATGGGAGAAGAGGCATTTTGTGTGTGTGGTGTGTGCGCGGCATGATGCATGCATGTGTGTATGATCTACAGACGGTTCTTCAACCAAGAACATGACGTTGGCACAAATATTGTTTCAACTTGAAAAATATCACTTTGGGTTTTTTGGGGTGTGTTTTTTTAAAAAAGTGAAAAAATGGTGAATTTCTGACTGTTCTGTTCTGCTCTTTACAGTATTTTCTGTGATTGTCTACCTATTGTATCATGATATTTAGTGTGTACACTTTCCCCTCTGTCCCATGACACTGAATGTGTTTGCAATCTGGCAAATGTAGAGCAAGAACCAGGTGAGGTGTATGAACGTTTGCGGCAATATTGCCCACCACAAGTTGAGCAAGTAGTTTATGCAAACCTGTGTTTGTCCAAAAGCACCAAGAAAACCCACCAGAAATCATAACAGCTAAAAGAAGAAAGTCACAGACTCACATTTACCAAGTTTATTTAGCAAAGTTGGTGGGAGTCTTTGGTCACTTTTTTTTTCTTTCCTTGGCTAGAGCTCCAGGTTCACCAATGGTCAGATTTTGCCTATGCAGCTGTTTAGGGCCCTCCATTAACGAAACCACATTCCGACTTCAGTGATGATGTCTAAACACGACACCAGTGTCCATGCATGCATCTTCCCACTGGCATGCAATGGCCTACTCTTCCCAAAGGCAAAACAAGTTATAACCTATGCGCAATTTGTTCCGAGTGTGTGTTCGCCCACAGGGCCTCAGTTTATAGTCTCACTGAAGGACTGTCAGGGGAGTGAAGTCGGCACTGATGTTAATTCCAGAGGAAAATCCCCCTTCTTGGTGTGGCTCGAACCTGGGGAGCGATCCCCGGCTGTCCGTTCATGGGCTCAGCGCTCTCCCCGCCAGACTGTCCCGTCCCCCTAGTGGGGAATGGGTTTCCTCGAGGAGTCAGGGACTTGCATGTACCACCCTGATCCCTGAACGAAGAGTTTGTCCCTGACTCTCTGCCTCCTGACAGTGGCAAGTAGGAATGCTCGTCACACAGAACTGGAAGTTTTGGACTCCCATTCGTGACTGGACATGTAAGGTTCACAATTATTTGCGTCGAGGTGTGACGCCATAATGACAATTTATACACTAAGAAAAGTGCTGATGGCATAGTCAACTGCAGACCTTTACTGTGCACCCTCCGTTTATTTATTTATTTGTTTGTTTGGTCTGGAAATGGTTAGAAAATGCGGAAATACAATTTTGTATGTCAAAATCCAATTTGGGTCAACCAAAAAATCCAAACATCGTAAACACTGTCTGCTATTATTTGCACTTCCGTTTACCTGACATGACATCGTCTGCTATCGCCCAGACTCGTCTCCCCTTACTACACTGTGGAGCGACCGCAACGTGCACCATGACCTTAGCTGGCACCGCTTCCTTCATAACAACAGGGTGGAGACTTTGGCGGAAAAACCAACAGCCTTACATGTGAACAGAGACGTGCCAGTGTCACAGGAAAGCGTGCGTTGTTTGATGGCAGAGAAAAATGCCCGGTTTGTTTGATACGGGTCAGTATGTTGGTTCCCAAAGAACAACAGCGGAGATTTTAAGGTCTCTCTCTATCTCTCTCTCTCTCTCTCTCTCTCTCTCTCTCTCTGGTGCTCTTACAGAGACGGTCTTTTCTCTCTCTCTCTCTCTCTCACTCTCTCTCTCTCTCTCTCTCTCTCTGGTGCTCTTTACAGAGACGGTCTTTTCTGTCTCTCTTTGTTTTTAAAAGCTCAGGTATACTTGATTTTGTGTGGAATGGTGTGCATTGTATCGGGCCATATGTAATCAAATACTATTCCATGTCACTTTTTCTTATTATGTTGTGTGTGTGTGTGTGTGTATTTGGGTTTCCATTTTGATATTGTTTGTACAGTTTGACCATGACTTCTTCACAATATTCACCCTTTATTCACTGCCTGCATTGGGTTTTTTTATGAGGGGTTTTGTACAAAAATTGACATTTGTTGGAGTGATGAACAAAGTTTTTATGACAGCACTCATTTTCTGCAGAAAGGAACAAACTGAGGAGTTCAGCTCTCTTTTGCTGCGGAGTATTTTACCGTTCAGCGGTGATGGAGAACATCAGCCATGGTGGCATTGTGTGCCCCACAGATCGGGCTTGAATAACTGCATGGTTTGAATAGAACTCGGAAAAATCTCCGCACTCACAGGGATGATAGCAGTACTGTATGCACAAGCTTTTGAATGTATATATAGATATAGATATATACATATATATGTGTGTGTGTGTGTGTGTACACTTTTTTCTCTGTCATCCTCCATTTTCCACGAGTTAGGTGATGTGGAATATGGTAACCTGCTGACAGGAGCTCCATATTTTCAATACCTTCCCCTTTTTTTTTAATGGAAGGGGTTTTTGTTGGGTTTTTGTAGTTGTTGCTTTTTAAAGTATTTTCCTAGGCAATGTCAAAAGGAGTGCAATATTCCACGTGTGCCCCTTCACCATGACATGAATCTGACTGCACCTGACTCACTTTTCTGCCAGGAGCCATTTTAGGCCGGTGGGGGTCAGGTTTGTCGGTTTTGGAGAAATCTTTTGATTGGTTATAAAGCTGTGGAGGTTTCTTTTGCCCTGTACTGGAGTTTTAAGGTGTATTGTTCGTTCCTTTTGCTGTAAAAGCGCATTTAAAAACACCCACCCACCTTCTCATCCTGATCACCTTGTTACGATCCAAATTTCGCCAGTTTCTCATTTTGGTCACTTACTGGTGTCTAGTATTAATGTCAATTTGTAATAACTTTTCATAGAGTTGTCCAATTTTAAAAAAAAAATTTTTTTATTGAATAAGATTTTTTTTATTATTATTAATTATTATTGCAGGTTACTAACATGTTAACAAATAAGAGTTGACCTCCGGTACAGTGTGACCCATGTGGTGGAGGTCACATAACGACATGCTAATCCACAAGAAGAAGCACAAGGCAGATTCAGCGCTGTATAAATTCCATACATTTAATTATTATTATTAAGGCAGATGCTTTACACAGCTGTGCTACCCCATAGACTCCTGAAGCTTCCTATCATGATGTATCCCAGCGTCAACCAAGCCTCAAAAGGAATTTTTCTTTTTTCCTTCAAATATGCTCCTTTATGAAGCATCTCACACACGTAACATACACACATACACACCACACACATACACACACACACACACACATATACACACACACACACATAACCCACACATACACACGCACATACCCACACACACACACACACACACACACACACATAACCCACACACACATTCCTCTTTTATAGACTAATCCTTTGTGGGGGTAAGATGTGCATGATCCATTTTGAGTTTTGAAAGTTGTGGATATTTGGGTTGAGCTTATGGAAGCTGGGTGGGGAAGGGAGACGTGACCGGTGACCTTTTTGACTTTTGTTTTCTTTTGGTGTTTTGTTTTTTGGGGTGGGGAAGTTGTGCAATGATTTATCACGACAGCTGTTTTATATTGTTTTTTTGTGGTGGTCGGGTGTTTTGTTTAGAAAAAAACTGCTGGTTTTGTGGCAGTTGATTTTTGTTTTGTATTCTGTAATTGAAATACATTTTTCTCTCTGTGTGTTTTGTGTCATGAGTGTTTTTGTCATGTGTGTATATCTCTGTGTGTGCGCGCGTGTGGGGTGTGTGTTATTTGTTTTTGGGGGGAGGGGGGTGGCGCGGGAGTTGAGTGTGTGTGTTTTTTAACCTTTTTGTAAAATTAAATTTTTGTTGTTGTTGAGGATAGTGAATAAGCACTAATGCTTTTTTTTACATACAGTCCCAATGTGCATGTCGCGTTTTGTAATTTGTCTTCTGTCCCCACTGGCACCAATGGCCTAAACTTCCAAAATGCAGAATAGAAATTTTAAATGAGTGCACAAGAAATTCATTCTCCATGCATCATGCATGGACATTTGGTTTATAGTCTCATCTGAAGGACTAATGTGTGTGTGTGTGTGTGTGTAATAGCATTTGCGGTCTCAGTACATGTTCACTATTGGTGATATATACAGATATGGGGACAGGATAGCTCAGTGGTTAGCACTCCCTGTCCCCAAGCTAAGGTTAAGCAGCGTTGAGCATGGTCACCTCCTAGATGGGTGACCATTTGTGCACCTTGGCTTCAGTACAGTCCCCCAGTTCACCCAGCTGTCAATGGGTACCTGCCCTCCCCAACAACCACATGGGTTATGGGAACACCTTATATTGGTAATGGAAGAAATCAAAATAAAATGAGTATGATGAGGAAACTTAGAATATTGAACATAGAAAGTTAAGGTCAGCAGAAAATGCACAAACACTACTATTGTGTTTGATGTATGCATGTACATGTGTGGTGTTGTGTGTGTGTGTGTAGATATCAGACATGTGCAAATGCAGTCCAATGCATGGCTCATTTTCTTGCAGGAATCTCACTCTGTCTACTCGACACCTTACAAAGAATGTAACTTGATGTGTTTCAACGTGAAGCCAAATACAAGATTGGGGTGGAGATTATGCAGCTGTTGTTTTTGACACCCTTTCATTCTTCCAATAACAATCTCATGTTACCTTTTTTCTATACCTTTAAAATATTTTTTTATGAAAATTGTTTGCGTTTTCCAAGTGCAAATATATTTATTATTGCACTCTCTGAGACATATATATATATATATATATATATATATATATATATATATATATATTGATAGATAGATATATATATATATATGTATATGGAGAAAGAGTATTGTGTGGTTTGGGATGCTCTTTTAAAGTATATCTGCATTTATTATTAAATGAATATCTTTATTTTTCTTTTGTGCTAATATAATAGCATAATTTACATGGTTTGGGATGTTCTTTAAAGAACACGTGTCTGCATTTATTGTGAAATAAGCTATTTTGTTGTGTAAATTGAAATGCATTATTCACAATATATAATATATATATTAATATAATATAATATATAAAATATATATGATATTTTCATTTTTCAGCTAGAGCTCCTAGGTTCAGCCCACCATGAGGTAGCTGCATTCTGACTTCAGGATGTATGCTGGTGTGTTCCTGTTTCCATAAGCCACTAAACGCTGACATCAGTTTGAATTACAGGATCTTTAATGTGCATATGTGATCTTCTGCATGTGTATATACAGGAAGGGCTTTAAGGAAGTGGCAGGTCTGCACTTGAAGTGACCTGGGAGAATTAATCACCAGACGCTGCCAAGATTCGAACCCACGACTTCATGGTGATTGAAGTCAAACAGTCTTAACCACTTGGCTATAGCATCCATCAAAAGTTCTTTTAAAGAATATTGGGGCATTGAATTGTGAAAATGTCTATTTTTTTGTGCCAAAAGAAAGGCATAATTTCACGATAGAATTCGTTCGGCTGATAATTATTTGTACTCTGTAATACCAAATTGTGAGTGAGAAAATAATGAAGCAAAATATCACAGAGGTGACGTTTCAGAGAGGAAAATAAAACGGCCACTGCTGATCATCTCTGTCTGTAGTTTGATGTGTGTGGTGTGTGCGCGTGTGTGTGTGATGTGTGTGTGTTAGAGCATGGAGAGAAGAGAGAGGAGAGAGAGAGAGATCGTGTACTGGCATGCAACCATGAATGTGTGTGTGTGACATGAGTGTGGTGTAGTGATGTGGTATGTTTCTCTGTATTGGATTGGTGCATCTGGTGGTGTGTGTGTTGACCCTGTATGTGATGTGTATGTTTCTCTGTGGTGTGACGGTCAGCTGGTGGTGGTGTTGTGACTTCTATGTTTCGTTTGTAAATAGAATTTGTTTTTTATTCTTTGATTTACATATTCTTTTATATTATGAGGAAAATGAATAATCTCATATGTGCTTTTTTAACATCCAGTCCCCGTTGTGTATGCGGATTTTTTGTAAATCCTGTCATCCTGTTCCCACCGGCCCACAAGTCCTACTCTTCCAAAAAGCGGAACAGTATTACGTGGGCGCAATGTCTGCGTGCGTTCGCACACGGGGGCCTCGTTTTATAGTCTCCATCCGAAGGACTTGAGGGAGAGTGGAGTCTGCACTACGTTAACTCCAGGGGAAAATATCCCCTTGAACAGGAATTGAACCTGGGTGGTCAATTTGCGAGCGCAATGTTCTAGACCACTAGGCTGTCCCCTTTCCTCGGCGGCTGAAGGCTCCAGGTTTCACCAGTGGTGAGATTTTGCTCAAGACCGTTTTTAAATACCCACCATGAATGTAGCCACTTCCGACTATTCAGGGATTGTACACTGGTCACGTTTAGTGACTCTGTAACCTACCACATGCGACATGGATTACAAAGATCTTTAAAGGGCGATTATTTGATCTTCTGCATGGGAACATACCAAAGACAATTAAAGCACTGGCTGGTCCTGCACTTGAAAGTTGACCTGGTAGAATTCCAAAAAAATCCCCATCCTTACTTCGGCCAGAACGGCTTCCGAGATTAGAACCCCGACTTCTGTACTATGGACACCATGGTATGAAGTGAACAGTCTTCACGAAAACCACTCGGCTACCAGCGAGGTTTGAAAATGTCTGAGGGCACTGTCTTGCTCACAACCTTACGCTTCATAGCCACCCTCTGTACAATAGAAGGTACTCTCAGTGGCAAGGATCACATACGACCCACCCAGCAATGCATCCTGCTGCCTGGAGAAGTGATGAGCTCCGCCCATGGTCACTTTCCATGGCAATGCGACACAGCAAAGCTCACCTAGATTTCTGACTGACGACTCCTTGAAGAAGTACCTTTGTTGTCTGCACATGGGCAAGCGTGTTCTCAGTGAATACCACGAACACCAGCCCCATAAGAAAAGAAAAAAATAGTTGACAATTAATGAGTAAAACTGATAGATTCCCCTTCTTCCCGTATCTGGGAGAACCTGTCAGCGTAACTAGCATCCCAACATTCTGCCTAGGAATTCCTCTTTTTCATCTCTCCTTTGTTCTGCTGCCTATGTTTCCCTTTTCCGTTCCTGCCACCTTCTTCTCTAATGTTCTGCCTTTTTGGTCCACTCTCCTCTTTTTTCCAGAAAGACTTAAAAGAATAACGATTCGCTCCCACACAACAGTCGGAGAGTGCTAGGTCTGACTTGTTAGGTGCGCTTAACGAGCATCGCGGCCCATATTCGCTCATATGACAGAAAACAGCGGTTGCTGTTCGAGCGTTCGATAGATTCAAGGCTCCATTTTGTATGGCGTTGATGGTGAAGGGCATTCCTCAGCTGAACACCCAGAATGTTGCCCTCGGTCTGATTCATTCCACCTGCACCATTGCGACAAGTAAGAAAACCTGTGTGAGCAGTGTGTGTGTGTGTGTGTGCACGTCCCGTTGTCAATTACCTTGCCAACTTAGGCAGCCACATTCTGTTTCGGGGTTGTTTTTATCCTTTTGGGAGAGTGCCAGGTTTCATGCAAAGAGGTTGTCAAGTTGAAGACAAACTCACACAGAGATTTGAAAGCAGAACAACGTGTTGATTGTTGTAGGCCTGACACTTGGCTACATCTCTCTCTCTCTCTCTTCTCTCTCTCTCTCTGCGATCCTTACCGCGGCAGAATTGCATAGTGCCTAATCTTCCTCCCGTTTCATTGAACTTTGCAGGAGGGTCTGCTGCTGGCCTCAGCCGACCATTCCGTCTTCAGAGCAGCTCGCTACAATTGTGTAGTTAGTCATGTGGGCAACGGAGGAAGACAATCACAACACAATATTTCAATGCATACAACGTGTTGATGTGTTTTTCGTAACCCGCCAAAGCTGGCAAGAAATTTTGATCTTCTCATGTGTATACATAAACACTAATAGAATTAAGGCACTGCAGGTCTGCGCTTGAAGTTTACGTAGAATATGATATGAAGGATCGCGCAACTAGTGTCAGTGTTTGATGAGTTAAGGAAGCACGAACACGACCAGCATACATCCCCGAAATTATACTAATAATAATACTGTATGGAATTTATATAAGCGCTGAATCCTTGTAAAGTACACAACTCAAAAGCGCTTGGAAAAAATTGTATGCGGCTATCTTCAAAGTTGGGGAAAACAGTCACAATGCAAAAACTCACCGTTGCTAGTGTTTGAGGGGGGTTACTACTGTCCGAAAGTACTCTAGACTCTGGGAGAGGCCTACAGGCCACTTATGTCCTGCTGCACTGAAATTTTTGGCGTCTTTTCTGATGTCCATGGTATCGTTAATCATAATAATAAGTTCTATTCATGGTGTCCCGGTTTCGCTGTCACCCAGTCCAAAGATGTTAACTAATATCTGAGTGTCCAGGGTTCGTTATCATAATCAAATATGTCCTATTCCATGGTTTCCAGGTTTCGCTTGTCACACATCAAAGAATGTTCTTTCGATGTGTCCAGGGTCTTATCATAATCAATATGTTCTAATCATCGGTGTCCATTTCGCTGTCACACACCAAAGATGTTCTTTTTGAGTGTCCAGGGTTCGTTATCATAATCAATATTTTCAAATCATGTGTCCAGGTACGCTGTCATACATTCAAAGATGTTTCTTTCCGAGTGTCCAGGATTTGCTGTGATACAACACACTAGTCCAAATACTTTCAGGATTCTTCTAAAACGATGTAAATCTGTTGGAAGCCTTATGGCTTTGATACAGATCCTCGATTGGGTAAAGCTCCTCTGACACTATCCACCCAACCAACCCTACATCTTTGAGAACTGCTCCAGTGTTTGTTATAACCTGCTCACTGTCTTTGCCTTCTCAAATACGGCCGAGTGTGCAGTACTGTCCTTCTCCATGTGCTGGTTCCAAAACCCCCCATCGTCAGCTGGCTCACAGTCACACTTTCCCACTTCAGAGCAGCATTCCTTTTCTATTTTACAGGAAGTATGTTTGTGTTCGTAACCCACCGAACGGTGACATGATTTACGGGATCTTTACTATGCATGTTTGATTTTCTGCACCCAGGGGCCTGGTTGGCCTTTGGAGACACTCCAACGCTGACTGTCCTTATGCCCACATTGTCCGAGGCGAGTGGGGATGTACTGATGCAAGTCATCTCCACTATAATCGAAATTTCTGTCCAATTTTCCCAAAACCGCAGCTACCGTCCTCTGCTGTTTTAGGAGGTCAGTCGTTCGACACGACGGACAAACATACATGACATTTGATTTACTGATGTATTATATACACGAAGGAATTAAAGGCAATGCAGTCTGCACTTGAAGTTGACCTTGGAGATTTAATGGAATGGAATATGTTGGTAGTTGTGTAGTATTTAGACATTCTGTTATTAGTAACCTCATCATGTGATGTTGGCAATGTATGATTTGGTGGTCTGCTTCTTTTCCTTCTACCCTCAACCTTCCCTTTTGGAGATCTGTCGTCATCATCAGATTTGTCTGTGTGTTTCTGTTTTTATAACCAACCTGTCTGTGCTTATCAATTTGGGCCCAAACACACACACACGTCTAATATCACTTTAAGGTGAACAGACGTAAATTGAAGACACACACACATGTACAGAAGGTTGAGCTATTTATTTTTTAAATCAAACAAAACAGAACACTGAAAAGGATGATAAAGACAAAACCTAAACAGCAGAGGAAGCAGGACAGATACTAGTTTTTATGCGTCACTGACAATTATTGGAGAAGCAGGACAGATACTAGTTATATGCCGTCACTGACAATTATTGGAGAAGCAGGGACAGATACTAGTTATATGCCGTCACTGACAATTATTGGAGAAGCAGGAAGATACTAGTTATAATGCCGTCACTGACAATTATTGGAGAAGCAGGGACAATACTAGTTATATCTGTCACTGACAATTATTGGGAGAAGCAGGACAGATAAATTTATATGCCGTCCCCTGTCATGATAATGTCAGAAAACTGCACTTGTCCACCATGATTGTCCGCCCTTTTTACTTCTTGGACCCCAGTTTTTTACTGACAGAATTCCCCTAATATTCTAGTATTCCTGGTCTTACTGAAATGTCGAGTCTTGTTTTCACACTTTTTTTATTTTTTCTTCTTGCTAATTTTTTTCTTTGGGGGTTTTTTTGAAATTTGTTTTCATTTTTTCAGGTTGTTGTTTTCTTTGCTGTGTTGTTGTTTTTTTTCTTTGCGTGTTGTTTTTTCTTTGCTGTGTTGTTGTTTTGTTTTTTTGGTTGAATTTTTCTTTTTGAGAGGGAAAAACACGCGAGTCATGTCCCTTTTTTTTTGTCTTCATTCAGCCCAAAATTTGGTAATATCAAGCATCATTTCCAAGTCAAAACCAGTTAACAATTTATATATATATTTATATTTATTTATATATAATTATTTTATATAAATAAACACACCCCCCTTTTTGTTTCAAAATACATGGAGTTTTGTGAGGGAAATTACGAAGCACAGTTGTGAACCGCCTTTTTGTGATTATAGATTTTTCTAAAATTAGGCCGCTTTTCTGGGGGTTTACATCGCCAAAGGCAGCGCCATCCGTTTTTTCCCGTGGTGAGTGTATTTCGTTTTCTATGGGAAAGATTTTTTCTTCGAACTAGTTTTTGCCCCGAATAACCCCCTTTGTTTGTTTGGGTCTCTTTCAAGCACCGATGTTACACAAGAAATTTTAGTTTATCATATCATCCAAACGATAGACAGAAGTAACGTAAGGAAAAGGTCTTGTTGGGATTCCAAGAAGAGAGAGAGAGAGAGAAAAAAGGGGAGAGAGAGAGAGAGAGAGAAGAGAGAGAGAAGGGGAAGAGATGGGGGGGGGGGGGGATCTTGCAAAGGGGAAGAAGGGGGGGAAAAATGGGGCCGGGGGGGGGGGGAAGGGGTTTATCCATATTGGGGCAATGAATTTGCGTTCCCAACCCTTGCGTCCTGAAAAAAGGGGGGTTTTAAGTAGGAGGGCAGGATGAATGTCGAAGGGGAAGGGTTTAACTTGCCAGGGCAATTACACGGGTGCAGAGGCGGATAACCGTCAGAGAGGACAGGATTTACATGTCGCAGAGGACAGGATTACCTGTGCAGAGAGGGACAGGATTACAGTCGCAGAGGACAGGAAAAACACTGTCAGCAGAGGGCAGGAACACTGTACGCAGGGACGGATTACACTGTCAGAGAGGCAGGTTACACTGTTCAGAGAGGAAGGATTACATGTCAGCAGAGGAACAGGATTTTCACTGTTCAGCAGAGGACAGGATTACACTGAAGCAGAGGACAGGATTCACTGTCAGCGAGGACAGGATTACACTGTGCAGCAGGGACAGGATTACACGTAAAGCAGGGACAGGGGTTACATGTACAGAAAAACGGGCAGGAGGGAAGGGTTACACTGTGCAAAACGGATTAATGGCAGCGGGGGGGATTTGAAGGGAAGGATAAGTGCCAAAAAATTTCCTTAAAATCCAAATTTTTAATTTGCCACCCAAAGGCCAAAACAAACCCTTCTGTCGAAGGAAGATTTTTCCACTTGACGGCCCGCTGGGCCAAAACTTCCCCACAACTGGCCCCTTTCCCCTTCGTGAGGAAAAAATGGAGGTTTTTCC
>CM054163.1:3243799-3253799 GCA_028751875.1 Rapana venosa
ATTTCCTTGAATTTCCTTGACCCCCTTTAAAGGCTTTGCCTTGCCTTGCCTTGCCTTACATTGCTTTCTTTACATTGCTTTGCGTTACCTAGCTTTCCCTTTTCATTGCCCTTTCTTGCCATGCCTTGCCTTACTTGCCTTGCCTTGCCTTGCCATGCCTAGCCCTTTCCTTACATTGCCCTTTCCTTACATTGCCTTGCCTTACATTGCCTTAATAACATTGCCTTACATAACATTGCCTTTTCCTTACCTAGCCTTACCTTGCCTTCCTTTAATTGCCTTGCCCTTACATTGCCCTTTCCTTGCATTGCCTTGCCCTTTTTCCCTTTTTATTTCCCTTTCTGCCTTGCTTACCAGTGCCTTGCATTGCCTTGCTTGCCTTACATTGCCTTACATTGCCTTGCTTGCCTTGCATTGCATTGCTTTTCTTGCTTGTCTTGCCTTACATTGCCTTGTCTTAAAATTGCCTTGCCTTGCATTGCCTTGCCTTGCCTTGCATTGTCTTGCCTTACATTGCCCTTACATTTGCCTTGCTTGCATTGCATTGCCTTGCCTTGCCCTTCCCTTACATTTTCTTGCCTTAGATTGCCTTGCCTTGGCTCGCCTTGATTGCATTGCCCTTTCCTTACATTGCCTTGCCTTTCATTGCCTTGCCTTAAATTGCCTTGCCTTGGTTCCCTTGAATTGCCTTTCCTTTCCTTACATTTCCCTTTCCCGGCCTTACATTTCCTTTTCCTTGCCTTTCATTGCCTTGCCTTACATGGGTTTGCCTTGCCCAGCCTTGCTTTCATTGCCCTTTCCTTTCATTGCCTTGCCCTTTTATTGCTTGCCTTAATTGCCTTGCCTTACCTAGCTTTCCTTTACATTGCCCTTTTTGCCATGCCTTGCCTTACCTTGCCCTTTCCTTTCATGCCTAGCCTTGCCTTACATTGCCTTGCCTTACATTTCCTTGCCTTACATTGCTTACATAACATTGCCTTACATAAATTGCCTTGCCTTGCCTAGCCTTGCCTTACATTGC
Organism: Rapana venosa; assembly: GCA_028751875.1. Classification (NCBI taxonomy): domain Eukaryota; kingdom Metazoa; phylum Mollusca; class Gastropoda; order Neogastropoda; family Muricidae; genus Rapana; species Rapana venosa. The sequence goes on from CM054163.1 coordinate 3,244,821, forward strand.
CTTGCCTTACCTAGCCTTACTTGCTTCCTTTACATTGCCTTGCCTTACATTGCCTCGCCTTGCATTGCTTCCCTTGCTTTACATTGCCTTGCTTGCTTACATTGCCTTGCATTGCCTTGCCTTGCCTTACATTGCCTTGCCTTGCATTGCCTTGCTTTGCCTTACATTGCCTTGCCTTGCCTTGCCTTGCTTGCCTTGCTTACATTTGCCTTACATTGCCTTGCCTTGCTTACATTGCCTTGCCTACCTTGCATTGCATTGCCTTACATTGCCTTACATTGCCTAGTCTTGCCTTACATTGCCTTGCCTTGCCTTACATTGCCTTGCCTTACATTGCATTGCTTTGCCTTACATTGCCTTACACTGCCTTGCCTTGCCTTACATTGCCTTGCCTTGTCTTGTCTTGCATTGCCTTGCCTTGCATTGTCTTGTCTTGCCTTACATTGCCTTGCCTTGCATTGCCTTACATTGCCTTGCCTTGTCTTGCCTTACATTGCCTTGCTTAACATTGCCTTACATTGCCTTTACCTAGCCATTGCCATTACATTGCCTTGCCCTGCCTTTACATTGCCTTACATTGCCTTACATTGCGTTGCTTGCCTTACATTGCCTTGCCTTACATTGCCTTGCCTTGCCTTGCCTTACATTGCCTTGCCTTACATTGCCTTGCTTTGCCTTACATTGCTTACACTGCCTTGCTTGCCTTACATTGCCTTGCCTTGTCTTGTCTTGCCTTACTTTGCCTTACATTGCTTGCCTTACATTGCCTTGCCTTGCCTTACATTGCCTTGCCTTACATCGCCTTGCCTTACATTGTCTTGCCTTGCCTTACATTGCCTTGCTTTGCCTTACAATTACTTGCCTTACATTACCTTGCCTGCCTTACATTGTCTTGCCTTGCCTTACATTGCCTTGCTTTGCCTTACATTGCCTTGTCTTGCCTTACTTTGCCTTGCCTTGCCTTACTTACCTTGCTTACATTCGTTTCCTTACATTGCGATGCCTTCCATTACCTTACCTAGCTTTGCCTTGCCTTACCTTGCCTTGCCTACTTTACTTAGCCTTGCCTTGCCTTACCTTGCCTTGCCTACTTTACTTAGCCTTGCCTTGCCTTACCTTGCCTTACCTTACCTAGCCTTGCATTACATTGCTTTGTCTTGCCTTCCTTACTTCCTTGTCTTGCCTGCCTTACCTTGCCTTTGCCTTGCCTTACCTTACCTAGCCTTGCCTTGCTTGCCTTGCCTTGCCTTACCTTACTAGCTTGCCTTGCCTTACATTGCCTTGCCTTACCTGCCTTGCCTTAAATAGCCTTACCTTTCCTTGCCCTGCCTTACTGCCTTGCCTTACCTTACCTACACTACCTTACATTACCTACCTAGCTTACCTACCTTACCTAACCTTACCTTACCTAGCCTTACCCTTTCTTTACCTACCCCTTACCTTACCTAGCCTTATTTTTACCTTAACTAGCCTTACCTGACTTACTTTACCTACCTTACCCTTACCTTTTCCTACCCTTACCTTACCATTGCCTTTTTTTTACCTTAACTAGCCTTACCTGACCTTACTTTAAACCCAGTCTTACCTTACCTTACTAGCTTTACTTACCTAACCTTACCTTACTTTACCCAGTCTTACCTTACCTAGCCCTTTCCTTACCTACCCTTTCCTTACCTTACTAGCCTTACCCTTTCCTAGCCTTGCCTTACCTAGCCTTAACCTTACCTTACCTAGCCTTCCTTACGTTGCCTTACCTTACCTTTTCCTAGCCTTACTTAGTAGGCTTACCTTACCTTACCTAGCCTTACCTTACCTAGCCTTACCTTACCTAGCCCTTACCTTACCTACCCTTACCTGACCTAGCCTTACCTTACCTTACCTAGCGTTTCCTTCCTTACTAGCCTTACCTAACCTAGCCCTTTCTTTACCTAGCCTTACCTTACCTAGCCTTTCCTTACCTAGCCTTACCTTCTTACCCTTACCTACCTTACCTTACCTAGCCTTACCTTACTAGCCTTACCTTACCTACCTTACCTGACCTAGCCTTTACCTTACCTTACCCAGCGTTTCCTTCCCTTACCTAGCCTTACCTAACCTCGCCTTACCTTACCTTGCCTTACCTTACCTAGCCTTACCTTTACCCCTTACCTTCCTAGCTTAAACCTTACCTAGCCTTACCTTACTTACTTACCTAGCCTTACCTTACCTTACCTAGCCTTACCTTACCTTACTAGCCTTACCTTATTACCTACCCTTATTTTACCTTAACTAGCCTTACCTGACCCTTTCTTTACCTACCCTTACCTTACCTTACCTAGCCTTACCCTTTCCTAGCCTTACCTTACCTAGCCTTACCTTACCTTACCTAGCCTTACCTTACCTTACCTTTGCCCTTACCTTACCCTTTCCTTACCTTACCTAGCCTTACCTTACCAAGCCTTACCTTACCTAGCCTTACCTACCAAGCCTTTAAATTACTAGCCTTCCTTACCTAGCCTTTTCCTTACAACCTTCTACCTAACCTAGCCTTACCTTACCTAGCCTTACCTTTTCCTACCTAGGCCTTACCCTTTCCTTACCTAGCCTTACCTTACCTAGCCTTACCTTACCTAGCCTTACTTACCTAGCCTCTCCTTACCCAGCCTTACCTTACTGCACTCCTTAAAATTTATCTACCCAGCCTTACCTTACCTTACCTTACCTTAGCCTTTCCTTTCCCCAGCCTTACCTCACCTTTGCCTTTCCTGACCTTTGCCTTACCTTACCTTACTTAGCCTTACCCTTTCTTACCTTACCTAGCCTTACCTCACCTAGTCTTTTCCTTACCCAGCCTTACCTTACCTGACCTAGCCTTACCTTAATAGCCTTACCTTACCTGACCTAGCCTTACCTTAAACCTTAACTAGCCTTACTTACTTCCCTTACATTCCCTTGCCTTACTTACCTTTGCCTTTCCTTACCTTACCTTTGCCTTACCTCACCTAGCCTTACCTTACTTACCTAGCCTTACCCCTTTCCTTACCTTACCTAGCCTTACCTCACCTAGTCTTACCTTACCTAGCCCTTTCCTTACCTGACCTAGCTTACCTTACCTTACCTAGCCTTACTTACCTTCCCTTACATTCCCTTGCCTTATCTTACCTACCTTACCTTTACCTACCCTTTACCTTCCTTTAGCCTTACCTTACCTACCCTTCCTTACCTAGCCTTACCTTACCTCCTTCTTACCTAGCCTTTTTACCTTACCTCCTTTCCCTTACCTACCCTTACCTTTTTACCTGCCTTACCTTACTACCCTTACCTTACTAACCTTACCTTACCTTATTGCCTTCCCTTACCTTCCCTAGCCTTACCTTCCCTTCCTACCCTTCCTTTCCTTTTCCCTTACATTGTTTCCCTAAAAAGGGAATTTTTGCTAATAGCGTTTTTGTCCTTTTCCATGGACAAGTTCTTGTTGTTGGGGGTTCTTTTACGTGAAGGGGGACTTGGGTTATTGCTCTGCCCAAGAGACTAGACTAAAACCATCCGAAGGTCCGTAGACGGGGGGAACCCGGTGGAGCCCCCCAAAACCTTTGTGGCAGGGGTGCGTGCGTTGTGTTGTTTTTGGGGGGGTGTTTAATTTATTTTTTTCGTTATTGCCGTCAGCGCTTGGGGCTTTTCCTTTCTTGTTAAACCCTTGACGCTTGGGGCAACGCAAAATGAAGGCGTAGACCGTGGGTTTCTTTCCCCCTCATGGAATTTCCATTTACAGCTTTTCTTTAGTGATCGCTATGACCTTGCTGGAGGCTTGATCGACAGTCCTTATGTGCTGCGTGGGGGTGGGGGGCCTTTTGGAGGATCCCCAAACGTGACTGTCCTTATCCCCTTTTGGCCCAGGAGTGGGGTGTGTGGGGAAAGGGTATCTCCAATAATAAATTTCCCCATTTCAAAAAGCAGCTGCCTTGTGTTTTGGAGGTCCGTGGACACGGGACAAATAATCTTTCATTTTTTTTGAGGAAAAAGGGAAACACCGGGGTCTCGTTGCGAAGAGCAGAAACTGGCACGGTTTTAAACCGGTTTTGGGAAAAAAGGGCCTTTGTTGCCGGTGGGAACGGATGAAATTTACAAAACCCCTCATAAGCGGGGACTGGATAAAAAGAACATGAATTGTCATTCCATTATCTCAAAATTTAAAGGGTTTAATTTTATATATATTTAAAATTTATATTATATAATATATATATATTATTATTAATAATTATATATATATATATAAACAGACCCAAAAAAACGTAAGCAAAGGGACCCAGTCACACAGATGCACAACATGTAAAGAATACCCCACAGACATAACAGAGACCAAAGACACAAAGACACAACACCTTGGAAAAAAACCTTAAACACAGAGAGGCCGCCCCCCCCCCCCCTCTCCTTTCTCTCTCTTCTTTGTCTGTCTGTCTGTCTAATGTGTCTCTGTCTCTCTGTTGTTTTCTGTCTCTGTGTCTATCTTTCTCTGTCTGTCTGTCTCTGTCTGTTTGTTCTGTCTCTATCTCTCTGTCTATCTTTTTTTGCCTCTGTCTCTGTGTCTGTGTCTGTCCGTTTGTTTGCCTCTGTCTTGTGTCTGTCTGTCCCCTTTGTCTTCCTTTTCTCCCTCTCCTTTCTCTCCTTCTTCTTCTCTCTCTCTCTTTTACCCTTCCCTCCTCCCTTTTCATTCTTTGGGGGAGGGGGGGGGGGGGGGAACCGGGAAAAAAAAAAAAAAACCTAAAGCCCCACACGCGGTTAACCCACATTTTCTGAAGCATGTCGTTATTATTTCGTCCTTTACGTTTTTCCCCCTCTCGACCCGGGAAATTTTCAAAAACGGGACAGAAAAACCGGGCCAAAAAGGGCTCCTTGAGGGACGAAGTGCAGTTTACCCTTCCTAATCCTATTCACTCCCCCTTTTCTGCCTAGAGATATTTTTGAGGTCAGGGCTCATGCTTTTTACAAATGGTAGATCGTTTTTTTACTTCGGCCATTATCTTTGTAAAATTTTTGTCCCTTTGTTAGTGACGATTAAGTCTAAGGGTATACAGAAGGGGGGTGGGGGTTTTTGTGAGGGAGGAATTCTTCTTTTTTTTTTAAAAAGTGGTGGGGCGGGGGGGGGGGGGGGGTATTCTCTCCTTCCTTAGATTTTGGGGTTTTAAAAATTATTACAAATGAATTCTAACGACCCCATAAAATGCTTATAAATTGTTTTTGACTGGATATATCTGGAAAGAATTTTGGGTTTTTAGATTAGAAAAATTTCATGTGATCAGGATTTCAGCTTTGTAGGTTAAACGGGGTGTGGCGACTTTTTCCATCAAGGTTTTTTTTTAAAAAGGGGGTTTTTAAAAAAAAAACAAAAAAATTTTTCCAAAAAATTTTTAAGAAAAAAAATTTTCAAACAACAATACATGCAGGGTTTCAAAAAAAAATTTGGTAAAGAATAATTCTTTTTTTTAAATTTGGTTTAGAGTTTTGCTTGTGATCCCGGTGAAGTAATGTTTTACCACTCAACAACAATTACTCGATATAGTGCACAGAATCAGAAGAAACACCCATTTTTTTAAACCCAAAGTTGAAGATGAAAAAGCTTTCCTTTATAAATGTTTTGTTTATAATGATTTAAGAATTAAATTTTTAAGGGGGTTTGTGTTGGTTTTAACCCCCGGGGGACCCCGGGGAAGCTTGCAAAGCGAGCATTGCAAGAATAATCCCTGCCCTCCAACCGGGGCAGTGGGGGTAAGAGGCGACTAAGGGGGAAACCCCTTTTCCCCCGGTTTGGGGGGGTTGGGAAAGGGCTAACAACCTGCCCCCGTAAAAAGAAGTAAAGTTACAAAAAACGCAACAGAGAAAACTTAACTTTTGCGTGCGAAGGACCCCCCGGGGTCCAGTGAGCCGTATGAATGCTGAGGGCCAAAGGGGCCCGAGAGAAGCCCAGCAGGATAAGGGGAAAGCCCTGAACACCCCCAAAACTAAATCAGACTAGGACTTTGGGAAACGGGGACGATGTATGAGACGGGCAAGCTGGCACGGGAAAACATTGAGAGGAAGATTCAACCCCCATGCCCTAGGGGGTTTAAGGAGAGTAATGGATGGATGGGGGGAGAGTGAAAAACCCCCACGGGGGGAAAGAAACCGTCCTCTACTCTGGGAAGATGACGATCAGCCCACGAGGGGGGTTTGCCATCATCCTCAAGAAAGGCTTTTGAGCAGGGGCCTTATGGAGTGAACCCCGTCAAGGAGACTAATGAGTGCGAACTAAAGGGGAAGGGGCACATCAACATCACCATCATTAGTGCTCGCACCAACCAAAAAAACCGAAATGAAGAAAGTGACTTTTACCCCCAGCTGCAGACAGGAAGAGAAGGGCCCCCGCCATGCCCCTCATCGTATCATGGGGGACCTAATGCCAAGGTCGGAAAATTTACAACACCGACTAGAGGATCATGGGAAAACAGGGGGGGGGAACAGAAATGACAACGGGGAGAGACTTGGGGTTCTGCGCCAGAACAACTTAGTGATGGAGGGCCCCCATTCACGCACCCGGGGCATCCACAAGCTGACTTGGGGGTCGCCGAAGGGAGAGATATGAACCAGATTGCCATCGTGATCATGGTATGGGAGACGATCTCTCCCGGGGTGGAACCAGGGGAAATGCGGATGTCGGGGCGATCATCACCTGGTGACAGCACACTCCAGAAACTAAGAAGAAAACAAACCAACCCCCTCAAGCGGATTTTTATACCCCCGCGATTGAGAGACACTAAAGGAAATTCATTCGTCAAAAATTGAGGAACAGTTTCCCATCTGCGAACTGACAGAACGCATACAAGATACGACATGGAAGCAAATCTGTAAACTGTCACTGAAGCAAAGGACAAATCGGCCATAAAAAAAACCAACAATGACTGGATCCCAAAAGAGATCCCCCAATGCCTCAAAAAAAGAGGGGAGAAAGAAGAGACTTCTGCAAATAAAGTCTCCACGGCTACGAGAGAGGCAGGAAAAGTTGTACAAGAGGAAAGGAAATGAAGAGCTCGCACGCCGTGACAAGAGAGAAACCATGGACCCGCTGGGGTGAGGGAGAAGAGGGGGGCGGCCCAAAGAGAGCAGGGGAGTCTCAAAATCCCAAGAAAGTATGCAACAAATTTTAAAAAGGAGCGTGGGGGGCCAATTTTGGGAGAAAGGGAAAAATGTTGACAACGAGAAAGAGCAAGAAGGAAAGATGGGCTAAAAATTAGGAATTTCAACCGCCACCCCTGACGAGACAGCGACATCCAGAGCTACAAAAGACTTGGACATTTACGTAACCCCCCAAAAAAGGAAGGATGTGGCTGCCATCAAGACCCCAAGAACGGCAAGTCACCAGCCAGGCAACCTTGGTGCCCAACTGTTTAAGGCAGATTTGACTAGCACTGACATACTGCAAACCGCTGTTCACAGCGCATGGAAAAAAGAGAAAGTACCTGTTGATTGGCCAAGGGATTGATGTCAAAATCCCCAAAAAGGACCCCGACGACGCAAAAAATGGAGGGAAACTCTTTTGTCTGTGCCCAAAAGATACTGGCCAAAGGGCATCAGAAGAAGAATATCAGACGCTGGGACGATGCTTTGAGGAAGGAACAACAGGTTTTGGGGGAAAGGTGATAGACCAGATTTCACGTCAGAAACTCATCAAACTTTTAAAGTGGCAAAGAAACTGTATTGGAAATTTTTTGGACTTCGAAAAAGGGTTTTTTCAGCATCACGGGGCAGCCTTTGGAGTATCCTTCGACACTAGGCATCCCCTCGAAACGGACACCTTATTTAAAAACTTCATGAAAACTTCAGATCTCGTGGGCCCCTAGCAAACGTCTCGAAATCAAGCTGGGTTTAAAACAAGGATGGTGTGCAGCAGTTCTCTTCAATCTGGCCATTATTGGGGATAGGAAGACACGAAGAACCCCAAAGGGGTTCGCGCAGCCCCTTTTTCAACACTAGACACCTTTACTTTGCGGATGACCTGGCGCTGCTGTCCACACACAACATAATATCCAGGAGAAGACCAGAGACTCAAACATTCGGACCAGCAAGTGGGGCTTCGGATTAGCACCAAGAAAACAAAGGAAAAGACAATGGTCGCTCAATGTGAACACCCAGCCCTGTGAAAGTGAATGGAATCTGATCTGCGCCAGACAGGACAAGTTCACATACTTGGCAGCAGCATCAAAACCAGAGGGCGGCACAAAGAAGGACATCCTCAACAGACTGGGCAAGGCCAGGAATGTGTTTAGGGATTTTTAACAAATATTCTGGAGATCAACTCAGTATCAGCACCAACACCAAGCTTGAAAGCTATACAGAGTGTGTTGTGGTCTACGCTCCTGTAGGTTCTGAGTGTGTAAGGATGACGGAAGTGGATAATCTACCAAACTTCGATCCTTCCACACCTATGCATGCAAAATAATCTCCGGATCTTTTGCAGAGCAGATCTCCAATGAAGACCCTACTACGGAGATGCAGGCAGAAGACATGGGAACCATCATCACCAGACGAGGTGGATGGGATTAGGGCACATCCTCCGAAGAGACACAGTCAATCGCAAGAACAGCTTTGCACTGGACCCCAGAAGGGAAGGAGAAAGAAAAGGAAGACCAAAAGCAACGTGGAGATGAAATGTAGAAAGTGAGATGAAGGCCATGCAGCAATTTGGGGCTCAGGGTCTAGGTTGCCCGAATAGGCAGAGTGAAAGCGCTTTTGTTGCTGCCATACACACGTGGGTGTAAAGGCTAATGATGATGATGTTGATACACCCTTTGCACGCTTCTACTTAAGCAGAAAACAGTAGCAAAAATCAATGTCTGTCAAGATATATATTCATGCCTATAATAAGAGAAAACGCTTGTTTATATTAAGATATTTACATCACAAAAGGAAGATACGGTTAGCGTTTTGTTATCTTGTTTTGTGAAAACTAATGTATATTGATTTTTC
>CM054163.1:3258799-3311299 GCA_028751875.1 Rapana venosa
CTCTCTCTCTGTCTCTGTCTCTCTGTCTCTCTCTCTGTCTCTCTCTCTCTGTCTCTCTCTCTCTCTCTCTGTCTTCTGTCTCTCTTCTCTCGTCTCTCTCTGTCTCCTCTCGTCTCTGTCTCTGTTCTCTGCTCCTGTTCTCGTCTCTCTGTCTCTGCTCTTCTGTGTTTGTCTCTCTCTCTCTGTCATCACTCTGTCTTCTTTCTGTCTTGACTCTCTCTGCTCGTCTCTGGTTCATCTGTCGCTGTGTCTGAGCTCTCCTCTCTGTCCTCCTCTTTTCCCTCTGTTTCTCGTTACTGTCTCTGCTCGCTTCCTGTCTCGTTCTCTCTTTCCTGCCTTCTGTATTCTTATTCTGTTTGACTCTGCCTATGTGTCGCGTGTTGGTTTTAGCTGCTGTTCTACGCATCGTGGTCTATCTTGGTCTCACTCTCCTGTCTCTCTCTCTTCTCTGTCCCCTGCATCACGCATGTGCATGTCATCTTTGTATAACAGGTAGTCAAGAAGAAAGCAGGGTTAAGGTTGATGTCAATACCCTTGAGAGTTAACGGTTTTCACCACACATGTTTCTTCGGGTCTGCATTCCTACTCGATTCACTTAAAGATTCAGCATCTGTAAATTTTAAAGCTTTAGAAGAGTCGACCAAGTGTGTGCGGTGTGCGTGGTTTAAAAAGCTATTTACGGAGCGTAAAAGAGTGCGATCTTGGGAGATGATGCACAAGGTCAGTCTCCCCCCCCCCCCCCCCCCCCATACACTGACTTGCATGTACCTTTAAACAGGTGAGCAGAGGGGAAGGACAGCCCAGTGGTTAGAGCGTTGAGTGTGTGACCCTGGAGGTTCGGGTTTGGGTCACCATCCAGGGGATTTTCCTCGGGAGTTAGCATTCTTACCGACTTCACTCCCCTGAACATTCTTGGCCTGAAACTTTAACCGGAGGCCCTGTGTAGAAACGCACGCAGAGTATCGCGTGCACTTAATAATGATAATAATAATAATGATAATAATAATAACAATAATAATAAATAATAATAATAATAATAATAATGATGATGATAATGATAATAATAAGTGATTTTATATAGTGCTATATCTTGTAAAAACAAATCAAAGGGCTTGCATTCAACATATTATTACACATACAACTAATAACAATTAACAATGTTAACAAAATCAAATGTACATACACACACTCGCACACACACACACACGCACACACACACACGCACGCACGCACGCACGCACGCATGCACAAAGGTTTTACACTTTGGAAAGGTGATGGGGATTTTGGCTGTTGAAGGCAAGGACAGATATGAGATGAAACAGGAGGGGGAAGTCTTAGTTTTGAAATAGGTCTGTCCTGAGGCTGGATTTAAAGGTGTCATAAGGAGGATTTGGGCGAAGGGAGAGAGGGAGGTCATTCCAGGTCGCTGGACCAGAAACAGAGAAAGAGTAATGGCCAATGGTGGATTGGTTGAATCTAGGTATTCGTAAGCACAAGGTATCTGCAGCAGAGCGGAGGGAACGTGAAGGAGTGTACAAGTTAAGACATTCACAGAGGTAGGCGAGTGCTGTTTTGTGGAGACATTTGTAACAGAGGGTACTGATCTTATAGTTTATTCTTTGTGGCACAGGCAGCCTGTGGAGAGATTGCAAGAGAGAAGTAATGAGCTCAGATTTTTTTCTTTCTTAGGACTAGTCGAGCTGCAGGGTTTTTATACGTTGAAGGGAGTAGATTGATGATGCTGGCAGACTAGCTAAAAGAGAAGTGCAATAGCCCAGGCGTGAAAGAATGAGAGACCTAACTAGTTTGGATGTTGCATCAGTGGGCAGGTACTTTTGAATGACACTAATACGCGGTATTTGATGTTAGCATGACTGACAGGTCTGGGTGATGAATTTTTGCATGGAGAGTGTTTTGTCTATAATGACCCAGATACTTCATAGCAATGGATAGAGGGACTGATGCGTTGCTGAATTCTATTGAAGCTGTTGTAATGGAAGAGAGTTTGTGTTTGGTCCCTACAAGCATGGCTTTGATTTTATATTACGTCATTCAGGCGCTTAATGGTACGAAACGCATTTTCGCTCACATAGCAGACAGCATTAGCTGCTGGTCTGTGTTCGAATAAAAAGAAGTATGACATCACCATAAGCCACCAACGTAGTGCAAACTATGACGCCACAGTTTACTCTATGACGTCAGGTCTGTGCGCAGGATGGCAGACTGTCAACTAAGGGCGACAATTTAGCTGTGTCAGTGAGATTGTCCTGTTATGGCGATGTTGTATGACTTTGCTATGTAGGATTTATATAGTATGAGTATTTCCGTTTATCTATCTGCCAAGCCTGATATTTGTGGACGATTGCATGCGTGCATGTAAATGATTTGAGTGCAAGCGCTACAATTTGTTTGCTTTACAAAAATTCAGGCTATACAACTCCCATACATTAGGTTTGTTACATGATGATGATCATCATCATTGGTGGTAGTAGTAGTAGTAGTAGTAGTGGTGGTGGTGGTGGTGGTGGTGGTGGTGGTGTTTTTGACTCAAAGTGTTATCAGTTCTTATTGATAGCGTGGAGCCAAGGCGACCTTTAAATCAGGCTGGCTGCTGATTGAAAAAGGCATGTAGCAATTGGTGTGGTCTGTCACACGTTCTGAGCATGGTCTGATAATTATGACAGCCTGAATCTTCCTTTAATTGAGAGAGAGACAGGGGGAAATCCACCTGAAGTGGGAACATCTTCTCTCTCTCTCTCTCTCTCTCTCTCTTCCTCTCTCTCTCTCTCTCTCTCTCTCTCTCTCTCTCTCTCTCTCTCTCTCTCTCTCTGTGTGTGTGTGTGTGTGTGTGTGTGTGTGTGTGTGTCTCTCTCTCTCTCTCTCTCTCTCTCTCTCTCTCTCTCTCTCTCTCTCGCAGTATCACTCATTCAATATTTCCTCTGGAAATAAATTGAATTTGACTTTTAAACTTATACAGTGAGTTTACTGGGATTTTTAACAATATGCCTTAAACGGGAAACAAACAATTCAACCACACACACTTCAAGCTCTGGCACAGCCGCCAAGGATTACATTCTGACGTGCAGAGTGACAGCTAGCCAGTTAGATACATACACTTACGATTATAATGACCAATATTAGCGTGGGAAACAATGAATTTATGCTGCCTGAGATTATTGATGAACAATGAAGTTATTGAAGGATACTAGACATAATCTACCCCCCACCCCACCCCCACCCACACACAGTTTTTGGTTTTCCCTTCTCAACCCCTGTTAACACCCTCCTCCCTCTCCACCACTACGTCCAACACCACTTCCACAGAGACCATGGCAAAAGTTAGGGACAGATCTATGCAGCCACTATGGGAAGGACTGTCTCATTGTTGTGGACTACTATTCCAGATGGGAGGCACCGTGGTCAAGTGGTTTAGGCGGTCGACTCGTGATCCAGAGGTCGCGGGTTCGATCCCCGCTCGGCTCGGTGTTGTGTCCTTGGGAAAGACACTTTACTCCTATTTTCCTCACTCCACCCAGGTGTACAAGTGGGTACCAGCTCTGCTGGGGAAGTATCTGGCAACAGATTAGCGTCCTGTCACAGGGGTGGTGAAAAACCATCAGTTCGCTTAACGCTACAGAAACCGGGATAAGCTCCGGCTCTATGGGCCTTCTGGCTCGAAAGAACATACTTTACTATTCCAGATGGATGTATGTATGTTTGTCCGTCGTGTCCGAGCATGACCTCCAAAACAGCAGAGGAAGCAGCTGCTGTTTTGGAAACTGGGCAGAAATTTGATTATAGTGGAGATGCCTTGCCTACAGCACATCCCCACTCTCTCGGCCAAGTGGGCATAAGGACAGTCAGCGTTGGAGATGTTCTCCAAAGGCCAACCAGCCCCCAGGGCTGCAGGACATAAGGACTGTGCGAGTCAAGCCTCCTAGTCAGAGAGTCATAGTTGATCACTAAAGACTAAGCTGTAAAGTGGAATTCCATGAGTGGGAAAGAAAGCCACTGGTCATACAGCCTCTCACCTCGCTGTTGCCCCCAGCGTCAATGGTTTAATCAAGAACTGTGATAAAGCCCAGGTGCTGACGGCATCAGATGGATAGAGATTGCATATCTCACGTCAACAGCAGCCTCCAGTGTGATCCCTAGAACATTGTAGCTCTTCCACAGAACACCAGCAAGTGTTCCCCTCCACCAGCCGTTTCCAATGGCTCAACCCGGGTGACCAGATCAGCCAGTGGTTATGTTGCATGAAACCAGCAAGACATTGTGAAGAACAGCGTGTAAAATTTAAAGATAACGGCTAAAAACACCTTCGGGTGTTTTTGTGTGCGGGTGCCAAACATTTATCAGCTTTTCTTATGCATGTTTAGTGATAGTGAGTGTTTATAGATAGTAAGCCCAGTTCGGCATTTATTTTGTTCATTTAGGAATACAAATTTCCTTCAGTTTTAACTGAAAGTGATAGTTTCTTTTATATTTCAAGAGAGAAAGATTGCAAGTTATGAACATTTAAATTGTTCACATTGCTTCAAGGAGACTTTTCATTTTCATGTTTATAAAAAATAAAAAAACATTTCAAATTGCTTCAAGGAGACATTTCATTTTCATGTATATATTTTCTTTTAATGAATTGTTAGTCAGTGCCTCTTTTACAATGTATTTTGACAGCCAAAGAACTAGGTTGAAGATCTGAACTCTTTGAAATCTTACATCATTGTGTGACATCAAGTTCTACCTCAAAAGTGATATCTTTTGACTTTTGGAATTCAAGAAATCTATTTTAGTAATGTCCTCATTCTTGTGTTGACAGTTTACATTTGGTCTAGGCTGAGAACTTTGGATAAGGACTTGTGTCAAAGTAGTTTAATTCATTTGTCCATGGTTAGCGAACTGAAGTGTGGTTGTGTTTTACTAGACTTAACAATATTTTAATCGTAACAAAACTTCATTGCAGGGAAAACTTGAAAGTTTTAGGCAGCCATTTAAGCCAAATGTCTGTAGTACAAGTTATAAGTTTTTTTGTTTTTTTTTATAAAAAAAAGGGGGGGGGGGGGGAGATGTTCCCATATTGTCTATATCAGTAGCACACGATTCAAGGTCCGTAACTCTGTGTTACTCATGACTTACGTGTGGCAGGAGAGTTGCGGGGAATATGTCAGCTATCATGAAGTAAAGCCCAACATCTGCCCCATACAAAGCCTTGTCTCTGTGTGCCCGCACACAATAATCAAGGACCAAAATAGTCATATCATTATTATTATTATTATTGTGTTCTATATGCTGTTGTAGTGTTCTGTATTGTGTTGTATTGTGTTTTGTATTCCATTGTAGTGTTCTGTATAGTGTTGTATTGTAGTGTTTTATTGTGCATTGCAAAGTATGGTATAGTGTTGTATTGTAGTGTTTTATTCTGCATTGTAGAGTTTTGTATGGTGTTGTTTCGTTCCATACACCACTTAAAGTCAGGACAGGTTTTCATCTTGTGCACATGTTAAAATCTGTTCAACCTTTGAGATGAGTAGGCCAGTTGCGCTTGTTGGATGACAAAATTTATTATAAAAGGGCATACACACATGGACTGGTTACACACCCACAAAAACAAAACAAAAAACACTCATGATTGCTTATTCCATTATTCTGGAAATGAAAGTACAATAAAATAAAATAGAACACACACATACATAGGTACACACATTTAAATTTCTTTTTGTGTATGTGTGTGTGTGAGAGAGAGAAAAAGAGAGAGTGTGTGTGTGAGTGTGTGTGCGCACGCGCCCGCGTGTGTGTTCTTTCTATTTTTTTAATTTCTTTTTTATATCAAAGATAATGGAATAAGCACTCGTGTGCTTTTTTGTTCATCCGGTCACCGTGTGTATGCGGTATTGTAAATGTCATTTGTTCCCAACAGCACACAATGGCCTACTCTTCCGAAAAGCGGAACAGGATTTGACGCGTGCAAAAAGATGTTCTTTGTGCGTTCGCACACTGGACCTCGGTTTATAGTCTCATCCGAAGGACTTTTGGCGAGAGTGGAGTCTGCACTGATGTTAACTCCAGGGGAAAATATCCCCTTGAACGGGAATCGAACCCGGGTCGTCAGATTGCGAGCACAATGTTCTGACCACTTGGCTTTCCCGCCCTCCCCCCATGCTTGCTTGCATGTGTGCGTGCGTGTGTACATGTGTGTGCACGCGCATGTGGGTGAGTGCGTGAGAGGCGGGCATGCGCGTGTGTGTGTACATGTGTGTGTGCGTGCATGCGCGTTTGTGTCCACCTCCCTTGATAGGTCTGTAAGGAAAGAAAGGGAGAAAACTCGCCATCCAATAAGTCAGAACTGGCAGGTTCATACAACCCAGACACACAGCCACTCCACCAACAAGACAGACCAAACCAAATCAAATCAAAAATCTTTATTCCCAAGGGTTCACGGTTGTATTTATACAACCGATTTATATGTTTTTTATCTAGCCATTTTCTGTAGTGTAGGGAACCCACATACATACTCTTCCATACACCACACACACACACACACACACACACACATACACAATATGTGTTCTCTCTCTCTCTCTCTCTCTCCTCTCCCTATCTCTCTCTCTCTCTCTCTCTCTCTCTCTCTCTCTCTCTCTCTCTCTCTCTCATGAACTACATAGTACGTTTGTAAGATAAAAGTTTCATGATAATAAAAAAAAACAAAGGAAATATTCAACCAATGTTCTGGGTGAAGCACAAAAAGACAAATTTGACACTGAAGTAACAGGACACAAATGATAAACATCATTTAAAAAAAAAAATTTAAAGAAAAAAAAGAAAGAAAGAAAGGCAACAAAATCCACAGTTCAAGTTCACAGGTACAAAACACATCATCGTAAATTAACACAACACTAAAACAAAAACAAAACAAATCCTATTACCCGACATATTCAAACACAACAATGGAAATGAACAAAAATCCTTTTTTCTTTTTAAAGATACATTCAATCATGATTAACACTTTATTCAAGTAGAACAATCAAAGAAGAGAGACAGAAACGGAGAAGAGAAGAGAGAGAGAGAGAGAGACAGTGACAGAGAGAGAGAGACAGAGAGAGAGAGAGACAGTGACAGAGAGAGAGAGACAGTGACAGAGAGAGAGACAGTGACACAGAGAGAGAGACAGTGACAGAGAGAGAGAGAGAGACAGTGACAGAGAGAGAGAGAGAGACAGTGACAGAGAGAGAGAGAGACAGTGACAGAGAGAGACAGAGAGAGAGAGAGACAGTGACAGAGAGAGAGAGACAGTGACAGAGAGCGAGAGACAGTGACAGAGAGAGAGAGACAGTGACAGAGAGAGAGAGAGAGAGAGAGAGACAGTGACAGAGAGGAGAGAGACAGTGACAGAGAGACAGTGACAGAGAGAGAGAGAGACAGTGACAGAGAAAGAGAGAGAGACAGTGACAGAGAGAGAGAGAGACAGTGACAGAGAGAGAGAAGTGACAGAGAGAGAGAGACAGTGACAGAGAGAGAGAGACAGTGACAGAGAGAGAGAGAGACAGTGACGAGAGAGAGAGAGAGACAGTGACAGAGAGAGAGAGAGAGAGGACAGTGACAGACAGAGAGACAGTGACAGAGAAAGAGAGAGAGAGACAGTGACAGAGAGAGAGAGACAGTGACAGAGAGAGAGAGACAGTGACAGAGAGACAGTGACAGAGAGAGACAGTGACAGAGAGAGAGAGAGAGACAGTGACAGAGAGAGAGAGAGACAGTGACAGAGAGAGAGAGAGACAGTGACAGAGAGAAGAGGACAGAGAGACAGTGACAGAGAAAGAGAGAGAGAGAGACAGTGACAGAGAGAGAGAGAGACAGTGACAGAGAGAGACAGTGACAGAGAGAGACAGTGAAGAGAGAGACAGTGACAGAGAGAGAGAGCAGAGAGAGAGAGACAGTGACAGAGAGAGAGGAGACAGTGACAGACAGACAGTGACAGAGAAAGAGAGAGAGAGACAGTGACAGAGAGAGAGAGACAGAGAGAGAGAGACAGTGACAGAGAGAGAGAGACAGTGACAGAGAGAGAGAGAGACAGTGACAGAGAGAGAGAGAGAGAGACAGTGACAGACAGAGAGACAGTGACAGAGAGAGAGAGAGAGACAGTGACAGAGAGAGACAGTGACAGAGAGAGACAGTGACAGACAGGGAGAGAGAGACAGTGACAGAGAGAGAGAGAGACAGTGACAGAGAGAGAGAGAGACAGTGACAGAGAAAGAGAGAGAGACAGTGACAGAGAGAGAGAGAGACAGTGACAGAGAGAGAGAGAGACAGTGACAGAGAGAGAGAAGAGACAGTGACAGAGAGAGAGAGAGACAGTGACAGAGAGAGAGAGACAGTGACAGACACAGAGAGAGAGACAGTGACAGAGAAAGAGAGAGAGAGAGAGAGACAGTGACAGAGAGAGAGAGAGAGACAGTGACAGAGAGAGAGACAGTGACAGAGAGAGAGAGAGACAGTGACAGAGAGAGAGACAGAGAGAGAGAGACAGTGACAGAGAGAGAAGAGACACAGAGAGAGAGAGAGAGAGAGAGAAACAGTGACAGAGGGAGAGAGAGACAGTGACAGAGTGAAAGGAAATGACTTTTGACAGACATTCTGGTAAATAATTACAAATATGGGATTTTAGAAGAAGAAGAAAAAATGATGAAGAATCACAAACAAGAAGAAAAGAAAAAGCCATATAGCACAGGCAACAAATATAAAGAGCAAACCAAAACAAAAAAATGTAAAAAAGCAACAAAAAAACAAAGAAGAGGAAGAAGACAAAGAAGATGAAGAGAAAGAAAAGGAGGAGGAGGACGATGATGTTAACAAAAGGCAATAAATAAATCAATGAATTTGATATGGTACCATAATGATGTATGCTTAATAAATGAAAGGTTATATACTGAAGAATAACAATGTGGATCTACTGTAATAACACAATAAAGAAAAGAACAGCTAAACAGGACTTGCATATATAATATATATATATATATATATATATATATATATATATATATATATATATATTATATATATATATGTGTTTTTTGGGGTTTTGTGTGTGTGTGTGTTTGTTTTATTTCTGCTAGGCCAAGTCAACACTACTATTGTTGTTTATACTGTTGTTGTTTTTGTTGTTTGTTGTTGTCTTCATCATCATCATCATTGCTATCGTTTTTATTGGGTTATTGTTGTTGTTATTCATCATCATCATCATCCCACACGTTGTTGTTATGTTCATTAAACATACCTGATTTTTTGTTTAAATATCATTAAACATAACTGATTTCTAACATTAATAAAGGAGGAGATGTGAAAACATTGAGAAGAGATGAGAGAGAAGAGAGGGAGGAGAGAGCGGGAAAGACAGAGAGAGACAGAGAGAGAGAGACACAGAGAGACAGAGAGAGAGAGACAGAGAGAGACAGAGAGAGAGACACAGAAAAAGAGAGAGAGAGAGAGAGAGGAGAGAGAGAGAGAATTCAGACTCAAACAACTTATTCATAGCCCCTCATAATGTAAGGTGGGCTCATAAACAAATCTTCAGCAATAACCCATATGCTTAGAATTTGCGAAACGAAATAGTCATAATAAAGCATATGATATCAAGATAAGAACGGACCGCATTATCGATGTTTTGCACGCACGCACACACACACACACACACACCACCATCAAACCACACACACACACAACAACAACCACAACCCAAAAAACACCACCCCCCCGACGGGGTGCCCACGATGTGCAGGTGCCATGAGGAGAACTAGACTACACTGGTTTAGCAAGGTGGAAAGTGTCAGGGTGGCCCCTCTTTCTGAGTTCACAAATGGTGGAGGAGAACAGGGCAGCCTAAAACTAAATGCCTTTCTCTCTCTCTCTGTGTCTGTCTCTCTCTGTCTCTCCCTCTGTCCTCCCTGTGCCTCTGTCTCTCTCTGTGCCTCTGTCTCTCTCTGTGCCTCTGTCTCTCTCTGTCTCTCTCTCCCTCTGTCTCTCCCGTGCCTCTGTCTCTCTTTTTCTTGTCTCCCTGTGTCTCTGTTTCTATGTTTACTCTGTCTCTCTTCTCTGTCTGTCTCTCTCTCTCTGTGTCTCTCTCTTCCTCTGTTCTCTCTGTGCCTCTGTCTCTCTCTGTCTCCCTGTGTCTTGTTTCTGTCTCTGTCTTATCTCTGTCCTTCTCTCTCTCTCTGTGTTCTGTTTCTGTCTCCTGTCTCTCTCTGTCTCTGTTTTCTCTGTCTCTCTCTGTCTTCTCTGTCTCTCTCTCTCTCTCTGTCTGTCTCCCTGTCTCTTTTGTCTGTTCTTCTCTCTCTCTGTCTGTCTCTCTCTCTCTGTCTCTCTCTCTCTGTCTGTCTCTCTGTCTGTCTCTCTCTGTCTCTCTCTTTCTTTCAGCTTGTA
Organism: Rapana venosa; assembly: GCA_028751875.1. Classification (NCBI taxonomy): domain Eukaryota; kingdom Metazoa; phylum Mollusca; class Gastropoda; order Neogastropoda; family Muricidae; genus Rapana; species Rapana venosa. The sequence continues at coordinate 3,269,213 of CM054163.1, forward strand.
GGGGGCTTGACACTGTGTTGTCACAATACCGGCGTGTAGTGGTGGTTGTTCCTCAGCTAGAGCTACGAGGTTCACCAACAGAGACACAGTGTGTGTGTGTGCGACCATTTTGCCCTGCACCATGAAGATAGCTGCATTCGGACTTCGGGGATGTATGCTGGGTTTGTTCCTGTTTCATAACCCACTGAACGCTGACAGGAATGACGGGATCTTTAACGTGCATGTTTGATCTTTTGCACGTGCATATACATGAGGGTATTGAAGGCACTGGCAGGTCTGCACTTGAAAGTTAACATGGGAGATCATAAAAAAAATCCCGCCCTTAATTTACCAGACGCCGCCAAGATTCGAACCCACGACTTCTGGACCCGTGGGATTGAAGCCAAACGGTCTTAACCACTCGGCTGTAGCATCTGTCTAGAAACTAAACCAGACTGGTTTAGGAATGTGGAAAATGTCAGTGGTTCATACTTTCAGTGTTCAGAACTTGGGAAGGACAGATTGTGTTCAGTGTTCAGAACTTGGGAAGGACATGACAGCGTGAAACAAAGTGCTCTTTACTCTCTCTCTCTCTCTCTCTCTCTCTCTCTTCTCTCTCTCTCTCTCTCTCTTTTTTCCTACAGCTTGTAGAGGGTGTAAGAAATCAGCTTTGCACTATGTTCTGTGACGATGAGGACATGTTGCACTGCAATACCAGAAACCCCTCATCTGAATCTTGTCATCATATGCTTTCACCAACTAAACTGAGCAAGGAGAACCACGTCACCTCAGGTACAGCGCAAACAGTGTTAGAGACACTCAGTCAGCCACTGTTATGGACAGGGGAATTCCAATCTTGCCATCTGCACAACATCAGCCCTTCTTTCAACATGAATAGTTACTCCTTCTACTCCCCCTCTGGGGGACGGGATAGCCTAGTGGTTAGGACGTTTCGCTAGGAATCTGACGATCCAGGTTCGAATTCTATTTTCCCTGGAGTTAACATCAGTGCAGGCTCCACTCTCCTCATAAGTCCTTCGGATGAGACTATAAACCGAGGCTCCGTGTGCGAACGTATGCAGAACATCTTGTTCACACGTTAAATCCCGTTCCGCTTTTTGAAAGTGTAGGCCATTGTGTGCTGGTGGGAACAGATGACAACATTTACAAAACCGCATAAACACGAGGACTAGATGTAAAAACAAACAAGTGCTTATTCCATTATCCTCGATATAAAAGAACAAATTTTAAAAAATAACTAACTACTCCCTGATTCAACCACAAATACCCAAACTTGTACACTTCACAACAGATACGTGAAACTCCATTTCATTTCAAAGTGTGCACAGCCCCTACCAACCACCAAAGCCACACCAGGGCTGACTGTCCCCTCAGTCAGCTTCAGTGCCTCCAGCAACATTCAAAGTCAAACCCAATACCTCCCAATCCCTTCAAGTATCCAACACTGTCAATCTGGAGAAAAAAAAACCCAATAAATAAATGACAAATTCCCTCGATCGTTTCTTCGTTCCTAAATTAAGGCTAATGAAATGTTAGCTGGCTGAGGTCGCCGGCCATTCCGCTCCATTTATCATCCCCAGGTTACTGGGGGGAAAAAAGCATCGCAAAACACAAAAAAACACCAAAAAGATAACAAACACTTCGAAGGACAAAAACATATATTAAAAAAACATTCCACTCTGGGCAAATATCACAGCAGAATGGACATCCTGAGCCCACCCCAGTGTTGACACATCACTGCCTGGTCACCTGAACAACACAATACAGGCACAACGTCATAAAACATCTATATAGTTAAAAAAAGAGGGGGAGGAGGAATGTGGTCAGACTTACTTGAAAAAGGCAGGAGAATGGACTGGGAAGGCAGACAATAAGCAAGGGAACAGAAAGGTGGACAGAAACAAAGAGAGTGACAGAAAAGGGGAAATATCTAGCACAGAAATTTCAGAAGGTCCTATGAGTTTTACTTCGAACACCCTAATCCAGCAACACCTGATACAGCTGTATGTTTTATATGGTTGGTAATACTCTTTATTCCACCCTTGCTGTTCCTAGCTACAGACAGAGAGAGAGAGAGAGAGGGAGAGAGAGAGAGAGAGAGAGAGAGAGAGAGAGAGAGAGAGAGAGAGAGAGAGAGAGAGAGAAACAGAGAAGAGAGACAGAAAGAGAAAAGAGAGACAGAAAGAGACAAGACAGAGAGAGAAGACAGACAGACAGAGAATATCTCTATATAGATATATATCTCTATTTCCAATCTCTCTTTCATTGATCAAACAACTAGAATCTCATTTTAACACAGTTACACAACAAAAACTCAGAGAGAGAAGAGAGAAAAAAAATCGCAATAGCTTTTGCTTTAGGGTCTTTTTTTTGTTTTGTTTGTTAATGTCTGAAAGACGCCATACGCGTCCACAAGTACACACACACATATATATATATATATTAATTCATTCATCCACGGCACACCCACAGACAGACAGATGATAAGGATGAAGAGGGGGCGAGAAAGAAAAATAGCAGGGGGGGGAAGAAGATTATCTTTCATTTCCAAGTCTAACACATATTCCCTGTCATACTTCACACAGAGAGTGACAGAGACAGAGTGAGAGGGGCAAAGTGAGAGAGAGTGAGGGAGACAGAGTGACAGAGGCACAGAGACAGACAGACAGACAGACAGACAGACAGACAGACAGACAGACAGACAGACAGACAGACACAGGGAGTTGAGGGAGATGAAAGAAGCCCCTGCTCCAGCCACCACCCAGACGTCTGTTGACTAGACGTTAAAAAAAATAATAATATCAGGGCTTATTTCATTATCCTTGAAATTAAAAGAATAGATTATTAAAAAAAAAAAAAAGAGTAGCCAAAAACAGTGCCAAGCATCTTCAAGGGCCAGGTGAGGTACAGGAATGACCAGTGCAGCTGTGGACATAGCCAGCCCTGCAGACAGTAAGCTAAAGGTGTCCCTCCCACAACCTATGTGGTCATAGGGGAGCCAGGCGTCAGAAACCTCACTTCTCTAGGGGCCAGCATATTGAGGGCAGCGGCGCCCATCTCCTCTCCCTCGCTGCTTTACCTTCCCTGACCCTAAAGAGGGCAGGTACCCATTTACAGCTGGGTGAACTGGGGAAACTGTACTGAAGCCAAGGCGCACCAACAGTCACCCATCCAACTGGTAACCACGCTCAACACTGGTTAACTTGGCTGGGGGAAAGCGAGTGCTCCAACCACTGAGCTATGCCAGGCCCCTGCCGACAGAATGACCAGCAAAACTGACCCACACAACATGGGATGGCCACAGAGCAAGCTGTCCATCACTTCAGGCATTTTTAAAGCGTGTCATGACAACAGTTCTGGCGGGCTTCCAACCGCTCTGCTCCAGGCTGAACAGAAAGAAACACAGCGCTAGTACTAACACCACACAGGCTTCAGCCTTCACACACACTCCCTTTTCCCCCCCCCACAAGCTCACAAGGATAGAAAATGAACAGAGAGAGAGATTTCTTCTTCGGCAAACGCTCAGACAGTGACTACTGTTGTCTGTTATATGAGCGAAAATGTGTCGCGCTGCCGTTAAGCGCCTGACAAATCAGGCCCAGCGCATCCGACTTCACCGTGGGGAAAAAATTGTTATCTTTGAAGTATTTCTAGAAAAAAGGCAGGAGAATGGACCAAGAAGGCAGAAAATAGACAAGAAGGAGGTGACACGAAGACAAGAAACAAGGCAGAAACAAAGAGAGTGAAAGAAAAGAGGAAATTTCTAACACATAATTTCCAGAATGTGGGGATGCTATTTATACTGATAGGCTAGGCCCCCAGCACCCGCATGGGGGAAGAGAGAGATATCGTTATCATCCCTTAAAGTTAAGTGCGTTAACAACCACCGCCCATACGTATCATCCTTGGCAGGACAGTGCACAGTGCAGTAACATTGATCTAGCTGCCGTGCCTACATACACAACTACATCACTTTTGAGCAATGAAAGTTCCAACACAGCTGTCAGCTTCCGCTCTCTTTAATTAATCATGGATACAGTTTCACAAATAGAAGCTCAAAGTTCAAGGAAATTCAAACTCAACTTCCTATTTCTAGTATGGATTTTGTTTTTATAAACGTAGAAAAAGACTACTCTAATTTTAAATGCTTTTTTCATGGAGAACAAAGAAGTACATAACCTTTACACGAAGTGATCAACACTTCCGATAAAACTGCCCATTGCACAAGAGGGGGAATGTTTTCTTCTTCTTCTACTTCTTTGTCGTCGTTGTCAAATGTTCAGACAGCAACTGCAGTTGTCTGTCATCTGAGCCAAAATGCATTGCACTGATTCTAAGACTTCAACAATGGGGGGGCCAAAGTCACCCAAGTGGGTGGGTGGGTGGTCTGGTCTAGAGGTGACCCACCAAAGTGTGACCACTACCCAGCCACCAGACACCCTGAGTGGTGGTCTGGGTGCTGGTCTTTCAGATGAGACGATAAACCGAGGTCCTGAGTGCAACACAAGACAGTTACCTGATAAAACTCTGTACAGAAAAGCTCTGCACAGAAAAGCTCTGTACAGAAAAGCTCTGCACAGAAAAGCTCTGCACAGAAAAGCTCTGCACAGAAAAGCTCTGCACAGAAAAGCTCTGTACAGAAAAGCTCTGTACAGAAAAGCTCTGCACAGAAAAGCTCTGCACAGAAAAGCTCTGTACAGAAAAGCTCTGTACAGAAAAGCTCTGTACAGAAAAGCTCTGCACAGAAAAGCTCTGCACAGAAAAGCTCTGTACAGAAAAGCCAGCCACTCTGACAGGGAAACAAACAGGCAGACAGCAACATGGGGTAGGTCACTTTGTGCTGGCAGCAACTGATGCCAACATTTGCTAAATGCATGCACAAAGGTCCGCGTTTCGACATCGTCCCTGAAGCCAGACTGTGGCTGCCTGAATGGTAGGAGGTAAAGGAGGTAAAGGTAAAGGAGTCCCATAACCTATAAGGTCGTAGGGGAGCGAGGCGTCAGAGACCTCACTTCTCTAGGGGCCAGCATATTGAGGGCTGCGGTAGAGTGAAACAAAAAAGGTTGCATACGCAAAACCTCACTCTTGGCGAAACCTGGAAGCTCTCTCGCCGAGGAACTAACACCCAAAAACAAAGCCAGTTCCTACTTCACAACCATGGTCATGCAGCACAGGCTTCCTCTGTTGTGTCCTTAAAGAGTCACAGCCTGTCCTTAAAAAGTTATCCCTATCTACCCTTGGTCATGTGTGTGTCTGCACGTTTCAATGCTACACCTATCTGCACGGAGACACATCAGGATGGATTAGCAACGCTCTCTTCTCTCTCTCTCTCTGCCTCTCTTTCTCTCTTAATACCTCACACTCTCTCCTCTCTCTCTCAATATCATCTCTCTCTCTCTTCTTTCTCTCTCACCTATCTCACACTCTCTCTCTCTCTTCTCTCTCAATATCTCACTCTCTCTCTTTCTCTCTCACCATCTCTCTCTCTCTCTCTCTCTCAGTCTGTCTGCCTATCTGTCTCTCTTTCAGTCTTCACTCTTTTTTTTTAGCAGATTACATCGCAAGACATTTCAGTTTTTAACAATCACATGATTTTCTTTGTGTGTGTTTTTTTCAATTATTCATTAAGCTGATGTCATTTCAAGCGTGGTCTGTGGTTCCACCGTTCGAGCTACATATGTGATAAATCCACAGGGTTCGCAAGCATTGACAGGTGAATGATGAATAAAGTAAAGAGTAAAGAAGGTGAGCTGCAGAACAACTGCACTTAGGATGTTCCTGGTGTGTGCGTGTGTGTGTGTGTGTGTGTGTGTGTGTGTGTTGTGTGTGTGTGTGTGTGTGTACATGTGTGTGTGTGTTGTGTGTGTGTGTGTGTGTGTGTGTGTGTACATGTGTGTGGTGTGTACATGTGTGTGTGTGTGTGTGTGTGTGTGTACATGTGTGTGTGTGTGTACATGTGTGTTGTGTGTGTGTGTGTGTGTGTGTTGTGTGTGTTTTGTATGTGTGTGTGTCTGTGTGTGTGTGTGTTACTGTGTGTGTGTCACTGTGTGTGTGTGTGTGCGCGTGCATGCATGTGCATGTGTGTGTCCGTGTGTGCATGAATACTTGTGTGTATGTGTGTGTCACTGTGCGTGTTCGTGTGTGTGAGTGTGTGTGCGTGTGTGTGTGTTTGTACATACAGTAATAAATAACTAAATATAATATAAATAAATGAATACACACACTCATATTTCCCATTCTGAAAATACTTCACACAATCACTCCGTAAAACCATCATCCAAAAGGAGAAGAAGAGAAAAACAGAGCCAAGTGTTGACTGATTCTAAAACTGCCCTGACAACAACAACAACAACAACAACAACAATCCTGCACGTCAGGTAATGGCGTCTCGATGCCTCACCTGTACAGTTCTTATCAAACACATCACCTGACAAACAAACAAAATCTGGAAAGAAAACAAAACAAAAAAAAAGATAAAACTGAAACAAGGAAGACAACAACAACAACAACCACAACAACAACCACAAAACATGACATTGCAGGGCGTCACAAAAATAATAAAAAATATCATCAAATCCCATCCAATGAATTTAAAAAAAAAAATAAAAAAAAACATCACATAGTGTCTTTTTTTTTTATATGTGCTTTCAGTTCCATCAAGATCAATGTCAACCCATCCCCTCCACCACCCCCCCTCCCCCTCCACCCACCCTCCCCCTCCACCACCCCCCTCCCCCTCCACCACCCCCCCTCCCCCTCCACCACCCCACCCTCCCCCTCCACACACCCCACCCTCCCCCTCCACCCACCCTCCCCCTCCCCCACCCCCACCCTCCCCCTCCACCCCTTCCCCCTCCACCCCTCCACCCCCCTCTTCTCCTCTCCTCTCCTCTCTTCCCCTTCAATCGAAAGACAAAGTCACTTCAACAACGAAGACTATTGATCACCGATCATGGCGGCGTGGCGGCGGCGGCGCTGTCAATCGACGACGTTCCTTAGCACGTACTTGACGGTGAAGGCGAAGGCTGCCAGCCCCACGATGACCACGATGTTGGTGAGGGCGCTGCCCAGGTAGCCCTGGTTGCGGCCCTTGTTGCCCCCGTTGTTCACCTGACCGTTCACCTTGCTGGGGCAGGTGGTGGAGTCCGAGGAGGCGGAGGAGGAGGAGGAGGAGGAGGAGGAGGACTGGTTGACCCCTGACCCCACCGCCTGCTTCAGCTCCTCCTCCCGCTGCTGGATCTCTCGGCGGATTTTCTGAAAGCGCGAACACACCGCAGTCAACAGCTGCAGTCAACTGCTGCAGTCAACAGCTGCAGTCCTGTGTGTACCTGGTCAACAGCTAGTCAACAGCTACATCAACAGCTACAGTCAACAGCTACACCCTGTACCTGGTCAAAAGCTAGTCAACAGCTGCAGTCAACAGCTGCAGTCAACAGCTGCAGTCAACAGCTGCAGTCCTGTGTGTACCTGGTCAACAGCTAGTCAACAGCTACATCAACAGCTACAGTCAACAGCTACACCCTGTACCTGGTCAACAGCTAGTCAACAGCTGCAGTCAACAGCTGCAGTCAACAGCTGCAGTCAACAGCTGCAGTCAACAGCTGCAGTCAACAGCTGCAGTCAACAGCTGCAGTCCTGTGTGTACCTGGTCAACAGCTAGTCAACAGCTACATCAACAGCTACAGTCAACAGCTACACCCTGTACCTGGTCAAAAGCTAGTCAACAGCTGCAGTCAACAGCTGCAGTCAACAGCTGCAGTCAACAGCTGCAGTCCTGTGTGAAAACTGGTCAAAACTAGTAACAGCTACATCAACAGCTACAGTCAAACAGCTAAAAACCTTTGAAACCTGGTCAACAGCTAGTAAAACAGCTGAGTCAAAAGCTGCATCAACAGCTGCAGTCAAAAAAGCTTGCAGTCAACAGCTGCATCAACAGCTGCAGTCAACACTGCAGTCAAAAAGCCCTACAGTCAACAGCCCTACAGTCAAACAGCCCTACAGTCAACAGCTTCAGTCAACAGCTACAGTCAACATCTACGGTCAACAGCTACAGTCAACAGCTGCAGTCAACAGCTGCAGTCAACAGCTACATTCAACACTTACAGTCAACAGCTACAGTCAACAGTTACAGTCAACAGCTACATCAACAGCTATATCAACAGCTGCAGTCAACAGCTACATCAACAGCTACATCAACAGCTACAGTCAACATACAGTCAAAAGCTACATCAACAGCTGCAGTCAACAGCACAGTCAACAGCTACAGCAACAGCTACATAAACCCAGCTACAGTCAACACTACATCAACAGCTCCCAATCAACGCTACATTAAAAACTCAGTCAACAGCTACTTCAACAGCTTACAGTCAACAGCTGCAGTCAACACTACGTCAACAGCTACCTCAACAGCACATCAACTACACCCAACAGCTGCATCAACACTGCAGTCAACAGCTACAGTCCCGTGGTACCTGTCAACAGCAAGTCAACACTACATCAACACTGCGTAAACCCACCAGTCAACCTGCAGTCAACAGCGCAGTCCTGTTGTACCTGGCAACAGCTAGTCACAGCTACATCAACAGCTACAGTCAACAGCTACACCCTTCCGTGAAACAGCTATCAACAGCTCATTTCAACAGCTGCAGTCAAACGCTGCAGTCAACAGCTGCAGTCAACAGCTGCAGTCAACAGCTGCAGTCAACAGCTGCAGTCAACAGCTGCAGTCAACAGCTGCGGTCAACAGCTGCGGTCAACAGTTACATCAACAGCTACAGTCAACAGCTACATCAACAGCTACAGTCAACAGCTCAGTCAACAGCTACAGTCAACAGCTTCAGTCAACAGCTACAGTCAACATCTACGGTCAACAGCTACAGTCAACAGCTGCAGTCAACAGCTGCAGTCAACAGCTACAGTCAACAGCTGCAGTCAACAGCCCTACAGTCAACAGCTTCAGTCAACAGCTACAGTCAACATCTACGGTCAACAGCTGCAGTCAACAGCTGCAGTCAACAGCTGCAGTCAACAGCTGCAGTCAACAGCTGCAGTCAACAGCTGCAGTCAACAGCTACAGTCAACAGTTACAGTCAACAGCTACATCAACAGCTACATCAACAGCTGCAGTCAACAGCTACATCAACAGCTACATCAACAGTTACATCAACAGCTACAGTCAACAGCTACATCAACAGCTGCAGTCAACAGCTACAGTCAACAGCTACAGTCAACAGCTACAGTCAACAGCTACATCAACAGCTACAGTCAACAGCTACATCAACAGCTACATCAACAGCTACATCAACAGCTCAGTCAACAGCTACATCAACAGCTACATCAACAGCTGCAGTCAACAGCTACAGTCAACAGCTACATCAACAGCTACATCAACAGCTACAGTCAACAGCTGCAGTCAACAGCTGCAGTCAACAGCTGCAGTCCTGTGTGTACCTGTCAACAGCTAGTCAACAGCTACATCAACAGCTACAGTCAACAGCTGCAGTCAAAAGCTGCAGTCAACAGCTAGTCAACAGCTGCAGTCAACAGCTGCAGTCAACAGCTGCAGTCAACAGCTGCAGTCCTGTGTGTACCTGGTCAACAGCTAGTCAACAGCTACAGTCAACAGCTACAGTCAACAGCTACACCCTGTACCTGGTCAACAGCTAGTCAATAGCTGCAGTCAACAGCTGCAGTCAACAGCTGCAGTCAACAGCTGCAGTCAACACTTCAGTCAACAGCGCAGTCAACAGCTCCCAGTAAAACCGCTACATAAAACCCTTTTGCAGCAACAGCTGCAGTCAACACCCTGCGGTCAACAGCGCAGTCAACAGCTAATCAACATACAGTCAACAGCTACATCAACAGCTACAGTCAACAGCTCAGTCAACAGCTACAGTCAACAGCTTCAGTCAACAGCTACAGTCAACATCTACGGTCAACAGCTACAGTCAACAGCTGCAGTCAACAGCTGCAGTCAACAGCTACAGTCAACAGCTACAGTCAACAGTTACAGTCAACAGCTACAGTCAACAGCTACATCAACAGCTACATCAACAGCTACATCAGCAGCTGCAGTCAACAGCTACATCAGCAGCTACATCAACAGCTACAGTCAACAGCTCAGTCAACAGCTACATCAACAGCTGCAGTCAACAGCTGCAGTCAACAGCTACATCAACAGCTACATCAACAGCTACAGTCAACAGCTACAGTCAACAGCTACAGTCATCAGCTACAGTCAACAGCTACATCAACAGCTACAGTCAACAGCTACAGTCAACAGCTACATCAACAGCTACATCAACAGCTACAATCAACAGCTACAGTCAACAGCTACATCAACAGCTACAGTCAACAGCTACAGTCAACAGCTACATCAACAGCTACATCAACAGCTACATCAACAGCTACAGTCAACAGCTACATCAACAGCTACATCAACAGCTACAATCAACAGCTACAGTCAACAGCTACAGTCAACAGCTAGATCAACAGCTACATCAACAGCTACAGTCAACAGCTCAGTCAACAGCTACATCAACAGCTACAGTCAACAGCTACATCAACAGCTACATCAACAGCTGCAGTCAACAGCTACAGTCAACAGCTACATCAACAGCTGCAGTCAACAGCTACAATCAACAGCTACAGTCAACAGCTACAGTCAACAGCCCTACAGTCAACAGCCCTACAGTCAACAACTACGGTCAACAGCTACGGTCAACAGCTAGTCAACAGCTACAGTCAACAGCTAGTCAACAGCTACAGTCAACAGCTACAGTCAACAGCTACAGTCAACAGCCCTACAGTCAACAGCCCTACAGTCAACAGCCCTACAGTCAACAGCTACAGTCAACAGCTACAGTCAACATCTACGGTCAACAGCTAGTCAACAGCTACAGTCAACAGCTAGTCAACAGCTACAGTCAACAGCTACAGTCAACAGCTACATCAACAGCTGCAGTCAACAGCTACAGTCAACAGCTACAGTCAACAGCCCTACAGTCAACAGCTGCAGTCAACAGCTACAGTCAACAGCTCAGTCAACAGCTACATCAACAGCTAGTCAACAGCTACAGTCAACAGCTACAGTCAACAGCTACAGTCAACAGCCCTACAGTCAACAGCCCTACAGTCAACAGCCCTACAGTCAACAGCTACGGTCAACAGCTAGTCAACAGCTACAGTCAACAGCTACAGTCAACAGCTGCAGTCAACAGCTACATCAACAGCTACATCAGCAGCTGCAGTCAACAGCTACAGTCAACAGCTACAATCAACAGCTACAGTCAACAGCTGCAGTCAACAGCCCTACAGTCAACAGCCCTACAGTCAACAGCTTCAGTCAACAGCTACAGTCAACATCTACGGTCAACAGCTACAGTCAACAGCTACAGTCAACAGCTACAGTCAACAGCCCTACAGTCAACATCCCTACAGCCAACAGCTTCAGTCAACAGCTACAGTCAACAGCTACAGTCAACAGCCAGTCAACAGCTACAGTCAACAGCTACAGTCAACAGCTACAGTCAACAGCTAGTCAACATCCCTACAGTCAACAGCTACAGTCAACAGCTACAGTCAACAGCTACAGTCAACAGCTACAGTCAACAGCTAGTCAACAGCTACAGTCAACAGCTACAGTCAACAGCCCTACAGAAGTCGGAATGCGGCTACCTTACTGGTGGGGAAAAAGGTCACAAACACAAAAATCTGACCACCGGTGAACCTTGGAGCCATAGCCAAGAAACAACAACAAAAACAACCAAAAGTACTATTATGACCATCATTATTGTAAGTAGTAGTAGTAGTAGTAGTCATAGTTGTAGTAGTAGTAGTAGTAGTAGTAGTAGTAGTAGAAATAGTAATAGTACTAGTCAGTGATGGTGGTGGTGGTGGTGGTAATAATGATAATATATGGAATTTGTATAGGTCTGTGTGTTTGTGTGTGTGTGTGTGATGTAGTATAGTTGAAGTAGTTCTTCAGTTTAACGTCCTTCCATTTAAAAAGTGATATCAGACAGGAAAGTTGTTGTGTTTTGTGTGTTTTGGTGTTTTTGCGTGTGTTGTGTGTGTGTGAGTGTGTGTGTGGAGGTGTTGTGTGTTAGGGGAGGGGTATGCACATAACTAATCAATCGCAATAAACATTATGAAAAAAGCATAAAAAAGAATTCTGAGAACAACAAATTAACAGCTAAAATGTTGACTTTGCAATTCATATAACTATATGCTATCCTTATATTAACTTTAGGAGTCTGAAAATAGGAGTATGGCTTAATGACAATACAGTTTCTTTCATTAATGGAATGTCTTTAAGAACTTGCTGTAAGCTACGGACTGGGAAGGCAGGTAAACAGTTTTTCAGATCTCTGCATCGTAAAAGAATGTGATCATTGGTAAGACGTTCGCCACAGATACATGTTGCTTTTTTGAAAATTTAGTTCTAAAAGCATTGAGCTTAAACCTGTAGATAAGAGATACAACATTTCTATATTCATGTAAATCACGACATTTGATCTTATCAAAAGATAATACATGGGCTACATCATCACTCCAGGAATAACCGGTACTTTGTAGTTTCTTTTTAAAGTGTTTCCAACATGCATTTTGTAACATGCTATAGCCCTCATGGATGGATAGAGGAACACTTACGCTGCAATACTCATCCCTATGCTCAGCTCCGCATTTTGCTATTCTGTCAACTTTTTCATTAAAGTAGATACCACAGTGCGAGGGTATCCAGCAAAAGGTAACACCAGTGCCTCGTATCATCAGAAAATGAATTAGATGACTAATCTCAATTATGAGATCTTGTGTGTCACTGTGTGTGCATGCATGCTTGTGAGTATTTCAACAGCATCCTTCAACTCCTAAGTGTGTTCACGGGTGTGGGTGTGTGCGTGAGCACGTGCATAAACTTGAAATCTGCTATTCATCATATTTGAGGAAAGTTGCATGCGTGTAAATGATTTGAGTACAAGCGCTTCGGTTAGTTTGTTTAACAAGATTCAGCACTATATAAATTCCACATATTATTATTATTATTATTATTATTATTATGTGTGTGTGTGTGTCATTGTGTGTGTGTGTGGGATTATTATTATTATTATTATGTGTGTGTGTGTCATTGTGTGTGTGTGCGGGTGTGTACGTGCAGTGCAGTGCGTGCGTGCATGCGTGTGTGTGTGTGTGCATGCACACATGCATGCATGTGCGAGTCCATGTATGTGTGTGTACATGTACATGTGTGTGTGTGTGTGTGCATGGTTGTGTGAAGGCCACACACCCCCCAGCTCCTGCCTGCTTACCTCTGCCACGTCTGAGAACAGCTCGCAGAAGATCTTGTTGTTCAGGTTGAAGGCCCCACTCTGAGCTGCCAACTGACGTTTCTGGCAAGGGGGATGGGGGAAGGTTGTTGTTTTAAAAATACACTTTCAGACAATTTAAACCAAATCATACCACCTACCAATATCAACAATAACAATATTAAAAAAAATAACAATACACCAGTCACTGTGGTTCATGCACTGGCTTCCTGTAGGGTCGCAGGGTCAAATCCCATCAGAGTCGGAGGGCTGTGGGGTTGTTTTTTTGTTTACCCTGGATGGCTCCAATACAGACTGCGTCTGCTATGGGCTCGTTGTGGAGACTGGAATGACCCAGTCCAACACCATCCACTTGATGTGATTTGAGAGCGTTGCTCAAATTACCTGACCAACACTGCAGATGTCTGTATGTCTCGGGCCTGTTTGACACCGGGATATATCATGACAGGAAGCGTTCTGTGCCACTCTGTCAAGACGTTTCACATCACTCACCACGTACACTGATGTATGGCCCTTACAGAGAGCACAAAGATGTCTGACTCACCGTGTGCACTGATGTATGACTCTTACATCTTCTTCTTCCTTTTTTGTCATGTTTCTCCCAGGGGAGGTTTGACATTGATGAGCCTTCTCCATCTCTCTCTGTTTTGAGCTTCTTCCTTATTTATGCCCCTTTCTCTAAGATCATCTGCAATACAGGCAGCCCAGGTTTTGCTAGGTCTTCCCTTTGGTCTCTTTCCATCCACTATGAAGTTCATTGCTCTTTTTATGATGTGGTGGTCTGCTTTCCATTGAACGTGCCCAAACCAGCGCAGTCTATTGCTACTAGCTACAGACTTCAGATCATTAACTTTGCACATTCTCTATAGTTCTTCATTCGTGATCCTGTCTTCCCATTTGATCTTTGTCATGTAGCGTAGCATTCGGTTTTCACAGCTCTTCAACAAACATTCGACGGTTTTTGTGAAAACCCATGACCCATGTATGACTCTTACAGACAACACAAAGAAGACAAACATCTGACTCACTGTGTATACTGCACTGGTGTATGAATCTTACAGACAACACAAAGCTGACAAACATCTGACTCACTGTGTATACTGATGTTTCTATGCTGCCCAAGGTTGGACTGGTCTCCAGCTGTATAACAGACAATAATCACTCACAATATCACAATACATGTTAACTCCTTCAGACAATCATAACAATACAATATCAGAAAAAAATTATTTCAGACTACAATGACAAACAATATGACGAGTTAAAATTCCTTCATGCCATTGTAACAGTAACAAACAACATTTATTTGATTTTTTTTCCCCAGACAATCGTAAAAAACAAAATGTTGAGTGAACATTCCTTGGGACAATCATAAAGTGAACATTGCTTCCTTCAGATAATCATAACAAACCATATAAAAAGCAAACATTCCTTCTCATGATCACAATGATATGTTACGTGAAAATTCTTTCAGAAAATCATAACACACAATACAATATGTGAAAACTCCTTAGGACATTCACAAAGAACAATCTGGTTACTCTTGAAAGTTGCCTCCCTTCACTCTTCTTTCCTCATGCAATGCAGCATTTGTATTGTATAATGAGCATTTGACAAAGAAGAAGTATTGTATACCACAAAATTTTATATATATATATATATATGTGTGTGTGTGTGTGTGTATACCTTACATGTCCCGGCAGATTTCTCTGCATGAAATTCAGGCTGCTTGTTTTCCCAGGGAGATCGCGTTACCACGAGAGCAGCGCCATCGACTTTTTGTTTTCTCTGATCCTGTTTGTTTATTTATTTATTTATTTATTTATTCTTGTATATCGAGGATAATCGAATAAGCACTCATGTGCTTTTTTACATCCAGTCCCCGTGTGTATGCGGTTTTGTAAATTCTGTCATCTGTTTCCACGTGTATATATGTATAACATACATATATATATATATTATATATATTATATATATATATATATTATATATATATTATATATATATATATGTATGTATATATATATATGTGCCTTCAGCACCAGTTGCTGCACTGAGATCCACTGGTTGCCTGTGCCACAGAGAGTAAAGTACAAGATCAGTACTCTCTGTTTCAAATGTCTCCACAAAACAGCTCCCTCCTATCTCTGTGAATGTCTTCACCTGTAGACTCCTTCTCGTTCCCTCCGCTCTCCTGCAGATACCCTGGGCTTACGAATACCTAGATTCAACCAAACCACTGTTGGCCGTCGCTCTTTCTCCATTTCTGGTCCATCAATCTGGAATTACCTCCCTCTCTCCCTTCGTGAAAAGCCTACTTACGACAGCTTTAAATCCAGCCTCAAAACATACCTATTTCAAACCTAAGATTTTTCCCTCTTGTTTTATCTCATATCTGTCCCTGCCTTTAAAAGCCAAAATTCCATCACCCTGCTGAAATCTATGACGTGTGTGTGTGTGTGTGTGTGTTTGTGTGTGTGTGTGTGTGTGTGTGTGTGTGTGTGTGTGTGTGTGTGTGTGTGTGTGTGTGTGTTGTGTGTGTGTGTGTCCCTGCCTTTAAAAGCCAAAAATTCCATCACCCTGCTGAAATCTATGACCTCTGTGTGTGTGTGTGTGTGTGTGCGTGCGTGCGTGCGTGCGGCGCGCGCGTGCGTGTGTGTGTACATTTGAATTTGTTATAATATTGTTAATCATTGTTGGTCGCTTGAGTAGGAGCAGATTGAATGGAAGCGCTCTGGTTTGTAATTGCAAGATATGGCGTTCTACAAATTCCATATATCATTATCATCATTATCATGATCATTATGATTATTATGATGATCTGCCCCCCCGGGGCTGCTACCCACCATGAAGCTGAGGAGGCCGGTCAGGATGGTGGACACGGACCAGGCAGGGTTCCAAGTGTCGGGGTGGAAATCGCTGATCGACAGACACAACCTGCAACACCCACACTGCCATCAACGCCACCACTACGAAAAACGGTCAGACAGGACCTACCCCGCCTGTAAGAAAGAAATTAATAACAGGACTTTTTTTTTTTCTTTCGTTCCTGGGCTAGAGATCCAAGGTTCACCACTGATGATGATGATGATGAGATTTTGCGTAATTGACCATTTCTGCCCACCGACTTTAGGGAAAGGGATGAATGATAAACAATGATTTATCTAAAAAAACAAAAAACAAAATGTGATGACCAAAAAAATGATATTCACTAAGACATTCTAATATAAAGAATAATTCATTCTTCACAAATGTAATGACTTTTTAAAAATTAAAAAAAAAGGGGGGGGGTTGCGTTAATTTATTCATTCATGTTGGGTTTACCTGGTAAACCGAGACAGAATAATCATGACGCTAACCTTCAACCTGCCATGCGCACTGTTCTGGGACAGTGGTCACAAGCCTCAACTAGACAAAAATGCTCGTCTTGTCCTAGTCGTGAAACCTCTCTCTCTCTCTCTCTCTCTCTCCCCACCTCCCTCCCTCCCTCTCACTCTAGCTAGCTCTCTCTCTCTTTCTCTCTCTCTCTCTCCCGCTCTCCCTCCCTCCCTCCCAGCCTCCCTCTCCCTCTCTCTCTCTCTCTCTCTCTCTCTCTCTCTCAACAAATTTGTACACTGCATTTGAATTGTGGCCCAAGGCTGATGTTCAATAAAACATTTTCAATTTTCAATTTCTCTCTCTCTCTCTCTCTCTCTCTCTCTCTCTCTCTCTCTCTCTCTCTCTCTCTCTCTCTCTCTGCATTTCCTTACTGGAAGTGGTGCATAGTGCCTGGTCTTCTCCTGTGCTTGTTATTTTACAGGAGGTCTGCCTGTTGGCCTCAGCCCACACATTCCAACTTTAGAGCAGCTCGTTTCATTGTACAGGTTGCATGCTGGGTATGTTCATGTTTCCGTAACCCACCAAACACTGACATGAATTACAGGATCTTTAACATGCATATTTGATCTTCTGAACGTGTATATATATATATATATATATATATATATATATATATATATATATATAAAGGGAATTAAGGCACTAGCAAGTATGTTCTTTCGAGCCAGAAGGCCCATAGAGCCGGAGCTTATCCCGGTTTCTGTAGCGTTAAGCGAACTGATGGTTTTTCACCACCCCTGTGACAGGACGCTAGTCTGTCGCCAGATACTTCCCCAGCAGAGCTGGTACCCACTTGTACACCTGGGTGGAGTGAGGAAAATAGGAGTAAAGTGTCTTTCCCAAGGACACAACACCGAGCCGAGCGGGGATCGAACCCGCGACCTCTGGATCACGAGTTGACCGCCTAAACCACTCGACCATGGTGCCTCTTCTGAACGTATATATATATATATATATATATATATATATATATATATATATATATATATATAATATATGAAGGGAATTAAGGCACTGGCAGGTCTGCACTTAAGTTGACCAGGGAGATCATAAAAATCCCCACCCTTAATTCACCAGACGCTGCCAAGATTCGAACCCATGACTTCAGGGGCCCACAGGATTGAAGTGTATCGAACCTCACCACTCTGCTAAAGTGCCCGTCACACACACGATCCATGAACCAACACACCACTCTGCTAAAGTGCCCGTCACACACACGATCCATGAACCAACACACCACTCTGCTAAAGTGCCCGTCACACACACGATCCATGAACCAACACACCACTCTGCTAAAGTGCCCGTCACACACACGATCCATGAACCAACACACCACTCTGCTAAAGTGCCCGTCACACACACGATCCATGAACCAACACACCACTCTGCTAAAGTGCCCGTCACACACACGATCCATGAACCAACACACCACTCTGCTAAAGTGCCCGTCACACACACACGATCCATGAACCAACACACCACTCTGCTAAAGTGCCCGTCACACACACGATCCATGAACCAACACACCACTCTGCTAAAGTGCCCGTCACACACACGATCCATGAACCAACACACCACTCTGCTAAAGTGCCCGTCACACACACGATCCATGAACCAACACACACACCAGCATCCTCACCTGGTGTTGCACTTGAATCGGCCGTTAGGCGTGATCATGTAGATGCTGGGGGGTCTAAAGGGGAACTCACGAGGAAACACCAGCTTGCCATGATAGATACCACCTGTTGCACATACACATGCATGTATACACTACACACACACACACAAGCCTTCAAATTCTTTGCCTGCCATGCACTATGTACATCTAACATCAGTGGTCTAGAGGTAACGCGCCTGCCTAGAAATCGTAAAGTCCGTGTCAGAAGTGTGAGGTGGTTCAATCCCTCTTTGGGCCCCAAAACTTTTCCCCCATTCACCAGACAGTAAGTGGTGTGTCTGAGTGCTAGTCTTTTGGTTGAGAGAATAAACCTAGGTCCCGTATGATACACATAATTATTTAGTGCACATTAAAGAACCTACGGCAACAAGAGAGTTGTCCCCGGCAAAATTCTGTAGAAAAAAGCCTCTCTGATAGGTAAACAAATACAGTTGCAGACAGGAAAAGAAAAAAAAAATTGGGTGGCGCTGCTCTTGTGGCGATGCACTCTCCCTGGGGTGAGCAGTCCGAATTTCAGAGAAATCTGCAGCGACTTAAACTGGTATAAAACCTTTTTTGCTTTTAAATAAACCTTTCAGCATCCAAGGTAAAAAAAAAAAAACATTTTTAAAAGAATCCATGCAGTTAAACATTTTCACTGCTGTTTTCTGTTTCTTTCTTTCTTCCTAGGCTAGAGCTCCGAGGTTCACCAATGGTCAGATTTTTGCGTGTGTGACTGGTTTTGCCGGCCGTGAAGGTAGCCGCATTCCTACTTCAGAGATGATGTATGTAACGTGCAAACAGCGCGACGCCAGTCTGCATGTGGTTCACTATCACTCGTATTTTTCTCTGGGGGTTGAAGGAGTTTTTATCCATTCTTACTTCAGAGATGATGTATATAACGTGCAAACAGCGCGACGCCAGTCTGCATGTGGTTCACTATCATTCGTATTTTTCTGTGGGGGTGGAAGGGGATTTTTATCCATTCTTACTTGCATGACTGGCCTACTCTTTCGAAAGGCAGAAGAGATTTTAACTTGTGCCAAGATGTTTTCTAATTTTGCATGTGTTTTCACACTGGGCCTCAGTTTACGACCTATCTGACGCACTTTCAGGGGAGTGGAGTTACTGCTGATGCACAAGTTTAACTCCTGGGAAAAATCACTGTGCAGGGGAGTTGTGGTGGTGGCGCAACCTTGGGCCATCAGATCATGAGCACAACGCTCTAACCACTACGGCACTAGGCTATCCCCCCTACCCCCTTGATTTTTCTCTTTTAAAAAAAAAAAGTTTTGAATTGTTCTTTACTTCCATACTACTATCTTTTATATCTCACACACACACATACACACTCTCTCTCACACACACACACACACACGCACGCACACGCACACACACACATGATTGCAGATCTATAGACTATAAAATGACATACAATACAATAAACAAATCAAATACTATACAAACTACAAACAGATAAGAATAGATTGAAATATTTAGTTCTAAGCATTTCTTTAAAAATCACAGCTTTAATACATACATGTATGTATACATTAATGTATTTAATGTGTTCTGAGAAAAAAAATGAAGAAAGAACTTTATATCAAACTGGTACTTACCTTCATAGGGAGAATTTTCTGGTCCCGAAACGATATAATGCCTGGAATAACAAAACAAAAACTGTTTTGTTTGTATTCTCAGCTTAATATTATTACTAATAATACTTAATTTACACTTTTCTCATATTTTCAAATCAAAATTAGAAAATGAGCAACATTGTCAATAAAAAATATTCCAAATGTTATTTATCACAATAAAATCTATGCAAATGTAACCAACTGATTTTATGTTAATGAAATAAAACTAATGATTATCATATTGTGAATAAATATGCAACTTAATATACAAATTATACAAAATCTTTAATATCTCAAAAGGGCAAGAAATTCAAGATGAACTTGGATTTAATATGATTATTTCCTCAATTTACATCATCCTGCCTTGTACTGTATTGTATTGTTACTATTTTATTGTGTTTATTGTACTGTTACTGTACTGTACTACTGTGCAATGTGATAAAATATAATTTGTGCTCTACACCATCCAAGGAGGCACCGTGGTCGAGTGGTTTAGGCGGTCAACTCGTGATCCAGAGGTCGCGGGTTCGATCCCCGCTCGGCTCGGTGTTGTGTCCTTGGCAAAGACACTTTACTCCTATTTTCCTCACTCCACCCAGGTGTACAAGTGGGTACCAGCTCTGCTGGGGAAGTATCTGGCGACAGACTAGCGTCCTGTCACAGGGGTGGTGAAAAACCATCAGTTCGCTTAACGCTACAGAAACCGGGATAAGCTCCGGCTCTATGGGCCTTCTGGCTCGAAAGAACATACTTCTACACCATCCAGCATGGCTTTTCATAGTATAACTATAAACATACAGCAAGCAACCAGTCACTGAAATGGTACATCTTCTTCAGTTATCATCTTTACAAAATCATGGTAAAATTTTATCCTATTGATATAGTCATTAGCAAGGGAAAAACTTATAATCCTAACAGGGTTCACTGGTGCACCCTGTGTTGTCAACCACACAATAAATAAAACTACAAAGAACTTAAGTTACAAGAAAAGTCAAACAAACTTAAGTCATAACAAATTTGCCAGTAGTCATTCCTTTGATGCTGGTTTGATTGTATCTGAGTCCCAGAGGCACCATCCGATTTAGGGGCTGTACCATCAGCCATCTCCACTACAGAGGGAAAGCAGCCAGCCATTCCCTCACCTTGTCCCTATTTTCATTCCAAGTCAAAACTAATTTGCATACTATAATGAAACAAGATCGATGGCCATAGCAAAGGTAAAAAGGTAAAGGAGTCCCATAACCTATAAGGTCGTAGGGGAGCGAGGCGTCAGAGACCTCACTTCTCTAGGGCCAGCATATTGAGGGCGGCGCCCATCTCCTCTCCCTCACTGCTTTACCTTCCCTGACCCTAAAGAGGGCAGGTACCCATTTACAGCTGGGTGAACTGGGGGAACTGTACTGAAGCCAAGGCGCGCAAACGGTCACCCATCCAACTGGTAACCACGCTCGACGCTGCTTAACTTGGCTGGGGAAAAGCGAGTGCTCCGACCACTGAGCTATCCCGTCCCCCGATGGCCATACTCAGACAATAATATAGTACCACCCACATACATTACAATGATACCTATACATGTAGTGATGTGCAGTATTCAAGGATCTGTCACTGAAACTGATACCAGCATATCTCATTATCAAAAGGGCATGCAAAGACAGGGTAGAATGAGAGGAAGATGAAAGAGATGGGAGAACAACTTCTCAGACTTGAGGCTGAAGACAGAAAAACTTCAGATGTTCAGAGAGATGGTGATGGTTGCTTGTCATGTCACCATGATCAATGGACCCCTACAGCTGAGAATATTTAGTGATATTACTTTTAATGTAAACTGACACTAACCATTCCAAAATGTTCGTAGGCAATGGAGCAGCCTGCACGTAAGGTACTGGATCTTTCATGATTCTCATGTAATCCTGCTTCAATCGTGCTGTTGCTGTCGTGTTCACCCGCTTGCTTGCCATCTTTCTGGAAGAAAAATTCTGAAATAAACAAACCCATCAAAACTCAATGTGAGTCATCTTTGAGAGACAAACTAACAAATGCCACATAGTCATTTCAAGATCTCAACAACTTATAAAATCAACTGCTGGTAAGTTGTTCTATGATTAATTAGAAAATAAGAACTTAGCCACTTTCACATAAAAAATAAAAGTAAAAGATAAACAAAAAATATATAAACAATTCCCATGAAAAATAAGTTAGTAACCCAAAGCAACTGACCTTCACTATTAAGAAATCGGGTGTTGTGTTAAAAACACAAGTCAACAACATAAAACAATCTGGGTAGATCGAGATGTCGTAGACGATGACACCGGAAGTAGGAAGGGAAATCACTCATGTACGTCTATACATCTTTTCACTGAATACTCCGAGAAAAACTTCGACACAAGGCTCTTCCTCGAGCGTAACGGCAATCCCCAGAATTTCTGTTTCCCTATAAAAACAAGAAAATCACTTCGTGCTGATCATTCACACTACACTTCATTTAGGAACTAAACAATGGGGAAAAAGAAAATATAAGAGGGGGGAGGGGGGGGGGGGTCTTAATCATGCAGAGTTTCCTAATAATCATTTATCAGATCCAGAAGCTTGACTTAGGTAACCTCCTGCTTCAGTTTCAGCTTCTGAAGCAAGAGTCACTGCACTTGAAAGAGTTCTTGTGTGCTGCACTTTATTAGGCCCAACGTAAAGATTAGGGCTGTTAGAATTACATTCTGAGGAACACGCAGAGAGGGCTGGAAAAAATGATGTAGGTCTATGCATTAAAAAAAAAAAAAAAGACCAACGATATGAACGATGGTAATGTTCTCACCACAAATACTTGTGGGGGGGGGGGGGGATGCGCGCGTGTGTGCGTGCGTGCGTGTGTGTGTGTGTGTGTGTGTGTGTTTGGGCTGCCTCATCTTCTGTGACTTTCCTGTCCTGCTGTTCCCACGCGGCTCATTCCAATGGTTGCGTCATCAGGGTCAGAGGTACACTGGGAACCCATCAATGTCAGGCCGCCTTGGGGCCACCAGCCAGAAGGGCCCTGCACTTCTGCTGGGTGGCTTCGAGGGTGTTCACTGGTGCCTGTTCTGGGCTAACATACGTAGCTGTAGGGCACTACCTACTAAGCCCCCTACTGACGGCAGTAGCCTAATAGCTCAGTTGCAGAACCAGACTGAGTGAGACGCCCACCCGAGGTGCCGACCACCACAACATCCCTCCAACGAGGAGGAGGGGGGACGGGAGGGGGGGGGGGGGGGGGACAGGATAGCCTGGTGGTTACAGTGATGTATTCGTGATCTGCTGACCAAGGTTCGATTCTCGTTCAAGAGGATTTTTCCTCTGGAGTTAACATCAGTGCCGACTCCACTCTCTTCAAAAGTCCGGATGAGACTTTAAACCGAGGTCCCGTGTGCGAACGCACGCAGAACATCTTGCGCACAAGTTAAAACCCGTTCCGCTTTTCGGACGAGTAGGCCATTGTGTGCCGGTTGGAGCGGATGACAAAATTTACAAAACTGCATACACACGGGGACTAGATGAAAAAATGCACATGTGTGCTTATTCCATTACCCTAGTAATAAAAGAATAATATAAATAAATAAACGACCTTCTCCCGTGAACTTCCAAACCTTAAGGCTTTGACACAAACTTACCACAGGCATAGAAGCCTATGGAGAAACCGAATCTGAGGTCAACTTGAGACTGAGTAGTCAGGCCATTGAATCAGACACAATGTTTTCTTTTATACATGAGGATCAGTGATGATGAGGATGATGTGATGGTGCTGCTGTGGAAGTGCAAGTGCGTTGAGACTACACAGCAGGGGTGTACTCTACGCTTCCTATCACAATATAATTCTTTTCTCTTATTTTTCTTTCGTTTATTCTCTCATTTTGAGGATAATGGAATAACCCCTCATGCTTTTTTTACATCTAGTCCCCGTGTGTATGCGGTTTTGTAAATGTTTTCATCCATTCCCACCGGCACACAATGGCCTACTCTTTTGAAAATCCTTACAATCTAATCTTTTATTGTGTTTTTTTTACAATAAATACTTGGGAGCACTAAAGTAGGTTTCGTGGCTGTGAGTGAGTGTAGAGCGTACAAGTGGAAATGCTAAATACTGAAGGCATCTACATCTTGAATCCATAGTAGTTTACTGATTACTTTTAAGTTAAAGATTGTTCCTGGCTTCAGTTTTTAAAAGCTCAATGTGATAGTTCCAAGGTAATTTTGAATCAAATATACTCCCAAACTACACTATAGTACAGGATTACATTCCAACACGTCACCATCTAATGAGTAAACAGGTAGAACTGATGGATCAACTCGATCAGAATTTGTCTTTTAGGGGGGAAGAGAGTCAGACCATTTTCAAAGCGTAGTTCTTGAGTGTGCAGAGCTGCAGCTGATTAGATGGAGATATTTTCGATAGTCTCTTTGGTGTATTCTTTTTGTTATGGTGACGTACCTCTATATACAGACGTCATCAGCATACTGAAGACGGATATCATTACTGGAGAGACCTTTTAGAACATCACAGAATTTATTTTTTCATTTATTTATTTTCATTGATAATGGAATAAGCACTCATGTGCTTTTTCACCCAGTCCCTGTGTGTGTGCAGTTTTGTAAATTTTGTCATCCGTTCCCACCAGCACACAATGGCCTACTCTTCCAAAAAGCGGAACAGGTTTTAACATGTGCACAAGATGTTCTGTGTACATTCGCACACCGGTCCTCGGTTTATAGTTTCATCCGAAGGACTTTTGGGGGAGTGGAGTCGGCACTGATGTTAACTCCAGAGGAAAAATCCTCTTGAATGAGATTGGAACCCGGGTCAGCAGATCACGAATACATCACTGTAACCACCAGGCTATCCCGTCCCTCAATTAAGTATTGAAAATGTAAGTGCCATGACCGATCCCTGTGGAACTCCCCCTCCTCTTCCTCCTGCTGTTTGTTGTTGGGTTGTTGTTGTTTTTTTTATTATTTCTTTGCAACTGTAAGATAGAGTGGCGAAGCTTCACCGCATCTCCTTACAGGACCACAGAACCAAGGAGTCAGTGTGGAAGGCCAGAGGTGACAGTCATGACAGCTGGGCCACAGAACAACACACCCCTTCTGGCTGTGGTGGTTGTAATAATAATAATGTATGGAATTTATATAGCGCTGAATCTTGTAAAGCAACAAATCAAAGCGCTCAGATTTTATTTCATACCACTTTAAGTTGAAATTCGGGCTGCTCTCCCCGGGGAGAGCGGGAGAACGCGTCGCCACTTAGCGCTGCGCCACCCTTTCACCCTTTTTTTTTTTTTTTTTTTTTTTTCTGCAGCTGTATTTGTTTCCCTATCAGAGTGGCTTTTTTCTAAGAATTTTGCCAGGGACAACTCTCTTGTTGCCGTGGGTTTTTTTTACGTGCGCTAAATAATTACGTGTAACACACGGGACCTCGGTTTATCGTCTCATCCGAAAGACTAGCGCCCAGACCACCACTCATGGTTTAATGGATGGGGGAAAAGGTCCGGTCCAAACGGGGTACGAACCGCCGCACACTTCAGACCCGGACTTTTCGCTTTCTAGACAGGCGCGTTACCTCTAGACCACCGATCCAGTGGTTGTACAGAGGAGGAGGAAGCTGGTGGGGGTTAGACACGTCACACGTCATAATTCTCTCTTTGCCAAGACAAGACTGTTGTCCTGCATACAGGGGATAAAGACTGGGAGGAGGGAGGGAGGGAGGAAGACAGGGCAGCAGGGGCAGACAGACAGACAGACAGACAGACAGAGGAAGAGCTGGATGATGCAGAACTCACAGCACAGACTGGACCACACGGCCTGGACATGGTCAGCTGTGTGTTGCTGTAAAGGCTGATGACAGACAGACCAGCCTGGAGTGAAGTGTCGGCCAACACGTCCTGATGATGAGGATGATGATGATGATGATGATGAGGAGGAGGAGGAGGAGGAGGAGGAAGATAAGGAGGAGGAGGAGGGTGGTGGTTGTGGTGTTGGTGGTGGTGGTGGTGGTGGTGGTGGTGGTGGTGGTGGGGGGCGGCGGCGGCGGCGGCGGCGGCGATGATGATGATGATGGTGGTGGTGGTGGTGGTGGTGGTGGTGGTTATCTATTTATTACATTTTATTTATATATACCACTTTAAGTCACGGCAGATTTCTCTGCGTGAAATTCGGGCTGCTCTCCTCGGAAGAGCGTGTCGCCACAAGAGCAGCGCCACCCATGTTTTTTTCTGTTTCCTTTCTGCAACTGTATTTGTTTCCCTATGGTGGTGGTGGTGGTGGTGGTGGTGGTGATGGTGGTGATGAAAGTGGAGTATTCCAACTTTAGCCTGCATGCTTCTGCATACCACCAGAGCCTTCTCAACCCCGCGTACGCAAGCACGCGTGCGTGTGCGTGTGTGCGTGCGTGCATGCATTGTCTAAGTCGATGTCAACATTTTATTCTCAGATGGTACGGTATGTCTCCAGCAGGGTCACTGATTTTCCACATGCAAAACACAAAACCTTTTGCTGCCTTTCCTGATTATGCTGGAACATTTCTAACAGAAAGGTGTGTGTGTGTGTGTGTGTGTGTGTGTGTGTGTGTGTGTGTGTGTGTGTGTGTGTGTGTGTGTGTGTGTGTGTGTGTGTGTGTGTGTGTGTGTGTGTGTGTGATCTTCAGTTTAACGTCTATTCACATTAAGTGATTTTAGACGGGGAAAAGTAATATAAACAAAAGAATGCAAACAATAACAAAAAAGTGTCAAATAACAGTATTTAAAAACTAACTTTAACATACTACAAAAACTGAATTATCGGACTTCTTATCAATCCTAACACAATGTCCAACAGTAACGATGGTTCAGACAAAATCTGATCCAGTGTGTGTGTGTGTGTGTGTGTGTGTGTGCGTGCTCGCGTGCATGTGTGTGCATGTGCGCGCGTGCATGTGTGTGAAGGGGGTGGGAGGGGGGTACATGCATGCATGTGCTATGTGTGCATGCACGTGCATGTGTGTTTCTTTAATTTTGTGTGTGTGTTGTATAATATTGATCTTCAAACCACAGGGTGTTAAGAATTCCAAGTAAGGATGCTGCAGGCTCTTTCAGTATAAATAGCACCCCTACCTTCTGGAAATGTGCCACCATAATGGTAGGCTACTAACTAGTTGAACCGGCCCCGAGAGATACAGACACTGTAACTGCGGTGATGGTCGCGTGATTTGGGCAATACTCTATAAAATCGCATCCATAAACCAGATGAAACTCCACTGCGTGGTCCCAGTCCCCTCAATGACTCACTGAGGGCAAGTGAAGACCAGAGTAAAGCACAACACAAAACAAACAAACAAACAAACAACAACAACAAAACATTAAACCACAAACCCCCTTATAACTCTCATGGGATTTGAACCTGCGACCTTCAATTCTACCCAGGAATCCAACGCACTAATTATTATTGTACCATGGGCTGGCACAAGTAACAAAATATATGAATAACAAGCAAGAAGTCAGACTTAAAAATTAAAAAAAATTATAACTAGACATACCAAAGACTTACACGGCATTTCAAAAGCAATTAAAACTTTGTTTTGTTTGTTGTTGTTTTTTAGAAAGATCTTTGAAAACGAATAGAAAAATACCAATATTTGCATAGCCATATTGTTTAGAATGCCCAGTGCTTGGTCTTCTTCTGTGTTTGTAATTCTGCAGGAGGTCTGCCTGCTAGCAGACACGTTCCGACTTCAGGGCAGCTCATCAGAAAGTTTATAAGAAAACTTTTTTTTTTTTTATAGCTTTGCATGAAAAAAGACAGGAGAAAGGGATGGGTAGGCAGAACATATGCATGAGGAGGAGAGGATAGAGAGGTGAGATGAAAGACACAAACAAAGGGTGTGACTGAAAAGGGGAATTTTTTTAGCACATCATTTCCAGAAGGTAGGGATCCCATTTCTACTGAAAGGGCCCCGCCGTTCCTACGGGGTGAGAATAATAAATAAAATAATGAGTTCTGTTGTCCCAATGAGCAGTAGCTCGATGCCTTCCCCCAGCCTGCTGTATCATTGTTGCTGGCTTGTGTTGTGTTGTGCATGAGTCTGGGGTGCAGGCTTGGATGGAATGTGAGAGTTTCCTTTTTCATGATTAAGTGAATGAACCCTGAAAACTAAAGAGGAATCCCAAAACACGCAATAGGTATGGCATTATAGTGCCAAAGACTTCAAAATGGAGTTGGAGGTCATTCAGAAAGTAAGCAACGCATTTATCCAAGCGTCTAAGACAGAAATCCATCCCCGAAGTGGGAATGCAGAGAGACGACCGCATACCAAACATCTCACCATTGGTGAACCTCGGAACCCTTGCCGGGGAACGGGAAAAAAAGAAGAAAGAAACCTAGAAATGTACAGCTTTATATGTTACATTTTCAGTTGTAACACAAACACACACACACACACACACACCTTTTCTGAGAATACCATTGACGAAGTTTTGAACAATGTAAACCTAACGTTTGACATTGCTAAAGGTTTATTGTTAAGTCCTATAGGGCATTTATTGTAGTTGTAGTTCTGTTTGAATTTCTTTTTTTTCCCCTTCTTTTTCTATTTTTTTAAATGTTGTTCTTGATCTGTTTATGTTAAGAATACTATTTGTATATTTCCCTTGTTATTACTCTTTATTACACACACACACACACACACACACTGCAAGGCTTTTCGTTTAGCTCTGGGGGTACCTTTTCATGCATCGTCCATGGGTACCTATAAGGAGATAGGAATTTTGTCATTAGACAAATATGGACAACTGGCTGTGGCTAAATATCTCTTACGTTGTTCAACACAAGAAACCAATGTGGGCAACGAAATTAGTATAAGATCTGATGTCAACTTTCCAAAAAGAGCACATTCTATTCGCTCTGTAACCACAGCTAGATCCTATACTTCTCAATTATTTGATCAAGCAGATATAATTCCCACAAAAATAGCTAAATCGAAGATTCACTCCTCGCCTTGTCCCCCATGGGAACTTAAGCGAGCTAATTTTGACGTAAATTATTCCTCTTTAACGAAAAAAGGGAATGAAAATATTCTTAGCGCATCAGTAAAAGAATATATACAAACTACATATCCAAATCATTTAAAAATCTACACAGATGGTTCCCTTTTGAACAATAATGAGGCGGGTGCAGCGTTTGTCATACCATCTTTGAAAATAGAGAAATCATTTTATGTAGGAAAAAATCGATCTATATTTTGATGGCTTTATATTATCTTTTAGATTTTCCTAAAGACATATTTCAAATACTTTTCTGTGTTGATTCCAGGTCAGTCTTACTTGCCCTGAGAAACTTCAGTTCAAAAGTGAGACAAGATCTCATAATTGAGATTAGACATCTAATTCATTTTCTGATGATACGAGGCACTGGTGTTACCTTTTGCTGGATACCCTCGCACTGTGGTATTTACTTTAATGAAAAAGTTGACAGAAAAGCAAAATGTGGAGCTGAGCATATCGATGGGTCTTGCAGCATAAGTGTTCCTCTATCCATCCATGAGGGCTATAGCATGTTACAAAATGCATGTTGGAAACACTTTAAAAAGAAACTACAAGGTACCAGTTATTCCTGGAGTGATGATGTAGCCCATGTATTATCTTTCGATAAGATCAAATGTCGTAATTTACATGAATATAGAAATGTTGTATCTCTTATATACAGGTTTAAGCTCAATGCTTTTAGAACATTTTTTTTTAAAGCAACATGTATCTGTGGTGAAAATCTTACCAATGATCACATTCTTTTACGATGCAGATATCTGAAAAACATCTTACCTGCCTTCCCAGTCCGTAGCTTGCAGCAAGTTCTTAAAGACATTCCATTAATGAAAGAAATTGTATTGTCATTAAGCCATACTCCTATTTTCAGACTCCTCTGATATAAGGATAGCTTCAAGTTATATGAATTGGAAAGTTGGTATTTTGCTGTTTGATGTTTTTGGGGTTGGTTGTTTTTTGTTGTTGTTGTTGTTGTTGTTGTTGTTTTTTGTTTTTTGTTTTTTTCAGAAATCTTGTTTATGCTTTTTTCATAATAGTTGTTTATTGCGATTGATTAGTTATGTGCATACCCCTCCCCCCTACACACACACAAGCACGTGCGCGTGCGCACACACACGCACGCACACACGCACGCACACACACATACACACACTTTCCTGTCTGATATCACTATTTAGTGGAAGGACGTTAAACTGAAGAACTACTACTACTACACACACACACACACACACACACACACACACACACACACACACACACACACACACACACTCGCACGCACCACACAGAGTAGATCTATCTATGTATCTATCCATCTCTTTCATTCACGTCTGGTATCACTTAAAGTGGAAAGAGGTTAAAATTGAAGACTTACTTACACACACACACACACACACACACACACACACACACACGTGAGAAGGGTTAATTCACTATATTTTAGAATGACGTTAAATGCATTCCTTACAAAATTTTGTAAACATGTTAGATGTCTATGTGGGGATCATATTTCCAATACTCATATCATATTTGATTGCCCTATTGTAAAACCTTTTTTACCTACATTTTCTGAACAGTCTCTGGAAAATGTATTTCAAAATTCAAAGCTAGCCTTTGCCATTGCCAGATGTTTATTGCATAGTCCACTTGAATATTTATTGTAGTTACATTATTGTTATTTCATGTTTCCACGTTGTTGAGTTTATATTTTGCTCCTGTTTAAAAGTATTATCATTACTTTTCTAGGCTGGTTGGGGGGTGGGGGGGGGTATTTAGTCAGTGTGTGTGTGTTTTCCAAAAAAACAAACAAACCCCAACACATGCTATTCCTTAACCTTTTCTCCTTCCACTCCTTCTTCTCCCTTCTTTAACTTCCACTACACTTTCTATTTCCCTCGTCTAATATCACTTAGAGTGAACAGACGTTAAATTGAAGACGACAACAACAACAACAACAACAACAACAACAACACACACACACACACACACACACACACACACACATGAATTTGAACACACAAACTGCATACACATAGGGACTGGATGTTTAAAAAAAAATCACATGAATGCTTATTCCATTATTCTCGATGTAAAAGAATAAATGATTTTTTTTCATTCAAAGAATAAATAAATAAAAATTGCAAAAAACCGAAATCGCCGACTGCATAGATTTGATGCCAACCAATAAAGACAGCACGCAATTTATTGCGTTTAGAAACACTTTGCCTTCGTCTTCATGATTGTATCCTCTCCTCCTCCTGTCATAGTAAAATGCAATGTAGGTCTAGTAGTAGTGACACCACTTGATAAAATGAAACCAAAACAACTGAAACCGAAACTTAGATACCAAAAAGAAATCAACAGTGGAAGAGAGTTTGCGGTGTTAAGACAAACTTAATTGTTTCCGTTGGATCGTTAAAACGAGGCCAATGATAAACACATCATCAGTAGAACAATCATGACGGACCGAAAGAAGAATCGTGGGAGGAAATTTGATGAGGTAAATATTTTTTTTATCACCTCAGGGTCTGTGCTGTTGATTGCAGGAGAGCTAACAACCATCTATGATCCATTGTTGTCGATAGATTTAATTCCGCAATTTATTATCAAAATCTTGAAAGTGGACCCAACACATCATGATCAGATCATCACACATGAAAAAGTGCCAAGTAGAGACTACACGTCGCAGTGTCTGAGCGACATTGGACATGAACTAAAGTGTGTTATGTATAATCTGCAAAGGCAAGTCTATGATACTAATATAAGTACTAATGACTTTACACTTGATGCCAAAGATGTTAAATTTGTGTTTGAGAGATTGCATGTGAAGAAAGCTGTAGACTGTAGTCAGTGTAGACGTGTACTGTGTAGTGTAGATCCTGTGTGGATGGTGTTGGTGGACGATTGTTGAGGGCATGTGTTGAGCAGTTGTGTTATGTTTTTAGTATTCTGTTCCCTTTATATTTGAAAATGTGTAGTAAACCCAGTCTCCAGAAGAAGTCATTCATTTGTCATGCTCCATTTAAAAAATAAAAAAACCCAAAACCCACCCCATTCAAAGTCTGTATCAGTGTATGATTAGAAACCCATTGCTCTCACCCCAAATCCTGAAATAGTTATGATACGTTTTGAACATAGTACTATCCTAAAACGCTTTCTTTTGGGCACTTCCTCTCATATAGATCTATTTCAGTTTGCATATAATTTATATAATGCAAACTTGAGCACAAATGATGCTACTCTCACCTTGTTGCAGAATACCTACTGTCACCTGAAAAAACTTAGCTCTTTAGTTTTCCTCTGCTTTCAGCACCATCCACTGATCCAGCCCCATCTCTTTAGTAAGGTAAAGGTAAAGACGTCCAATAACCTATAACATAAAGTCCGTAGGGGAGCGTGGCGTCAGAGACCTCACTTCTCTAGGGGCCAGCATACCAAGGGTGGCGCCCATCTCCTCTCCCTCGCTGCTTTACCTCCCCTGACCCTAAAGAGGCAGGTACCCATTTACAGCTGGGTGAACTGGGGGAACTGTACTAAAGCCACTTGAGGTGCTCAAGCGGTCACCCATCCATGATCCAACTGGTAACCACGCTCAACGCTGCTTAACTTTGCTGTGGGAAAGCGAGTGCTCTGACCACTGAGCTATCCCAACCCCTCTCTTTAGTAGCTCACTCAAATCACTTTCACCGAATGTCTGTCATTGGCTTATTCTTTGGGTTATGAACTTTCTGGTGAAATAAACACAGTGTGTGTCCAGTTTTGTGAAAGCTGAAAAATCATCGTCCACTGGCTCTCCTCAAGGCACTCCTCTATCTCTTATCCTTTTCACTATTCTGTGTATACAGTATTATGAGTATACTAATGACTGCACTAGTTCTGCTACACATATTACACCATTGATTAAATATTCCAATGATTCTGCTCTTGTAGATCTATCCATCTCTCATCTTATAATCTTATGTATTCTGAAAAAGACTGTTAACCTCTTAACTGCCCAGTGCAAGTGCACCCTATATGCCGGGGAATAAAATTCTTATGTACCACTTGCTATGTTCAAATCCCTCTTACTCAGAAACTACTACATGAGTATTCCTGATAGTCTATCCAATGACAGTATATATATCGTAGATTACTTCGATGCAAGCTCAAATTAGTTAGCATGATATTTCACTGCGAAAATATATTTAAAATGTAAAAAAAATGACAAAAAATATGCTTTCTTCATCACCACTGTCATTCTGAGTACCCCCCATCTCAATAACATCAAACATAAGTCCAGGCCAAATCGCATTCATTGTTTTTAAATGCACTATCTCCTGAATCATACACGATCGTTTTCATCACTGTCAGGTAAATCTACAGTTTTATTTGCCACTTTTACAGGTGTGTAAAGTTATTGATGCCTTCAACAAGAAGTGTCAGCCATTTTGAATAAGAACTTCCCAAGCAGTCATGCATAAAAACACAAAATACAAGCTAAAAAACGATAGTTTTTGCAGCTGGATGTTGCCAAGCAACAGGAGAGTGATCTCCGCTAATTTTGGAGTTCTTTCCCTTTAGCTGTAGTAAAGGAAGCTGGCTTGTTTAGTTCTGTTTGACACCCCGGAAATTTTCCGGGTTGTAGGCGTATAGAGTGCACATTTAGCCCCAGAAAATTTCCGGGGTGGGGCAGTCTAGTGGTTAAAAAGACTAAGAAATATTAATTGACCTCTGCAAAAACTCAGAACCTGTTGTGTTCCAGATCTTGATATTGGTGGCATAGAAGTCACATGGATGCATTCATATATGATATATATATATATATATATATATATATATATATATATATATGTATATATATAATATATATATATATATATATAAGTACTTAGGTGCGGTCATTGATGATAAATTGAACGATACTGGTAATACAGATATGGTTAATAAGAAATGTCATTCTTGTATCTTTTTTCTTCAAAAGCTCAGGAGTCTTCAGGTAAAACTAAAAGTTTGGCAAAACTTCTATCTATAGATCATGCTTTAAATGTTGAGTCTGTCATTACTTTTTCTTTAATATGCTTGTGTAAAACGCTGATTATCAACCAAACAAACGAAAAAAATGTACTAAACAGAGTTTTAACACTGGAAAAGCTGTGGGTTGTGTGCAAATGAAATTTATTTATCTGTATCCACATATAAGTGAATGAATGTCATGCTAAAGACACTTAGACGGAGCAAAAGAAATTGTGATTGATGATATGCATACGGTACTTGCTAAATATTTTGAACTCCTCCCATCTCAGAAGCGCTGTAGAGTACCCCAACTTAAAACCCTCTGAAGGAAAAACGGCTAAATTATCCCCACCACAGTTCTGATGTTGAACAAGGATTTAACAATTACAGTAAACCAGGAATGACTGGATAAGACACAGAGAGAGGGAGAGAGAGATTTTGTTTTTATTTATTTTATTGTTTTATTTCAGTGACAATGGAATAAGCACTCTTGTCACAACACACACACACACACACACACACACAGACACAAAAGGGATTATAAATCTGAGTCTATCCTTGAAAGGATAGGCTTAGAGTTAGATTAGTGTGACTGGCTCGTTGTTCTTAATTGGTCCAGACACACTCATGTGCTTTTTTACATCCAGTCCCTGTGTGTATGCAGTTTTGTAAATTATATATTTGTTATCTGTTCCCAGAGGGAGAGAGAGAGAGATTGCATACATGTAAAAGAAGAGTACACCCCCAAGACATCTTCTAGCATGCCATAGCCTAGCCTTTTAAAAGGCTGTGCGCAAGATGTTTGGCATGCGTTCATGCACCATTGCATGGGGCCTTGGTTTATTAGTCTCATCTGAAGGACTTTTTGAGGGAGTGAAGTCAGCTCCCTAAGTTAAACGGGCACCTCCATGGTGGCTCGATGCTGGGCCATCAGAGATGATGAGTGCAGCTTTTTACCACCAGGCTAACCTGCCCCTGTCTCCCTCCTTTCCCCTCTCGTCTAATGCCTTAGACTGTGTATGCTTCAGGACTCCCCCTCTAATGCCTTAGACTGTGTATGCTTCAGGACTCCCCGTCTAATGCCTTAGACTGTGTATGCTTCAGGACTCCCCCTCTAATGCCTTAGACTGTGTATGCTTCAGGACTCCCCCTCTAATGCCTTAGACTGTGTATGCTTCAGGATGAGCCTCCAACGAAGGAGGAGTATGCAGTGGCCAAGTTTTTGCGTTTTAACGTTCCGACACGGGAAGGAAAACTGCACAATATGGAGGTCACCTGTTTCTTTGGTAAGGTTCAGGATCAGTGTTCCTGTTTGTTTTCACAAGTGTTCTTTTGTTCATTTGGTGTGGGACATTTCTGTGTAAGGCAAATGGATTGTGTGTGTGTGTGTGTGTGTGTGTGTGTGTGTGTGTGTGTGTGTGTGTGTGTGTGTGTGTGTGTGTGTGTGTGTGTGATATTTTTATCTGTGCTCAAGATTATAAACAGTCAAAAGACAGTATTTATATTAGATCCAGGAGTAAATTTATAACTCAGAAGGCTCCTGGAAAGATTTTCCCCCTTGCCACGAGGATGTATGTATGTGTATATTTATAAATGTATTCATGTACATACACACATACATGTGTGTGTGCCCATCATTGAGTGTGTGTGTGTTTAAAAGTTGATGAGGTGACAGCCCTGATATGACCTCTGTGGTCGGTGGGGCTATAAACAACAGGATTGGATTGAATTGGATTGGGGTGTGTGTGTGTGTGTGTGTGTGTGTGTGTGTGTGTGTGTGTGAGTGTGTGTGTGTGTGTGAGAGAGAGAAAGTCAAACTTTTATTTTCAGATGGTACATTGAATAAGCAGTTTGTGTGTGTGTATGTGTGTGTGTGTGTGTTTGTGTGATTTTGTTCTTGGGTGATCTCATTACGTGCTTGAGTGAAAAATTTTAGCACAGCACATTTAGCTATCAGTGCAAGATTTTGCACTTAAGAAAGAATGGTTTCTCATCATCATCATTATTATTATCATCATTATCATTATTATTACTGTTGTTGTTGATATTTCATCTTCCACATCATCATTGTCATCATCTTTTTGTTGCCGGCATCATCATCAATATTATTACTGTTGTTGTTCTTGTTTCTCTTGTATTATTATAACTACCATGACACCATCATCTTTTTGTAACGATCATCATGATCAATATCAGTATGTCATACCTATTAGTATTATTATCATCGTCATCGTTACCATCATCATTATGATGCCTATAGATAGATCTGAATATATATATACATACATTAGATGTCTGGATCAGCATACTGTACCAGACATACACTACACTACAGTATACATCACCACATGTACACACCAACAT
The DNA here is from genome assembly GCA_028751875.1 of Rapana venosa. Classification (NCBI taxonomy): domain Eukaryota; kingdom Metazoa; phylum Mollusca; class Gastropoda; order Neogastropoda; family Muricidae; genus Rapana; species Rapana venosa. The sequence continues at coordinate 3,305,598 of CM054163.1, forward strand.
GTACACTCTGCATGTTTCCTTGTCCAGCCTCCCCTGCAGTGGATGCCCTCATGGAGTCCAAGTGGTCAGCCTCCAGAAACGCCAAAGAACCTCTCTTCTACAACAGGTCTTCATGTGTCCACTACTGTCAGAGGTGGGGGCTGGCGGTGGTCACCTGCGTTGTTGACCACGGAGAGATAGACAGACAGACAGACAGACAGAGACAGACAGACAGAAAGATGGAGACAGACAGAGAGGGAGAGAAACAAGGGGCAGACTGAGAGAGAGAGAGAGAGGGAGAGAGAGAGAATTGAGTTCAAATGTGAGAGACACACACACAAAAAGTGGGGAAAAATGAGTTGTGTCTGTAAGAGAGAGAGAGAGAGTGAGGTTATGTGTGTATGAGCGCGTGTGTGTGCGTGTGCGTGCACGCACACGCGTGTGTGTGTGAGAGAGAGAGAGAGATAGAGTGAGGTTATGTACGTGTGTGTGAGAGAGAGATAGAGTGAGGTTATGTGTGTATGTGCACGCGCACTTGTGTTTGTGTAGTGTGTGTGTGCTTGCGCAATAATATTCTTCTATCTATGTGTGCATGAGTGCAAACGAATGTAAATGTGGGCATAAGCATTTATAATTAATGTTATGTAGATTTATAAGCCCTTAACCATGTAACGTTAAGATGTGCAAGAAATAGTGTTTTATACAGTTGGTGGTGGTGTTGCTACTGCTTCTGCAGTTACCTGCTGCTGCTGCTGCTTCTGTTCCACACCCACTGCTGCTGCTGCTAAATAGCTACAGATTGTTCAATATTTTTTTTTTTTAAAAACCCAACAACAACAGCTGTATCAATAAGGGACGCAAAAAGGACCTCTGACATCAGGCATGTGCATCCTCAAACAGTGTTACTGTTAGCAATGGAAACTTGTGTAACTAAGTACACTTTTAGCATTTGGATGAACTTGTACAGGTCTGTTTAATACCTGACTGATTTACCTTTCTGATTTACCTTTCTTTTTGCAGTAGTTTTTGTTGTTGTTGGCGGTCCTTGACTAGAGCTTTCAGGTTCACCGATGACCAGTGAGGTTTTGCGTATACATGCGAGCGTTTACCCACCATAAGGTAGCCACATTGCAACTTCAGGCATGATGTCGAAACGTGACACTGTCGTGTAATTTTGTCATCCGTTCCCATCGGCGTTCGATGACCTACTTTTTCGAGAGGCAGAACAGGTTTTAATGTGTGCACAAAATGTGTTTTGCACATGGGACCTCAGTTTATAGTCTCGATCTGACATAACGTGCATATTTGATCATCCATATGCATATACACAAAGGGAGTCAAGGCACTAGCAGGTCTGCACTTGAAGCTGACCTGGGAGATGGTAAACAAAAAATCCCTACCCTTGGTAATTTACAGGACACTTACTAGATTCAAACCCACAACTTCATGAACCTACGGGATTGAAGTCAAGGGGTCTTAACCACTCAGCTGTAGTGTCTGTCAGTCTTTGTGTGTCATAATGAACAAGACCAGTGTGGTGCTGTCTGTTGGTGCAGACTGTAGTGTCTGTCAGTCTTTGTGTTTCATAATGAACAAGAAGACCAGTGTGGTGCTGTGTGTTGGTGCAGACTGTAGTGTCTGTCAGTCTTTGTGTTTCATAATGAACAAGAAGACCAGTGTGGTGCTGTCTGTTGATGCAGACTGTAGTGTCTGTCAGTCTTTGTGTTTCATAATGAACAAGAAGACCAGTGTGGCACTGTTGGTGCAGACTGTAGTGTCTGTCAGTCTTTGTGTTTCATAATGAACAAGAAGACCAGTTGTGGTGCTGTCTGTTGGTGCAGACTGTAGTGTCTGTCAGTCTTTGTGTTTCATAATGAAAAAGAAGACCAGTGTGGCACTGTTGGTGCAGACTGTAGTGTCTGCCAGTCTTTGTGTTTCATAATGAAAAAGAAGACCAGTGTGGCACTGTTGGTGCAGACTGTAGTGTCTGTCAGTCTTTGTGTTTCATAATGAACAAGAAGACCAGTGTGGTGCTGTCTGTTGGTGCAGACTGTAGTGTCTGTCAGTCTTTGTGTTTCATAATGAACAAGAAGACCAGTGTGGTGCTGTGTGTTGGTGCAGACTGTAGTGTCTGTCAGTCTTTGTGTTTCATAATGGTGCTGTGTGTTGGTGCAGACTGTAGTGTCTGTCAGTCTTTGTGTTTCATAATGAACAAGAAGACCAGTGTGGTGCTGTCTGTTGGTGCAGACTGTAGTGTCTGTCAGTCTTTGTGTTTCATAATGAACAAGAAGACCAGTGTGGCACTGTTGGTGCAGACTGTAGTGTCTGTCAGTCTTTGTGTTTCATAATGAACAAGAAGACCAGTGTGGTGCTGTCTGTTGGTGCAGACTGTAGTGTCTGTCAGTCTTTGTGTTTCATAATGAAAAAGAAGACCAGTGTGGCACTGTTGGTGCAGACTGTAGTGTCTGCCAGTCTTTGTGTTTCATAATGAAAAAGAAGACCAGTGTGGCACTGTTGGTGCAGACTGTAGTGTCTGTCAGTCTTTGTGTTTCATAATGAACAAGAAGACCAGTGTGGTGCTGTCTGTTGGTGCAGACTGTAGTGTCTGTCAGTCTTTGTGTTTCATAATGAACAAGAAGACCAGTGTGGTGCTGTGTGTTGGCGCAGACTGTAGTGTCTGTCAGTCTTTGTGTTTCATAATGAAAAAGAAGACCAGTGTGGCACTGTTGGTGCAGACTGTAGTGTCTGCCAGTCTTTGTGTTTCATAATGAAAAAGAAGACCAGTGTGGCACTGTTGGTGCAGACTGTAGTGTCTGTCAGTCTTTGTGTTTCATAATGAACAAGAAGACCAGTGTGGTGCTGTCTGTTGGTGCAGACTGTAGTGTCTGTCAGTCTTTGTGTTTCATAATGAACAAGAAGACCAGTGTGGTGCTGTGTGTTGGCGCAGACTGTAGTGTCTGTCAGTCTTTGTGTTTCATAATGAACAAGACCAGTGTGGTGCTGTCTGTTGGCGCAGACTGTAGTGTCTGTCAGTCTTTGTGTTTCATAATGAACAAGAAGACCAGTGTGGTGCTGTGTGTTGGCGCAGACTGTAGTGTCTGTCAGTCTTTGTTTTTCATAATGAACAAGACCAGTGTGGTGCTGTCTGTTGGTGCAGACTGTAGTGTCTGTCAGTCTTTGTGTTTCATAATGAACAAGAAGACCAGTGTGGTGCTGTGTGTTGGCGCAGACTGTAGTGTCTGTCAGTCTTTGTTTTTCATAATGAACAAGACCAGTGTGGTGCTGTCTGTTGGCGCAGACTGATGCAGAAAGGACTGTTCCACCGCGCAGAGCGCGTGCAGCGCAAAAAGGACAAGGAAAAAGGAGACAAGTCCAAGAAGAAGAAAGGAGGCAAGGAAGCGGCAGAGAAGGAAGACGCCGGCACTGGCGATGAGCTCAGAGTGAGTGGAGTGGAGTGGAGTGGAGTGGAGTGGAGTGGAGTGGAGTGGAGTGGTGTGGAGTGGAGTGGAGTGGAGTGGTGTGGAGTGAGTGGTGTGGAGTGAGTGGAGTGGAGTGGAGTGGAGTGGAGTGGAGTGGAGTGGTGTGGAGTGAGTGAGTGGAGTGAGTGGAGTGGAGTGGTGTGGAGTGGAGTGGTGTGGAGGGGAGTGGTGTGGAGTGGAGTGGAGTGGTGTGGAGTGAGTGGTGTGGAGTGAGTGGAGTGGAGTGGAGGGGAGTGGAGTGGAGTGGAGTGGTGTGGAGTGGAGTGGAGTGGAGTGGAGTGGAGTGGAGTGGTGTGGAGTGAGTGGAGTGGTGTGAGTGAGTGGAGTGGAGTGAGTGGAGTGGAGTGGTGTGGAGTGGAGTGTGTGGAGTGAGTGGAGTGGAGTGGAGGGAGTGGAGTGGTGTGGAGTGGAGTGGAGTGGAGTGGAGTGGAGTGGTGTGGGAGAGTGGAGTGGTGTGGAGTGAGTGGAGTGGAGTGAGTGGAGTGGAGTGGTGTGGAGTGGAGTGGTGTGGAGTGAGTGGAGTGGAGTGGAGTGGTGTGGAGTGGAGTGGAGTGGAGTGGAGTGGAGTGGAGTGGAGTGAGTGGAGTGGAGTGAGTGGAGTGAGTGGAGTGGAGTGGAGTGAGTGGAGTGAGTGGTGTGGAGTGGAGTGGTGTGGAGTGGAGTGAGTGGAGTGGTGTGGAGTGGAGTGGTGTGGAGTGGAGTGAGTGGTGTGGTGTGGAGTGGAGTGGATGAGTGGGAGTGGTGTGGAGTGGAGTGGAGTGATGTGGAGTGGAGTGGAGTGGTGTGGAGTGGAGTGGAGTGGAGTGAGTGAGTGGAGTGGATGAGGGTGTGGATGGTGTGGAGTGGAGTGGAGTGGAGTGGTGTGGAGTGGAGTGGTGTGGAGTGGTGTGGAGTGGAGTGGTGTGGAGTGGAGTGGTGTGGAGTGGAGTGGTGTGTCCTGTTCTTCCTTGTTTGCTTGCTTGCTTGTTTGTTTTCGTTCCTTGGCTACAGCGCCGAGGGTCGCCGATGGCGAGAGTTTGCGCATGTGACTGCTGCCACCCACCATTAAGGTAGCCACATTCTGACTGTGGGGAGGTGTCCTGTTTGTTTTGATTTCTGTCAGAGAGTGATCTGTCCCTTAACTCATTGAGGTTGTAGCTTCGGCACTCCTCTCCTTTACTGTGACGTGCCGAAGCTTAAGAATCGGCAGAATTACGAATTTTTTTAAAAACACAAAGTGATGGTTAACTCAAGGGAAAGTACTCTGGCCAGTAGGGCAATCATTTTTCTAAACACAGTTGCTTTCCTTGACCATAAGCTTGCCTAGTTTTTTGTCTGTTGGCCAATTTTGTTTGACATGTCAACAAGTGATATTTTTGGGATTTCAGGCACTCCAGTGTCATGATTCTTTTTTTAAAAAAAATCTGTTTTACAAAAAGTGACATCACATGGATTCAGCCAGCTTCAGGGAAATTTACTTTGGTGAAAAATCATCACATTGCTTCAAGGGGACTAGTTGATGAATAGTTCAAGCCTTTTAAGATACCAGCCCTAATTTTCAAAACTTTTTATTTTTCAGCATTCAGTGACATATTTTGAAAATTTGTAAAAAAAAAATAAATACAGTCGTCTATTAAAAAAACTGTGAAACAATCTCAAAAGAAGACATTATAAACTTTTCAATGATGTATAATGTGTATGTCATTATTGTGTTGGGTAAGTCTGCTGAATTTTTCAAATATAGCCAAAATCATGCGTCATCACAAAATGGCGGGATCCATTTCACTGCGACTTCAATGAGTTAACTTGTGCCCTGTCTGTTTGGAATTCTAACAGTTCTGACAAACCGTTTTCACTGGAATCTATGCAGTGAACCTTTTCCCATCGTTGAATCCATGCAGTGAACATTTTTTCCCCATCACTGAATCCACGAAGTGAACATTTTCCCCATCACGGAATCCATGAAGTGAACTTTTTTTCCCATCCTGAATCCATGCAGTAACATTTTCCCCATCACGGAATCCATGCAGTAACATTTTCCCCATCACTGAATCCATGAAGTGAACATTTTCCCCATCACTGAATCCATGAAGTGAACATTTTCCCCATCACTGAATCCATGAAGTGAACATTTTCCCCATTACTGAATCCATGAAGTGAACAAACTTTGTCACTGAATCCATGAAGTCAACATTTTTCCCGTTACTGAATCCATGCAGTGAAATTTTTTACCAATCACCGAATCCATGCAGTGAACAAACATTT
>CM054163.1:3318799-3355426 GCA_028751875.1 Rapana venosa
TGTATAGAATGTTGTCTTTTCTGGTTGATGAATGTGCCTGTTTTTTAACATCATTTTCCTTCATGATGGTCCTGACTTTTTTCTGTAATCCTCCGGTGATTTCATTGTTTCAGCGGCTTCAGCATTTCTTCATGGGGTTTTTTTAACACTTGTCTTTTTTTTTTTTTTAAAGAGCATGTCTTTCATGATTGATCATTGCTGGTTGAATTTTTTGTTTTTTAAAAAAGTTTTTTGCTTGCTTGCTTGGTGCTTTTTAATGCTTTGTTGATTTGATGAATTTCATTGTCTTAACTCTCTGTCAATCAGTATTCCTGTCTGTGTGTCTGTATCTCTCTCTGTCTCTCTGACTCTGTCTGTCTCTCTCTCTGACTCTGTCTGTCTGTCTCTCTCTCTGACTCTGTCTGTCTGTCTCTCTCTCTGACTTTATCTGTCTGTCTCTCTCTCTGACTTTGTCTGTCTGTCTCTCTCTCTGACTTTGTCTGTCTGTCTCTCTCTCTCTTTTCCTTTTTGTCCTTGTTGAAATAAAAGAAAAAGAATTGCCATGTTCAACTGTTGGACTGACTGATAGCATTTCATTTCATTTTATCTGTGTGTGTGTGTCTGTGTGTGTCTGTGTATGTGTGTGTCTCTGTGTGTGTGTGTGTCTGTGTGTGTGTGTGTCTCTGTGTCTGTGTGTGTGTGTGTGTCTGTCTGTGTGTGTGTGTCTGTGTGTGTGTCTGTGTGTGTGTGTCTGTGTGTGTGTGTGTCTGTATGTGTGTCTGTGTGTGTCTGTGTCTGTGTCTGTGTGTCTGCCAGTTCGCCTCATCCTGTTCTGCATCATCTGGGTGCTCACCCTGGGCAGGCACCACTTCTGGCTTCTCCCCAACCTCACCGAGGACGTCGGCTTCTTCGATTCCTTCCGCCCGCTCTACCAGCACGACACCGTCGCCAGAGATTCTGCTCCGAAAGACAAAGGGAAATCATCAGTGGCGGCGGCATCGGCATCGGCATCGCCCAAGTCCAGTAAAAAAGCAGACCCGGACTCGAAGACCAAAGCAGGGAAAAAGGACAAGTCCAGCGACAAAGAAGAATCGGGAAGCGAACAGGAAGAGTTCGAAGTGATAGAGCGAGGGGAGGTGGACGGGGAGAGGGAGGAGGAGGAGGAGGAGGAGGGTGCTGGGGATACAGACATGGCCGACAAAGACGACAACGGACTGGAGGAGGAAGAGGAAGAAGAAGAGGAGGAGGAGGAGGAGGATTACGAGGAGGAGGAGGAAGACCAGAACGTCGCTTTAGACAATGAAGAAGAAGAAGAAGAAGACGAAGTTGCCATGTCCAAAAAAGACAAGTAGACTTGCGAGGAGGGGGCTCTGTGTGTGTGTGCATGTGTCCGTAACAAACACACAAACAAACAGAAAAAGAAAAACTGTATTTTAGTCACACTTGGACCAACAGCGTCACAAATCAGCAAAAATGGATGTGGGAGCATGTAATGAACGGGGTCGTTTGATGTAAAGTCGTGGGGGGGGGTGTGTGTGTGTGTGAATTAGAAAACTGGAGCTTAAGTTTGTATATTGCGATGCCATCGGTGTGAACAAGAGACCCGTTCTTTCCTACAGACAGTTGTGGTCGTTCTGTGGGGAGAAAAGCCACAGTGGTTTGACGGGATGGACCTGCTGACAAACTGTCAGAGAGGGCTGTCAGTGTCACTGGCTGTCATGGTAGTGGTTCTGTTACTGAATTCCCCTATTGGGGAAGGCTTGTCAAGTTGAGTATCTGTGTGTTTTTAAAAAGATTGAGTATTGAAGTTTATTCAAGCACACGTGCATGTGTACACATGTGTGCATGCTCACACTCACTCAGTCAGTCAGTCCGTCAGTCACACACACACCCTCACTTTCACTCTCTCTCTCTCTGTCTCTCCTATCTTTGTCTCTGTCTCTCTCTGATTTATTCACTCACTCTGATAAATTAGATACCAATAAGTAATTACTAATAATAAATAAAGTAACTCATTCACGCAAACATTCACTCACTCACTCACTCACAAACACACAAAATCATAATTGCAATGACTTTTTAACAAAAAAATTTCCCTTCCCGATTTCAGCCTTGCAACAACAACAAATCACAATAAGAGTTGATAACTAAAAGCTTCTGTGGGGAAATGAAGTTAAAGTTTAAACCTTTGTACTCAGTGTCTGCATGTCCCGTCGTTCACTTACCGTTTGTCAGCGTTGGTTCATTCTGACAGGATATGACCTGACGCCACTTCCTGTTTCACCGCTAAAGGCAACTGGAGCAGACAGACCTTCATTAATTTAATCAATGCTGCGGAAAGCAGATGAGCTTGACAGTGAATCAGCAATGACATCAGCTGTGAGATCAGCTTTGAGATGAGTTGTGAGATCTGCAATGAGATCAGCTGTGAGATCAGCAATGAGGTCAGCTGTGAGATCAGCTGTAAGATCAGCAATGAGGTCAGCAGTGAGATCAGCTGTGAGATCAGCAGTGAGTGTGAGGTCAGCAATGAGATCAGCTGTGAGGTCAGCAATGAGTGAGGTCAGCTGTGAGATCAGCAATGAGATCAGCTGTGATATCAGCAATGAGTGTGAGGTCAGCAATGAGATCAGCTGTGAGGTCAGCTGTGAGATCAGCTGTGAGGTCAGCAATGAGATCAGCTGTGAGATCAGCTGTGAGGTCAGCTATGAGATCAGCAATGAGGTCAGCTGTGAGGTCAGCTGTGAGGTCAGCTGTGAGATGGATGGTGTGGCAGACCAGTGACCCTACCCACCTGTGGCCCACCCCTCCCATTGCTGTTGTAATTGTCTCAGCGGGTCCAGCAGGTCTCGGGTTCAAACCTCGGTAGCTTGCGGTGGATCAAAGTGGGGATTGTTGTTGTTGTTGTTGTGTGGCCATCTTTCCGGTCAGCTGGGGTGCAGACTTGCCTGTGCCTGCCTTACTCCTCGTCATGCGTGCGGGCCAAGTGCGCACAGATCCTGGCTGTAGCTAGCGCTGGTCAGCTTTCAGTGGGGTGTCAGAAACACAAAAAATACCCAGCATGCACGTGGGGCTCCACCTGTGCATGGGGTCATGGCTGTCTGTGGTGGTGTCTGGTTTGTGGGTGTCTGAAGTTAAGCAATCACGGGTTGACAACATCAAAGACTGGACCGCCCAACCCCTGCAACACCTTCTACTAGCCACACAGGATCGTGAAGCATGGAAAAAGATCTCTGTCGCGTCTTCTCTCATGTCCCCCCTACGTCCTTTGGGACATGGGACTGAGTGAGTGAGTAGTGAGTGAAGTTAAGCAGTAGATCTGTGGTTTATCCTGTATGGCTTGTTTCACACCTGGTGACATTACCTTGGGAAAACGGAAAATCGGTCATGGTAATATACTTACCACCCCCACCCCCTCTGCCCCCTTCCCTCTCTCTTTTTTTTTTCTTTAAAAAATGGTTGTCACATTCGTTAGCCTAGTTTACACTGGGGGTGGTTTTGGCCGGAATCAGCTGCAACTGCAGGATGAATATAGTTATTCACACAGCTTAACTGAACGGATTTCATTCCCGTTTTTAAGAAGGAAGGTAGCCGGGCGGTTTAGACGTTCACCTGCCTAACAAGTAAACTGCGAGGTTCTGGGTTCGATTTCCACCCTCACCCCTTTCTTCCCAGTTTTGACGGGAAAATGAAAGTGGAATGTCAAGTCTTTGGGAGGAGACTCGACCTGTCAGACCTCTGTGTGCTTATGGTCTTGTGCACGTCAGCAGAAAGAACCCAGGACAGTTGAAAGGTGGTAAAGTCAGGGAGGCACATCTCGACCATTCAGGCAGAATCAGTAGGTTCGATTCCCAGCTGGGTCCCTGAAGTTGCAATGCAGCTACTTTGATGGAGGAGGGGAAACCTGGTCTCATACCCCCTATCTGGCCAGTGGTGAGTGACGCTGTGAGCTGTGGCCAGCAAGGAATGACGGGGGAACGTGTCCTCTTTTGCCCCAGGTGGGATGTGAAAGCCGAGGTGAAGAGCCCACAGCATGTGGTGGAAGTGCAGGCCAGTGCACACACATACACACACACACACACAGACACACACACCACACACAGACACCACACACACACACAGAGACACAGACACACCACACAGACACACACATCACTAGACACACACACACACACACACAGACACACACACACAGAGACACACAGACACACACACACACACGTGTGTACTCTGTTTCTAAAGGCAAACAAACACTGGCTGCTGACTGAAAGGCCCCAACACCACACTGCAAAAGCACAACAAGAACAGCAACAGCAGTAAGGTCAGCAGCGTTAGAATGGAATGACCTGGTAACAGGGATTCCTATTCATTGCAAAGCGTAGGCTTTGTTGAGTTGGGGTTTGTGGGTTGTGTTGTTTTTTTTGGGGGGGGTCTGCAAATATTTACGGTAATTGTCTCCCTTTCCCAATCTTTTTTTTTTTTTTGGTGTATGATTTAAATGCATTTTAAGACAGAATGTATACACATAAAAACAACTTGTTCTTGTTTTAGAGGCCAGTTTGAATGTTTTGAGACCAACTTGTCATTTTGAATACATGTTCCCTTTACATGAACAGTACGTGATAATTTGAAGCAGATTGTGCCTCTCCATAATGATATGGTTGTGTGGCAACATGTCGAGGTAATAGGTTTTTTCTATAGATACCGTTCTTTACAGAAAAAAAGAAATGTCCACATACAGTTCAAACATCACTATGACAGATTTTCTTCCCCTTCCCTGTTCTCCAATGGTTGTCATGGTGGTGGTTATCAAGTCGTGCAATAGGAATGTTCCAAACATTTACCTTGTGTAGCTTAAGTAGGGGTTTCAGATTCCACATTTTAAAATATGTGACTGTAGTTCGCAAGTCCTAGAGTGGAGTTAGGTTTTGGTTGGTTTTGTTAGTCTTTTAATCTTACGCATACATTTTCTTTCCTTGTTATGATTGATGCTGCAGTTATTTGCAAATAATCACAACATAAACACACAGCTGATCCTTGCTGGAAAGAAAAAGAAGAGCTGCAATGTTCAAAAACGTACAGCCTACACATTTTTTCCTCTTTGTCGTATGAGTTGCCTTGGTAAATCTGTATTTGATCTGTTTATATTTGATTTGTCTAGTTTTTTGTTCAGGAGTTTTTGTCTAGGACAGTGCTGGTGGCAGGGTGGAGGCACTGGCAGGACGTCCAGTAGCAAGTAATGGTGGTGTCACTGCCTTTCCTCCAGCCAGATTTTTGGTCACTTCCATGAGAACTTACACTGTTCAGAAAGCTGCCAGTACAAGCCTGGTTTCCATGATCCGCTGTGACTGACTGTGTGATGTTCAGTTTGACTGCCGTGGGCCTGCACCATACACACATTTCCTCCTCCTCTTCTTAGTGCTGTGCACCAGTCTGGAAACTAAACTAAACAAAACAAAGCGGAGAACAAAGTTCTGATTCCTCTTCTACAGCAGATGTGGTGTACCGTGTAGTGTAGTGTAGTGTAGTAGTTTTACATTCAGTTCCCATAATATGCATGAGGTTTTCTAAATTCTGTCATCCGTTCCCACTGAGATACATGGCCAACTATTCCAAAAGGTGGAACAGATTTTAACATGTGCGCAAGTGTTCTGCATGTGTTTGCACACACACACATATACATGTTGCGAAAGCATGATAGAATTGAACACAGAAATGTTGGTGACACTCCAGTCAATGCACTCGCTTGTTCTGTGCTGATCGAAAACAAAAGTGGAGTCCTTGCACCTCCTCCAGGTAACACTGCCCCACCCCTGCTTAGCACAGGCAGGCAGGCAGGCAGGCAGACAGACAGGCAGGCAGGCAGGCAGACAGACAGACAGGCAGACAGTCAAGTCTGTTGGTCAAGTCGGTCACAGCCACCTTCCCACACATTTTTTTTTCCTTTTAAATACAGCAGTGTATTATAAATCCTTCTGTCAAAATAAAGGAGTACATGGTAATACGGGTAAAACGAATGGTCAAGCTGAGGACACTGCCCTTGCCCTGTGTAAACTGGTCACTATTGTATTGGTCACTCTCAAGTCCATTGTCAACAACACTGCTCTGTACTTATTTAAACCAAAGTCACAACACAGACACACACACACACAGAGGATTGCCACCTCCCGCTCTTGTTAACCTGACTGTTTCTGTTGTTCAGCCCTCAGTGTGGTGCAGAGCACTATTGCAGATGTTTATATACATGTATACATGTGGGGAAAAGATGACATGCATCTTTAAAAAAAAATACACTTTTGGAAATCTGGGTCTTTTGTTGCTGTGAGTTTTAGTGTGTGTGTGTGTGTTCGAGCGTGGGTGTGTTGTGTTTTTTTAATTTTGTTTTATTTTGAGGATAATGGAATAAGCACTCATATGCTTTTTTTCACCCAGTCCCCATTTTACCCGTTCCCTCCAGCACACAATGGCCTACTCTAAAGAAAAGCAGAATGGGTTTTAACATGTATGCAAGATGTTCTGCATGCGTTTGCACACAGGACCTCGATTGGTTTATAGTCTCATCTGAAGATTTTTGGGGAGTGTGGAGTCTGCACTGATGTTAACTCCAGATGGAGGAAAAATCCTCTTGCAGAGATTCGAACCCACATCAGCAGACCACAATGCATTACTCAAACCACCAGGCTATCCCACCCCCCTAATAATAGTGTGTGTGTACTGTGTGTAGCTTAAGAAATCTTGTAAAATATTAGACTTTTCATAGTCTTTATAAGCTTTTAAAAATCTACGATGTTTTGGTGGGTGGTGGGTTTTTTTGGTGTTTTTTTAAAAAGTATTTTACACTCCCATTTACACTTATTCTTTTATTTCAAGGATAGTTAAACTGTTGTGCTTTTTTTACATTCAGTTCCCATATGCAATAGGTTTTCTAAATTCTGTCATCCATTCCCACTGAGGTACATGGCCAACTATTCCAAAAGGTGGAACAGATTTTAACATGTGCGTAAGATGTTCTGCATGTGTTTGCACACACACACACACACACACACACACACACACATCAAAACTACAGACCAGAAGATGATCAGCATGGCCGTTTTATTTTCCTCTCTGAAACGCTCACCTCTGCTGATATTTTGCCTCATTATTTTCTCACCTCACAATTTGGTATACAAGTACAAATAATTATCAGCCGAAGAATTCTATCATGAATTATGCCTTTCTTTTTGCACAAAAAATATACCATTTCACAATCAATGCCCATACATATTCTTTAAAAGAACATTTGATGGATGCTATAGCCGAGTGGTCAAGACTGTTTGACTTCAATCCCATGAGTCCATGAAGCCGTGGGTTCGAATCTTGGCAGCGTCTGGTGGATTAATCTCCCAGGTCAACTTCAAGTGCAGACCTGCCAGTGCCTTAAAGCCCTTCCTGTATATACACATGCAGAAGATCACATATGCACATTAAAGATCCTGTAATTCAAACTGATGTCAGCGTTTAGTGGCTTATGGAAACAGGAAGACACCCAGCATGCATCCCTGAAGTCAGAATGCAGCTACCTTCATGGTGGCAAAAATGGTCGCATACGCAAAATCTCACCATTGGTGAACCTCGGAGCTCTACCTGAAGAATGAAAATGTATGGATGTGTGTGTGTATACATTGTACATAATGCCTTTCTATTGCACAACAAAATAGATCATTTCACAATAAATGCAAATACATGTTCTTTAAAAGAACATCACAATCCATGTGAATTATGCTATTCTATTATTTGCACAAAAGGGAAATAGGGATTTTTGTTTGGCAATAAATGCAGATACATGTTCTTTAAAAAAGCGTCTAAAACCACACAATACTCTAAAGATGTATATACATATTCTCAGATAAAGCAATAATAAAATTTCTGTGTGTAAAGATTTAAATTCTTAAAAAGAGGGAGGCGGGGGGTACAAAATGGCCAGATATTAGCACTTGGAAAACGCAAACAATTTTCATTAAAAAATATTTAAAAGTATAGAAAAAAGGTAACATGAGATTGTTATTAGAAGAATGAAAGGGTGTGAAAAAACAACAGCTGCATAATCTCCACCCCAATCTTGTATTTGGCTTCACGTGAAACACATCAAGTTACATCTTTGTAAGGTGTCGAGTAACAAGAGTGAGATTCCTGCAAGACAATGACCATGCATTGGACTGCATTTGCACATGTCTGTGTATCTACACACACACACACACGCATGCATGCACTAGTAATGTTTTTTTCATTTTACCCTAAACCTTTATTTTACTTCTCAATATTCTCTGAGTCCATATAAGGTGTTTTCATAACCCATGTGGTTGTTGGGGAGGGCAGGTACCCATTGACAGCTGGGTGAACTGGGGGACTGTACTGAAGCCAAGGTGCACGAATGGTCACCCATCTAGGAGGTGACCATGCTCAACGCTGCTTAACCTTAGCTTGGGGACAGGGAGTGCTAACCACTGAGCTATCCTGTCCCCATATCTGTATATATCACCAATAGTGAACATGTACTGAGACCGCAAATGCTATTACACACACACATCACATTAGTCCTTCAGATGAAACTATAAACCAAATGTCCATGCACTGAACGCATGCAGAATGAATTTCTTGTGCACTCACTTATACCTTTTCTATTCTGCATTTGGAAGTTTGGGCCAGTGGGGACAGATGACAAAATTACAAAACAACATGCACACAGGGACTGTATGTAAAAAAAGCGTATGTGTTTATTCATTATCATCAAAATAAAAGAATTTAAGTTAAAAAAAATAAAGATATACTGAAGTGCATTCATGAACATGCAACTGCTACTTGTTAACGTTCATTGCTATTGATAATACTTGTCATGCATATATGTATTTGTAACAACAAAATGAATGAACTTTTTTTTTTTTTAAAGATAAACACACTAACACGCACCCCCACACACGACATATACTGGTGTCAAACACACACACATACACACACGCACACATACACACACACACACACAGATATACATAACAAGACATATGACACAAAACACACACACACACACAGAAAGAATGTATTTCAATTACAGCAGATACAAAACTGGAAGAGAAGGACCAAAAAATCAACTGCCACAAAACCAGCAGTTGTTGTTTTTTTAAAGCACCGAACCACCACGAAAAAGCAATACTATACAACAGCTGATGTGATAAATCATAGCACACAAGACAACACCCCACCCCCACCCCACCCACCCACCCAACTCCCACACCAAAAAGTCACCGGGCAAGTCTTCCCTCCCCCACACCAACTTCCAATAAGCTCAATGCGAATATACACATCTTCGAAAACTCAAAACAGTATCATGAATCATGCAAATCTTTCCCCCTTCCCCAAAAGATTTTTTCAATAAAAGAGGGATGGGGGAGGGGGGAAGAAATAATATGTGAAGGAACAAGCAGGAGACAGGAAAGCCTAGTGGTTAGAACATTGCGCTCGCAATCTGACGACCCGGGTTCTATTCCCGTTCAAGGGGATATTTTCCCCTGGAGTTAACATCAGTGCAGACTCCACTCTCCCCAAAAGTCCTTTGGATGAGACTATAAACCCAGGCCCCGTGTGCGGACGCACGCAGAACATCTTGCGCACATGTTAAATCCTGTTCCGCTTTTTGTAAGAGTAGGCCATTGTGTGCCGGTGGGAACAGATGACAAAAATTGACAAAACCGCATACACACGGGGACTGGATGTAAAAAAAGCACACAAGTGGTTATTCCATTGTCCTCGATATAAAATAATTTTTTAAAAAGACAGGGCTCGGTTGACGCCAGGATAAATAATGAATGATAGGAGGCGTAGTGGAGTACAGCCCTGTCAGGCAGTCTCAAAGCAGAGGCCCCTCCACAGCAGCAGCATTCCCCCCTCCTCCTCCTCCTCCTCCTCCTCCTCATCACTGACAACTAGGCGCTAAAAAACATTGTCTCTGATTCGGTGATCCCGACTGCTCTGGTCTCACCCTGACTCATTAAACAACAACCCAACCAGTGAATAAAGAGTGAATATTGTGCAGCAGTCACAATCAAACTGTACAAACAATATCAAAATGTAAACCCAAATACACACACACACAACATACTAAGAAAAAGTGACACGGAATAGTATTTGATTACATATGGCCCTATACAATGCACACCATTCCACACAAAATCAAGTATACCTGAGCTTTTAAAAACAAAGAGAGACCGAAAAGACCGTCCCTGTAAAGAGCACCACAGAGAGAGAGAGAGAGAGAGAGAGACCTTAAATCTCCGCTGTTGTTCTTTGTGAACCAACATACTGACCCATATCACACAAACCGGGCTTTTTTCTCTGCCCTCCAATAACGCACACTTTCCTTAACACTGGCATCAGTTACAGAAAAACTAACTCTTCCCAGGATTTGTCTTCTTCTTCTTCTCCTTGTTGGTTTTCTTTTCTCCCCATTCCCCAGCTAGCGCTGCGCGGTTCCCCAAAGCCAGAGACGTAGCTCACGTTCCAGGCTTCACTCCGCAAAACAAACGGCCAGTTTTGATGTTTGTGCATCTCTACTCGCAACTGCACCTCTTCTCACCTACTCCCCCCCCCCCCCCTGCCCTGCTCTGCCCTGCGCTGCCCTGCCCTGCTCTGTTCTGCCCTGCCCTGCCCTGCTCTGCTTTGCTCTGCCCTGCCCTGCTCTGCTCTGCTCTGCCCTGCCCTGCTCTGCCCTGCCCTGCCCTGCCCTGCTCTGCCCTGCCCTGCTCTGCTTTGCTCTGCCCTGCCCTGCCCTGCTCTGCTCTGCACTGCTCTGCTCTGCACTGCTCTGCTCTGCTCTGCTCTGCCCTGCCCTGCCCTGCTCTGCCCTGCTCTGCCCTGCCCTGCTCTGCTCTACACTGCTCTGCTCTGCTCTGCTCTGCTCTGCTCTACACTGCTCTGCTCTGCTCTGCTCTGCTCTGCCCTGCCCTGCTCTGCTCTACACTGCTCTGCTCTGCTCTGCTCTGCTCTGCTCTACACTGCTCTGCTCTGCTCTGCTCTGCTCTGCTCTACACTGCTCTGCCCTGCTCTGCCCTGCCCTGCCCTGCCCTGCCCTGCCCTGCCCTGCTCTGGTCTCAGGCGACCTTGTGCTCCGCTTCTGGGCGATGCTGGGTCTCCCAGTCCACGTGCACGAAGGCTCTCTCCACCTCCTTCAGGCCCTCCAGCTTCTGCTGCAGACTCTCCCCGATCTCGTGGGTGGCGTCCAAGGTCATGTCCTTGGGCAGCACGATGTCCACCTCCACCAGGAAGCGGCTGCCAAAGTGGAAGGCGCGCACGGTGTCGATCTGCGTGACGAGGGGGTTGTGGTTCAGGCACATCCACGTCACCTTGCTGAGGAACTCCGGCTTGGCCGACACCCCCGTCAGCATCCGGATCTGCTCTGTGGGTGACAGGAGCAAGGGGGAAAAAATAAAATAAACTATGGATGAACAGATCAAGATACCAGATAAAGAAAGCTCTCCTGTGGGGATGCTGGGGGCCTGACGGTATAAACAGCCTCCCCCTACCTTCTGGAAACTGTGCTAGGAACTCCCTCTGTTTCTGCCTTGTTCCTTTTCTTCCTGTTTCTGCCTTGTTGTTCCTTTTCTTCCTGTTTCTGCCTTGTTGTTCCTTTTCTTCCTGTTTCTGCCCTGTTGTTCCTTTTCTTCCTGTTTCTGCCTTGTTGTTCCTTTTCTTCCTGTTTCTGCCCTGTTGTTCCTTTTCTTCCTGTTTCTGCCTTGTTCCTTTTCTTCCTGTTTCTGCCTTGTTGTTCCTTTTCTTCCTGTTTCTGCCTTGTTGTTCCTTTTCTTCCTGTTTCTGCCTTGTTGTTCCTTTTCTTCCTGTTTCTGCCCTGTTGTTCCTTTTCTTCCTGTTTCTGCCTTGTTGTTCCTTTTCTTCCTGTTTCTGCCCTGTTGTTCCTTTTCTTCCTGTTTCTGCCTTGTTGTTCCTTTTCTTCCTGTTTCTGCCTTGTTGTTCCTTTTCTTCCTGTTTCTGCCTTGTTGTTCCTTTTCTTCCTGTTTCTGCCTTGTTGTTCCTTTTCTTCCTCCTTGTCTATGTTCTGCCTTATCCGCCTGCCTTTCTCCAGAAAGACTTTAAAAAAATAAACAATTCTTTCCAACAAAAAATTCTTTCACACACTGAATGTTGCTGCACTGGGCCTGACTTGTCAGGCACTTAGCGGCCGCACAACGCATTTTGGCTCAAATACGACAGACAACAAGAGTTACTGTCTGTCGAAGAAGAAGATACAGAAAACAAGAAAGAAATCAAATTCTGCCTTGGTTGACACCCCTGTCAGAATTCAAAGACCAGTCAGCGCTGGGGCAGTACAATAACGCCTCCAGAGAAGACACAGGCAAAGTTGGTAACAAAAGTTTATCTAAGACACAGGCAAAGTTGGTAACAAAAGTTTATCTAAGACACAGGCAAAGTTGGTAACAAAAGTTTATCTAAGACACAGGCAAAGTTGGTAACTAAAGTTTATCTAAGACACAGGCAAAGTTGGTAACAAAAGTTTATCTAATGACTGCCCAAATCACCCTAGAAATGAATCTGTAAGCAGCTCAACTGGCACATTAGTTACAGTTACTTCCAAAACACAGCCTACCCCCCAAAAAACCAACTTACAGCATTTACCCCTTTAAAATCAAACATAAACACACAATATGGACACACATACTGATCCACATTTGTCTTTTACACAACACACACAGAAATACACACTCACACACACACAGAAACACACACTCACATACACACAGAAACACACACACACACACAGAAACAAAACACACAGAGAAACACACACACAGAGAAACACACACACACACACAAAAACACACACACACAGAGAAACACACACACACACAAACAACACACACAAAACACAAAAACACATACACACACAAACACACACAGAGACAGACAGACGACCCAGTCCAGTTTCCACCAGGACAGCAGATGTAGGCACCAAATGAGGATGGCGCCCAAGGGTCGATGAAACCAACACCTCCTGCCCCTCTTGGCAGCAAACTCCTGAGACCCTGACCACACACAGCACGATTCCTCCATTCCTGTTTCCCCATACACACCCTGACCACACACACACACAGCACAATCCTCCATTCCTGTTTCCCCATACACACCTGACCACACACACAGCACGATTCCTCCATTCCTGTTTTCCCCATACACACCCTGACCACACACAAACAGCACGATTCCTCCATTCCTGTTTCCCTATACACACCCTGACCACACACAGCACGATTCCTCCATTCCTGTTTCCCCATACACACCCTGACCACACACACACACACAGCACGATTCCTCATTCCTGTTTCCCCATACACATCCTGACCACACACACACAGCACGATTCCTCCATTCCTGTTTTCCCCATACACACCATGACCACACACACACAGCACGATTCCTCCATTCCTGTTTCCCATACACACCCTGACCACACACAGCACGATTCCTCCATTCCTGTTTCCCATACACACCATGACCACACACACACACACAGCACGATTCCTCCATTCCTGTTTCCCTATACACACCCTGACCACACACACACACACAGCACGATTCCTCCATTCCTGTTTCCCTATACACACCCTGACCACACACACACACACAGCACGATTCCTCCATTCCTGTTTCCCCATACACACATGACCACACACACACACACAGCACGATTCCTCCATTCCTGTTTCCCTATACACACCCTGACCACACACACACACACAGCACGATTCCTCCATTCCTGTTTCCCTATACACACCCTGACCACACACACACACAGCACGATTCCTCCATTCCTGTTTCCCATACACACCCTGACCACACACAAGCACGATTCCTCCATTCCTGTTTCCCTATACACACCCTGACCCACACACACCAAGCACGATTCCTCCATTCCTGTTTTCCCATACACACCCTGACCACACCCCAGCACGATTCCTCCATTCCTGTTTCCCATACACACCCTGACCACACACACACACACAGCACGATTCCTCCATTCCTGTTTTCCCTATACACACCCTGACCACACACACACAGCACGATTCCTCCATTCCTGTTTTCCCATACACACCCTGACCACACACAGCACGATTCCTCCATTCCTGTTTCCCCATACACACATGACCACACACACACACACAGCACGATTCCTCCATTCCTGTTTCCCCATACACACTATGACCACACACCACACACAGCACGATTCCTCCATTCCTGTTTCCCCATACACACTATGACCACACACACACACACAGCACGATTCCTCCATTCCTGTTTCCCATACACACCCTGACCACACACAGCACGATTCCTCCATTCCTGTTTCCCCATACACATCCTGACCACACACACACACAGCACGATTCCTCCATTCCTGTTTCCCCATACACACCCTGACCACACACACAGCACGATTCCTCCATTCCTGTTTCCCCATACACACCCTGACCACACACAGCAACGATTCCTCCATTCCTGTTTCCCCATACACACCCTGACCACACACACACAGCACGATTCCTCCATTCCTGTTTAACCATACACACCCTGACCACACACACCACAGCACGATTCCTCCATTCCTGTTTCCCTATACACACCCTGACCACACACACACACAGCACGATTCCTCCATTCCTGTTTCCCCCATACACACCCTGACCACACACACACACACCAGCACGATTCCTCCATTCCTGTTTCCCCATACACACCCTGACCACACACACACACACAGCACGATTCCTCCATTCCTGTTTCCCATACACACCCTGACCACACACACACACAGCACGATTCCTCCATTCCTGTTTCCCCATACACACCCTGACCACACACAGCACAATTCCTCCATTCCTGTTCCCCATACACACCCTAACCACACACAACACAGCACGATTCCTCCATTCCTGTTTCCCCATACACACCCTGACCACACACACAACACGATTCCTCCATTCCTGTTTCCCCATACACACCCTGCCCACACACACACACCAGCACGATTCCTCCATTCCTGTTTCCCCATACACACCCTGACCACACACACAAACCCACAAAGCACAACCCGAATTCCTCCATTCCTGTTTCCCCATACACACCCTGACCACACACAGCACGATTCCTCCATTCCTGTTTCCCTATACACACCCTGACCACACACAGCACGATTCCTCCATTCCTGTTTCCCCATACACACCCTGACCACACACACACACAGCACGATTCCTCCATTCCTGTTTCCCTATACACACCCTGACCACACACAGCACGATTCCTCCATTCCTGTTTCCCCATACACACCCTGACCACACACACACACAGCACGATTCCTCCATTCCTGTTTCCCCATACACACCCTGACCACACACACACACAGCACGATTCCTCCATTCCTGTTTCCCTATACACACCCTGACCACACACAGCACGATTCCTCCATTCCTGTTTCCCTATACACACCGTGACCACACACACACAGCACGATTCCTCCATTCCTGTTTCCCCATACACACCATGACCACACACACACACAGCACGATTCCTCCATTCCTGTTTCCCCATACACACCCTGACCACACACACACCCTAACCTGCCTCCCCTCACCCCTGTCCTTCTTTGCCTAATATCACTTTTCATGAAAAGATGTAAAAGGAAATCAAACACACACACACACCACCCTCTCCCACACTCACGCCCCCTTCTCAGCCCCCAAACAATGAAACACACACCCCCCTCCCAATCTCTTCCACCAAACCAAACAGCCAAACAACCAACCAAACAACCAAACAAGGAAACAAACAACCAAACAAGGAAACAAACAACCAAACAAACCCACGCGCACACAGACACGCGCGCGCGCACGCTGCAGTACCGAAGTATCCACAGACGAGGGCCACAGTGTTGGACAAGACATCGTTGCGATGATCCTGCTTCAGAACGTCCACGGAGGAGGACAGGTCGCTGTGCTTTCGACCGGCGCAGACACACATCAGAAACAGCCCTGCTTTCACCACTGAAACCCCACACAGCACAGAGAGACAGAGAGAAAGACGGTTAATTAATCCATCAAGCCGAATTCATTAATTATGTTTGTACCTGTATTAAAAACTGCATGATATATAAGGCCTGCATCAGACCTGTTCTCCTGTATGGCTCGGAGACGTGGGTTTTCACAAAAACCGTCGGATGTTTGTTGAGGAGCTGTGAAAACTGAATGCTACGCTACATGACAAAGATCAAATGGGAAGACAGGATCACGAATAAAGAACTATGGAGAATGTGCAAAGTTGATGATCTGAAGTCTGTAGCTAGTACCAATAGACTGCGCTGGTTTGGGCACGTTCAACGGAAAGCAGACCACCACTGTATTAAAAAAAAAAAAAAAAAGAGAAAAAACTTATTAGAATAAGACAGAATGCAGCATGGTGTTTTCTTGTACATCACTTCAGACACGCTGACCAGTGAATATCACGCTGTATGGAATTATGAAAAGTTTTTTTCGTTGTGTCAAATAAGTCCATGTGACTTTTGTGGCAATAAATAACTTCTGATTCTGACAGAATCGTTTGGTTTGCTTCCCTCTCTCTCAGTCTCTTTTCTGCCTAATCAGCCCATTTACCTGCCTTTTTTCTCTGGCAAATCTAAGATGTCTTCTGTGGAATGTTTGAATGAGCTGGCATGAAGAGGGAAAGTGTGGGCTGAGGCCAGCGGTCAGCCCTCCTGCAGTAGAGTCACAAGTGCAGGAGAAGGTCAGGCATTCTGCCCATGTGGCCACACAGGAGCAGGCACACAGGAGCAGGCAGGCAGCCACACAGGAGCAGGCACACAGGAGCAGGCACACAGGAGCAGGCACACAGGAGCAGGCAGGCAGCCACACAGGAGCAGGCACACAGGAGCAGACAGGCAGCCACACAGGAGCAGACAGGCAGGCACACAGGAGCAGGCAGGCACACAGGAGCAGACAGGCAGGCACACAGGAGCAGACAGCCACACAGGAGCAGGCACACAGGAGCAGGCAGCCACACAGGAGCAGGCACACAGGAGCAGGCAGGCAGGCACACAGGAGCAGACAGGCAGGCACACAGGAGCAGACAGGCAGGCACACAGGAGCAGGCAGGCAGGCACACAGGAGCAGGCAGGCAGGCACACAGGAGCAGGCAGGCAGGCACACAGGAGCAGGCAGGCACACAGGAGCACAGGAGCAGGCAGGCACACAGGAGCAGACAGGCACACAGGAGCACAGGAGCAGGCAGGCACACAGGAGCAGGCAGGCACACAGGAGCACAGGAGCAGGCAGGCACACAGGAGCACAGGAGCAGGCAGGCACACAGGAGCAGGCAGGCACACAGGAGCAGGCAGGCAGGCACACAGGAGCAGGCAGGCAGGCACACAGGAGCAGGCAGGCACACAGGAGCAGGCAGGCAGGCACACAGGAGCAGGCAGCCACACAGGAGCAGGCAGGCAGGCGCACAGGAGCACAGGAGCAGGCAGGAGCACAGGAGCAGGCAGGCAGGCGCACAGGAGCAGGCAGGCAGGCACACAGGAGCAGGCAGGCAGGCACACAGGAGCAGGCAGGCAGGCACACAGGAGCAGGCAGGCAGGCACACAGGAGCACCAGATGTCAACAGGAAAAACAACACATCACCACTTATTTCCAGTAACCTCAAAATAACAGAAATAAATAAAATGGACAATTTCAAGGGAAGAAAGCCACGTCAAAACCACTGCCATCATCATCATCTCCCACGAAGGGCAAGTGTCCCCCCCCCCCCCCAACTCACCGATGGTGAAGGCGGTGATGAGGATGGTGTGGACTTGGAAGCGCGGAGCCCCGCTCTTCTCGGCGGTGAAGGCGATGATTTTCTGAACGGATTCGATGATGAGCTGGAAGGAGGCCAGCGACATGACCACCGACAGCACCACGATGGCCAACGGTTCCAGCCTCCGCTTGCCTGACACATACACACACAACACAATAATAATAATAATATATGGAATTTATATAGCGCTGAATCTTGTAAAAACAAACAAATCGAAGCGCTTACACAACACAACACACAACTTGCAGTCACCAGGGAATGTCTTTTGTTCCTTTACTTTAAACTGACTGTGTGTGTGTGTGTGTGTGTGTGTGTGCGTGGTGAGAGAGATAGAGTCTATGTGTGTGTGTGTGTGTGTGTGTGTGTGTGTGTGTGTGTGTGTGTGTGTGTGTGTGTGTGTGTGGTGAGAGAATAGAGTCTATATGTGTGTTGTGTTGTGTGTGTTGTGTGTGTGTGCGTGGTGAGAGAGATAGAGTCTGTGTTGTGTGTGTGTGTGTGTGTGTGTGTGTGTGTGTGTGTGTGGTGAGAGAGATAGAGTCTTTTATGTATGTGTGTGTGTGTGTGTGTGTGTGTGTGTGTGTGTGTGTGTGTGTGTGTGTGTGTGTGTGTGTGTGTGTGGTGAGAGAGATAGAGTCTATGTGTGTGTGTGTGTGTGTGTGAGTATGGTGAGAGAGAAGAGAGTAGTGAGTGTGTGTGTGTGTGGTGAGAGTGTGTGTGTGTGTGTGTGTGTATGGTGAGAGTGTGTGTGTGTGGTGTGGTATGGTGAGAGTGTGTGTGTGTGTGTGTTGTGTTACCAGAAGACAGTGTCTACACTAGCTGTTACTGTTACCAGAAGACACAGTGTCTACACTAGTTGTTACTGTTACCAGAAGACACAGTGTCTACACTAGCTGTTACTGTTACCAGAAGACACAGTGTCTACACTAGCTGTTACTGTTACCAGAAGACACAGTGTCTACACTAGCTGTTACTGTTACCAGAAGACACAGTGTCTACACTAGCTGTTACTGTTACCTGAAGACACAGTGTCTACACTAGCTGTTACTGTTACCTGAAGACACAGTGTCTACACTAGCTGTTACTGTAACCAGAAGACACAGTGTCTACACTAGCTGTTACTGTTACCAGAAGACACAGTGTCTACACTAACTGTTACTGTTACCTGAAGACACAGTGTCTACACTAGCTGTTACTGTTACCTGAAGACACAGTGTCTACACTAGCTGTTACTGTTACCTGAAGACACAGTGTCTACACTAGCTGTTACTGTTACCTGAAGACACAGAGTCTACACTAGCTGTTACTGTTACCAGAAGACACAGTGTCTACACTAGCTGTTACTGTTACCTGAAGACACAGTGTCTACACTAGCTGTTACTGTTACCTGAAGACACAGTGTCTACACTAGCTGTTACTGTTACCTGAAGACACAGTGTCTACACTAGCTGTTACTGTTACCTGAAGACACAGTGTCTACACTAGCTGTTACTGTTACCTGAAGACACAGTGTCTACACTAGCTGTTACTGTTACCAGAAGACACAGTGTCTACACTAGTTGTTACTGTTACCTGAAGACACAGTGTCTACACTAGCTGTTACTGTTACCAGAAGACACAGTGTCTACACTAGCTGTTACTGTTACCAGAAGACACAGTGTCTACACTAGCTGTTACTGTTACCAGAAGACACAGTGTCTACACTAGTTGTTACCTGAAGACACAGTGTCTACACTAGCTGTTACTGTAACCAGAAGACACAGAGTCTACACTAGCTGTTACTGTAACCAGAAGACACAGAGTCTACACTAGCTGTTTCTGTAACCAGAAGACACAGTGTCTACACTAGCTGTTACTGTTACCAGAAGACACAGTGTCTACACTAGCTGTTAGTGTTACCAGAAGACACAGTGTCTACACTAGCTGTTACCAGAAGACACAGTGTCTACACTAGCTGTTAGTGTTACCAGAAGACACAGTGTCTACACTAGCTGTTACCTGAAGACACAGTGTCTACACTAGTTGTTACCTGAAGACACAGTGTCTACACTAGCTGTTACTGTAACCAGAAGACACAGTGTCTACACTAGCTGTTACTGTTACCAGAAGACACAGTGTCTACACTAGCTGTTACTGTAACCAGAAGACACAGTGTCTACACTAGCTGTTACTGTTACCTGAAGACACAGTGTCTACACTAGCTGTTACTGTAACCAGAAGACACAGTGTCTACACTAGCTGTTACTGTAACCAGAAGACACAGTGTCTACACTAGCTGTTACCTGAAGACACAGTGTCTACACTAGTTGTTACCAGAAGACACAGTGT
Organism: Rapana venosa; assembly: GCA_028751875.1. Taxonomy (NCBI): domain Eukaryota; kingdom Metazoa; phylum Mollusca; class Gastropoda; order Neogastropoda; family Muricidae; genus Rapana; species Rapana venosa. The sequence continues at coordinate 3,338,993 of CM054163.1, forward strand.
CTACACTAGCTGTTACTGTTACCAGAAGACACAGTGTCTACACTAGCTGTTACTGTTACCAGAAGACACAGTGTCTACACTAGCTGTTACTGTTACCAGAAGACACAGTGTCTACACTAGTTGTTACTGTTACCTGAAGACACAGTGTCTACACTAGCTGTTACTGTAACCAGAAGACACATTGTCTACACTAGTTGTTACTGTAACCAGAAGACACAATGTCTATACTAGCTGTTACTGTAACCTGAAGACACAGTGTCTACACTAGCTGTTACTGTTACCAGAAGACACAGTGTCTACACTAGTTGTTACCTGAAGACACAGTGTCTACACTAGCTGTTACTGTAACCAGAAGACACAGTGTCTACACTAGCTGTTACTGTTACCAGAAGACACAGTGTCTACACTAGCTGTTACTGTAACCAGAAGACACAGTGTCTACACTAGCTGTTACTGTAACCAGAAGACACAGAGTCTACACTAGCTGTTACTGTTACCAGAAGACACAGTGTCTACACTAGCTGTTACTGTTACCACAAGACACAGTGTCTACACTAGTGGTTACTGTTACCTGCAGGTAAAGCACCCGTCTAGAAAACGTAAAGCCCAGCTTTGAAGTGTGCAGTGGTTCGATCCCTGTTTGTGTTTGAAACTTTCCCCCATCCACTAGACCATGAGTGGTGGTCTGGGTGCTAGTCTTTCATACTCACGGCAACAAGAGAGTTGTCCCAGGCAAAATTCTGTAGAAAAAAAGCCACTCTGATAGGGAAACATACAGCTGCAGACAGAAAGGAAGAAAAAAAAAAGTGGCGCTGCTCTTGTGGCGACGTGCTCTCCCCGGGTAGAGCAGCCCGAATTTTACACTGAGAGATCTGCCGTGACTTACAGTGATATACAATACAATACACTGCAATGCAATACACTGCAATACAGAAACCACCGATATTGTTTATGTGCCCAAAACGTCACAAAATGTCACAAGGAAAGACAGGTGAATGAATAAATGAACAAAACGTACACCCGACACAGCACACACCATACAGACACAGACAGACAGACAGACAGACAGACAGACAGAGGAAGAGGAAGAGGAGGAAGACAAGGAGGACTGTGGCCAGAGGACCCCCCCACCCCGCGGACCTGAGGGGTAGACGTAGGGGTTGGCTCTGCGCACGGCTCTGGAGGTGTACCAGATGACCACGCCCGACAGCAGGTCCACAGCGGAGTCCACCAGACTGGAGATGATGGAGATGGAGCCGGAGAGAGCCACGGCCACAGCCTTCACCACCAGCAACACCTGCAGCACAGTACAGCACAACACCTGCAGCACAGTACAGCACAACACCTGCAGCACAGTACAGCACAACACCTGCAGCACACAGCACAACACCTACAGCACACCACCTGCAGCACACAGCACACCACCTGCAGCACACAGCACAACACCTGCAGCACACAGCACAACACCTGCAGCACAACACCTGCAGCACGCAGCACAACACCTGCAGCACACCGCACAACACCTGCAGCACACAGCACAACACCTGCAGCACAACACCTGCAGCACACCGCACAACACCTGCAGCACACAGCACAACACCTGCAGGACACAGCACAACACCTGCAGCACACAGCACAACACCTGCAGCACAACACCTGCAGCACACAGCACAACACCTGCAGCACGCAGCACAACACCTGCAGCACACAGCACAACACCTGCAGCACACAGCACAACACCTGCAGCACAACACCTGCAGCACACAGCACAACACCTGCAGCACACAGCACAACACCTGCAGCACAACACCTGCAGGACACAGCACAGCACAGCACAGCACACTACAGCACAACACAGCACAATACAGCACGGCACAGCCACACAACAAGCAGTCAGATACACAACAACAAGCAGTCAGATACACAACAACAAGCAGTCAGATACACAACAACAAGCAGTCAGATACACAACAACAAGCAGTCAGATACACAACAACAAGCAGTCAGATACACAACAACAAGCAGTCAGATACACAACAACACCCAGTCAGATACACAACAACAAGCAGTCAGATACACAACAACAAGCAGTCAGATACACAACAACAAGCAGTCAGATACACAACAACAAGCAGTCAGATACACAAAAATCTCCCCATCAGTCAACTCCGGCACTCTAGCCAAGAAACACACACACAAAAACCCCCCCACACACACACACAAACTACAAGACACACAAACAATCACACACACACACACACAAACTACAAGACACACAAACAATCACACACACACACACACAAACTACAAGACACACAAACAATCACACACACACACACACAAACTACAAGACACACAAACAATCACACACACACACACACAAAATACAAGACGCACACAAACTACAAGACACACACACATACAATGGAACACTATAAAACCCACTCCATTCCAACCCCACCCTACACAATAAAATACAACAACAACAAAGAGAGAGAGAGAGAGAGAGAGAGAGAGAGAGAGAGAGAGAGAGAGAGAGAGAGGAGAGAGAGAGAGAGAGAGAGAGAGAGAGAGAGAGAGAGAGAGAGAGAGAAGGAGAGAGAGAGAGAGAGAGAGGAGAAGCCTCACAAAGTTGGCGGCGAAGGAGATCTGGGAGAGGCGCTGTGCCAACTTGTTCACCTCCTTCTCCTCCATCAGCTGCTCCTCCTCCTCACTGAACCCCTTCTCCTCCAGCGTCTCAAACTCCTTGATCAGCTTGTCCTGGGCTTTGTAGTACTTTCTGAAAAAACACCACCACCACTGACAATCAGGAGCTTGTTGCAGAGTGGTTACGACTGTTTAACTTCAATTCCAAGGGTCCATGAAAGCCTAGGTTCGAATCTCAGCGGCATCCGATAAACAAAAAGTGGGGATTTTTACGATCTCCCAGGTCTACTTCAAATGCAGACCTGTCAGTGCCTTAATTCCCTTCATATATATATATCTATATCTATATCTATATATATATATATATATATGTATATATATATAGAGAGAGAGAGAAAGATAGATAGATATATAGATAGATATATATATACATGGTTGCATATGCAAAAATCCTACGACTGGTAAACCTTGGAGCTCTAGCCAAGGAACACTTTTTTTTTTTTTTAATGAATAAAGAGCTTAATTTTCTGTGAGCTCAGTAACTATAATTTATATTGTTTAAAAAGAGATAATAAAACCGATCCCTGAACAGCTACACCGCCTGCACTAGCACTAGTTGTTGTCAGACAACCAGCTACACTGGTACATGACACTGCAGCACGTCATACATGTACGTATGTTGTCAGACAACCAGCTACACTGGTACATGACACTGCAGCACGTCATACATGTATGTATGTTGTCAGACAACCAGCTACACTGGTACATGACACTGCAGCACGTCATACATGTATGTATGTTGTCAGACAACCAGCTACACTGGTACATGACACTGCAGCACGTCATACATGTATGTATGTTGTCAGACAACCAGCTACACTGGTACATGACACTGCAGCACGTCACACATGTATGTATGTTGTCAGACAACCAGCTACACTGGTACATGACACTGCAGCACGTCATACATGTATGTATGTTGTCAGACAACCAGCTACACTGGTACATGACACTGCAGCACGTCATACATGTATGTATGTTGTCAGACAACCAGCTACACTGGTACATGACACTGCAGCACGTCATACATGTATGTATGTTGCTTCTTTCTGCTGGTCCTCCGCTACACCGCCACACTTCTCCAACAGTGAGATGTTGGGAATGCAATCATTTCTGCCCACTATATATCTATAGATATATAGAGATATATGCCTGTGGAAATGCTGGGGGCCCTTTCAGTTTTAACAGAATCTCCCCCGTCTGGAAATTCTGTGCTAGATATTTCTTCTTTTCTATCACTCCCTTAGCTTCTGTCTTTTTCCTTACCTCTCTTCTCTTCTCTTTCTTTTTAACGCTTATTTTCCACCCATCTAGCCCATTCACCTGCCTTCTTTTTCATGCAAATCTGAACATGTTTTCTACTGAACTTTTTGATCAGCTGCCCTGAAGTTGAAACGTGTCAGGTGAGGCCATCAGGCAGACCTCCTGCAGAGTAACAAGCACAGGAGAAGACCACACATTCCACCCAAGAGGGTCAAGCAATATGGCCTTGCCCACTACAAGGTTTGGGGTTGGTGTCTAAACATGGCACCAGTGTCCATGCACTGTTTGGTGTTTTTCTAAAAACTGTCATCTGTTCCTAGGAACCAGCACACAATGGCCTACTCTTCCAAAAGGCAGAACAAGTCACTTAGGCAAAAATCTCACCATTGGTGAACCGCGGAACTCAAGCCGAGGAACAAAAAAACCCACACAAAAAAAAAAAAGACCAAAAAAAAGAACACATACCTGACCTTCTTTGAAAAGTGCTTACAACCGTCTCCCACACAGGTCTTTCTGCTGGAGAATTCGGAGAGAGGAGGTTTCCACGAAGAACTCGCGTCTGAGTCTGTGGGAACAAAAAACAGCACACAGAACAGTTCAGCCTTGCTGGTGTCTTCACGCCAGTTCCTGGGGTTGTGATAAACAAAGGGTATATATATATATAGAGAGAGAGAGAGAGAGTCAGACACAGACAGGGGTACTATAATGTTGTGTGTGTGTGGGGTTCTGGTTCTTCTGCCAGAGTTCTGAGGTTCGGCGCTGAAGAGGTTTTTGCCATGTGACTGTTTTTGCTCTCCATTTAGGCAGCCACCGCATTACGACTTTAGGGATGATGTCGTATTTACACCAGTATGCATGTTTTCTTTTTTGTACTTTTTTTTGTCGTCCATTCTTATTGGCATGAATGGGTTATTCTTCCAAAAGGCAGACCAGGCCTTGTGTGCGCAAGGTGTTCTGCAAGTATTCGCACATGCGACCTCGGTTTATACTTCTCACAGTCTGAAGGACTTTTGGGGGAGTGGAATTTGTACTGATGTGAACAAACACTTGAGGGAAACACCCTTGAATGGGAAGCTCAGTGCTTGTTTTGTTTGAATCTGGGCTCAATCTCTAACATTCAAATTGCGAAAGCCACCCCCCCGATGTTCTTTAAAATAACTGTCATAGTCTGATGTCATATCATTGTTCTAAGCAACTGAACAAAAGCGTAACAACCAAAATATCAATAACATAACATTATGTTAGATTTGGTTGCAACTGTATCTTGTGAATGACTGTCAGATTATATCACCAGGTATTGTGGGGCTTTTTTTCTTTTTGTCTGTTTGGTTAGTTTGGGTGGGTGCTGCTGTTGTTTTTAATTCAGATACTGTTGCTATAATGTATTACACTATGACACAGAACATAATGCTGAAATATTAGGAGAAATATAAATATCATAATCACAATCTTCTGTAATATGAGGGCTTATAATGTTACACTGATCCAATGTTTCAAAAGCAAAAATCTTAACATGACATAAAATTATGATGACATAAAACCGTATGGATCTGATATCAGAAACTCTTCCAAAAGGCAGTGCTAACAGATGTCAACATGTGGGCACAATATTTTGTGTGCATTCCTACACGAGGCCTCAGTTTATAGTCTTGAGCATTCAAGGGAGTGGGGTAAGTACAGGAGGACACAAATCCCCTGAAGGGGCGGGCGTCTCACTGGAGGCTTGAACCCAGGCTGTCCAATCACAAGCACACCACTCTGACCACTACTAGGCTATCCCATCCCCCAGGTTCACTTTCTTCATTCAACGCGGTTAGAAGGGTTGTGAAGTGGCCTACATGCTGTGAGTAACTAGACACAGAGTACAGAGATCACACTGCCTCTGCAGCAGGTTAGTCTGTCTAGTCTTTGAACGCTGGCAGATTAAGGGAACTTTTCCTCACCACTCTGAGCATATTTTTTAGATACAAAACTAAGGACAGAAAAAAAACCCAACTCATAAGCCATCACATCCCCCACCCCTTCTTCAAAAAAAAAATTTTTAATTTATTCAATTTTTTTTTATAACAGTGTTAAGCATAAAACTGAGGAAGGAAAACAAATAAAAAAATAACATATCACACTCTTCCCCAGAAACATCCCCCCCCCCCCCCCCCCCAAATAAAAACCCTAATAAAATCGAAACAAAACACAACAGTCAAATAAAAATAACATTACCTCGGAAACAACAATCCAACGATGTACTATCATTCAAACAGACGGAGTGTACAGCAACCAAAGAAGGTGAAGGTCGCACACCAACGGTGGTTGACTGGGGAGCAATGCACACCCTCGAGCGATGCTCAAGCAGCGGGAAGTCATGGTTATCATTGGCATTGTCATCTTCTTCCATGATGAAGATGTCAGGCACACTGGCACTTCTGGCAGTCTGGTGGTTCTGGGTGTTACTGCCTGTGCCCTGCAGGCTGGCCGTTACAGGCAGATTGGAGGGGGTGGCTGATTTCACCATGATTTTTGTCTCTGGTTGGTTGTTTTGGGGTGGTTGTTTTTCAGACCTAACTACATCATTTCCAGCCTGCTACAATGATGGCTTCAGCCATTGTTAGGAACTGCTTATGTGCAAGTGGCTGGAATAATTTTGAGGTAATGTGTTTTTTTCTTGACTTCATTTCCAGATCTGCGTTGGTGGGATTTTTTCACTGCTGCCCATGTAATTATTTTACATTTTCTTTCTTGTTGTCAGGTTTCTGCTGATCTCAATCTGCAATGAGAAAGAAAAGATGATGATGATGTGAACTCTTGTTTCTGTTCTTCAGCTAGAGCTCTGAGGTTCACCAGTGGTGAGATAATATGTAACTGTCTTTACCCATCATGAAGGTAGCCACATTCCAACTTGGGGATGATGTTTAAACATGACTGATACCTGTGTGCATGTGCTTTGAAAATGTTCTCATCCGTTCTCACCGGCATGAAATGGCCTACTCCTCCGAAGGGCAAAACAGGTTTTTACAGTGTGTTACCTAGGTCATGTTCTGCGTGCATTCACACATGGGTCTCAGTTAAGTCTCCTCCTCTGACGCACTTTTGAGGGAATAAAGTCAGTCCTGATGTTAACTCCGGGGTGAAATCCCCTGAAATGGGTACCTCTGTGGTGGCTTGATCACAGGCCATCAGATCACTAACTAGTGCAAGGTTCTTACCACTAGACTACCCCATCCCCCAGATACATACATGTATGTGTATTATGACGAGTCATTCTTTCAATCTTTGTATTATGACCAAGTCATTCTTTCAATCTTTGTATTATGACCGAGTCATTCTTTCAATCTTTGCATTATGACCGAGTCATTCTTTGTTTCTGGTGACTGAGAGGAAGAATGTTGGTGGTTGTTTTGTGTTTGTTTGGGGTGTTTTTTTAAAAACAAACTGAACATTTCCATATTTAACTATAAGAAAGGAAGTGGCAGGGCGGTTAAAATGCACACACACACGATTTTAATTGTAAAATGATTTTTCTTACACAATCAGGAAACTGAGTTTGCAGAACCCAAGTCAGTTAATCAATCTACTTATTCATTGACCCCATGACGAATGAATATGTCATGTCCAAGCATAGAGAAATGTAGAAACACCAAAATAACACACATACACACACACATACACACACACACACACAATATATATATATATATAATATAATAGATAGATATAGATATATATATATATATATATATATATATCTGTGTCTACTCACTCTACTGGCACACAATAGCCTACTCTTCCAAAACAAAAAGGTAGACTCCAACTGTGAGACTGGGTTTTGACATGCGTGCAAGTTCTGCAGGCAGCTTCACACAGAACATCACTTAATTACAATTTAGTCGAACAGGTGCCTCAGTGGTGGCTCCAACCTGAGCTATCAGATCACAGCTCAATGCTCTGACCACTAGGCTATCCCACCTACCCTTGTAGCTTACCTGTCTTCAAAACCATCATTCATTTTCAATACTAATTTGTCATCTGAGTTCTCAACAACAAATGTTTGATTTGCCTGATTATCGCTTATTTGTTTGGAACCTGACTGTCAAAATATACCATCATCCATAGGCCCCTACATTTCAATACTGTTTTGCAATCGAAGTTGTGAAAGATAAATAGATAAGCAGTTTGTATATATTTTCAGAGCTGTTTGGATAATGTGACTGGCAAGTGGGAGAAAATTTCGTGGACACTCCCTCAAGCTACAGAAAGACAGGCACGGACTGGATATCTGCAGGAAATACTTGGTACACAGTAGCACCACCAACCAATGACCTAAGAGTCCACTGACCACCATTGACATTGGAGATACCTGCACAAGCCTGCACGAAATAAAATGTGCCAACATCAAAATCAGTTTTCTGCTGACCACACATGACGATCACCAAATATCTTAAGGTTCCACCAACAGGAACCAGGAACAGACCGCTAGTGGATCAAGTCAAGTCAAGTGGAGATGTACCTATTTTGAAATTGGCGTTGCCCATGCTGCTTAGTGGCGTTGTTGTTTTGAACTCAATGAGAAACATGCAGTATGAGAATTTGAAATATTCGGAGATAAAGTTTTTAAAAATCAAAAAAAGAAGAAAGCAGCAGTGAAACAAGAATCTGATGAAATAGTTATGTATGGGGTTATGATTTTTCTTTAAAAAATTTATCTGTGTGTTTTAGTGTACCATAAGATGTTAGACTTTTTACAGTCCTTATAAGTTTTTAGAAGTGTATGAATCTTTTTTGGTTTAGGATATTACACTCCCATTTACACTTTTGTTTGTTTGTTTTAATCATTTTCATTCTTTTATTTCAAGGATAGTTAATAAACACTGTTGTGTTTTTTTACATTCAGTCCCCATGAGCATGACTTTTTCTAAATTTTAATTCTGTCATCTGTTCCTACAGGCATACATGGCCAACTATTCCAAAAGGTGGAACAGATTTTAACATGTGTATCAGATGTTCTGCATGTGTTACACATGCACCTCCAGTTAGAGTCTCATCTTCAAGACTCTTTAGTGAGTGGAGTCAATACTGTTAAGAATGATTGTTGGTAAATATTTTCATATGCATTTTAGTTTCAAAAGTCATGATTTCATGAAAAGAATGGTGATTTTTTTTAAAGTTTAATTTCCCTCTTGCAGGGGTGGAGCTTTATTATCACAGTTGTTGCAAGTTGTCCAAGGAACATTTGGAAATGGTCATCACTTCAATCACGTTTCAAAAACAAAACTGGAATTATTTCAAAACTGTCCCATCAGATATGGGCATATACTGGGCCTTAGAAAAGGACAAGGAACACACACACACACCCAGATGGACTGGCCCAGGCTGGAAGGTTTGTCACTTATTGGTGTGTGGTGGACACTGAAGCCAGGTAGTTAACACCATTTGACTTCCAAAATTCCCTAGGTCCATTAAGTCCTGGGTTTAAATCTTGGCGCCTGCATCTGGTGGGTTAGGGGTAGAGATCTTTAACACGCATATTTGACCTCCTGTGTGTGTATATACAGGAAGGGAATGAAGGCACTGGCAGGTCTGCACTTGAAGTTGACCTAAGAGATGGTAAAAATCCCCCACCCTTAATTCACCAGATGCCCCCGCGGAGATTTGAAACCTGGACTTCATGGATCCATGGGATTGAAGTCAAACATCCTTAACCATGGCGGCTACAGTGTCCGTCCAAAACAGATTTTATGTCCAGGGCCCTACATTATTTAACCCAGACTCTCTATCCTTTCACTGGGTACATAAAGATAGTTCCAGTTCGGATTCTTTCTTACAAAAGAAAAAGGGCAAAATATGTAATGGCCATTGGCAAGATTTATTGATGTTCATTTCTTAGAAAAACTAATGGTGGTTCTGCAAAAGGCAATGTCTCAAATCGAACTCCTCAAATCACAACAGCAGCATTCTAGGTTTTGTGGTGTTCAGTGCTCTCTAAAAAAGAACATGATCATAGCCCCAACCATTGGGTGGACAGCACATGCTGCCTCTAGGCCAACTATGAAACCTGTCTTAGCTGGTGACTGTCAACTCTCTCATGATCATCTGGGAACTGCCAGGTGTCTCAAGTTGACAGGAAGTCTCAGGAAAATGTTAAGATTCCTACACCTTCTTCCTTTACTATTAAAATTTTCTAAACATTTATAAATTTTAATACAAACCAAAAACACTTTTTAAACTATCCAAAATACCAGTATAAAACTAAAATTCCATCTTTTGGTTCACTTAGAACATATTGAAAGTTTTTGGTACTATTTTCTTTCTGCTTACACTTCATGGAGTGTGTGCTTTGGTAACAGGTGTCCCTTTTTTATGGTTACCCCCTAAAATTTTCCCCCTTTCCCTGGACAATTTTTTTGGGTGGGTTACAATTACATGGGAAAGTTGAGGTGAGGAGAAGAAAGGGAGGGCAGCACACATCCTCCTTCAACAACGTCGCTGATGTCTTTGGTCTAGGGATCAAATCAAGCAATATACTCACCAACCAACTTACCTTTCAGTCAACCATCCAACAACCCAACAAACTACCCAACCCAATAAGCAGCCATATGAGGAACAAACATTGCATAATCATTAACCAGCCACCATGGCCCAGTGATTAGCCCTTGGGTTACGAACTGAAGGGTTGCAGGTTGTGTCAAGGTGTTTTTTTTGTGTGTTTTTTTTTTTAATTCTCCTGCCCCTCCTACCTACAGTGAGTGGCTGCCGGCTCATTGGGAAGACTGGGACCACACAGTCGAGCTTCATCCACTTTAGGGATGCCAGTTTGAGAGTGTTGCTCAAATTACCTGACCAACGCTGCAAGTGTCTGTATCTCTTGGGCCTGGTTGACAGGGATATATTATGATAGTAAACATAGAGTACAACCCTGTCATGTAGTCTCAAAGCATATGCACTTCCACAGCAGCATGATTATGTCATCATCATTATCAGTGATCATCATGCAACAACAAAAAATTGCCTCTGATTTGGTGGTCCCAGTTGTTCTGGTCTCATGGTGACCTCAGATTCGGTTTCCCCATACACTTTTGTGCCTGTGATGCGTTTGTGTCAAAGCCTTTGGGGTTGGAGGTTCGAGGGGGACAGTCGTTGGAATGATGTTGTTTAGGTCGCCACCTGGGATGGGCGACTCACTCAGTCTGGCTCCGTGACTGAGCTAATACTGTCGTTAGTAGGGTGCATAGTAGGTGGTGTCCTGCATATGTTAGCTCAGAACAGGCATCACCAAAGTGACCTAGCAGCAGTGCAGGGCCCCTCTGACTGGTGGCCCCATGGCTGCCTGATATTTATGGGCTTCCTGTGGACTTCCAACCCTGAGGATGCGACATAACGAATCTGAGTATGGCTATGGCGGGGAGATTGAAATGAGCGGCGTGGGAACAGCAGGACAGGAATGTCACAGAAGACGAGGCAGCCAAAATAAAAAATCCCAACAAAAAAAGCAAAACGGGACTGAATAATTTACAGAACAAAAACACCCTGTAGGGATGCTGGGGACTTGTCAGTATAAATACCATCCCCCTAGGAACACCCCACCCCCCACCCCACCTCCCCCTTTTCTTTTCCTATCTTTGTTTTTGCCTTGTTCCTTTTCTTCCTGTCACCTCCCTCTCGACTATTTTCTGCCTTCTTGGTCCATTCTCCTGCCTTTTTTTTTCTCTCCCCCCCCCCCCCCCCCCCCCCCCCCTAGAATGACCCTTAAGATAACAATTTTCTCCCACACCCAAGTCGAATGTGTTGGGCCTGACTTGTCGAGGGCTCAACTGCAATACAAGGCATTTTTTGCTCGTATGACAGACAACAACAGTTGTCTGAGTGTTTGACAAAGAAGAATTTGAAAACAATTTACGGAAAGACACCCCCCCCCCCCCCAAAAAAAAAAAAAAAAAAAGGAAAAAGAAGAAGAAAAGTACCCCCCCCAAAAAACAAACAAATAAACAAACACAAGAAAACAAAACAACATCAGCAAGACCAACAGCAACAGCAACAACAACAACAATTACAATTACGTAATTCTTTTTTTCGTTTCTTATCTAGAGCTCTGATGTTCAACAATGGTGAGATTTATGCCTATGAGACCAACACCCCCCCCCCCCCCCCGCCCCCCCCCCCCCCCCCCCCCCGTTTAGGTACCCGCAATCCCACTTAGGGGATGGTGTTTAAACACAACACCTGTATGCATGCTGGGTTGGGGGGGGTTTCCTGTCATCCGTTCCTACCTATACACAATGGCATACTCTTCCAAAAGGTGGAACGGGTTTTTAACGTGTGGGCAAGATGTTCTGCGTGCGTTCGCACATTGGGCCCCCGGTTATAGTCGTCTCATCTCATGACATTTAGTTTGATTTTTTTGGTCAAACTGGGAAGAAAGGGCGAGGCTGGGAATCGAACCCAGAACCTCACGGTTTACTTGTTGGCAAGTGGAACGTCTTAACCATCCTACAACCCTCCTTTTATTAAAGAGAGAGAGAGAGAGAGAGAGAGAGAGAGAGAGAGAGAGAGAGAGAGAGAGAGAGAGAGAGAGAGAGAGAGAGAGAACTGAAAAAACTTGAAAACTTTTTATTCAAAGAGGATAATAGAATAAGCAGTAGTTGCTTTTTTACATCCAGCCCTCTGGCATAAACAAACAAACAAACAAACAAACAAAAAAGAACAACAATTAAAAACAAAACAACCCCTTCCAACAACAACAACAAATCATGCAACGCCCCCCCCCCCCCTTCCCTAAGCCCCCCCCCCCCCCCCCCCCCCCACAAAGAAACAAGCAAACAAAAAACCCTCCAAAAATAAACAAAAACAAAAACCAACAATAAAAAAGGAAAACCCCTATCTCCCCTTTCCCCGCCAAAAAAACAACAAACCCACTCAAACAACAACCCCCATCCCCCCCCAAAAAAAAACCAAACTCAAACCAAACAATGAAAAAAAAGCACCAAACAAACAAACCAAAAAAATAAAATAAAATAAAACAAAACAACCCCCCCCCCCCCCCCCAACAAAAAATAAATTAACAAACCAAAAACACCACCCACCTCCACCAAGAAAAAATCAACTGACATGGAAAATTACCAAATGCACACAGTATGAAAGATTAGGTATACAGTATGTCTATGTTACTTTCATGTACTCTCCTCAAAGTGACTTTTTTTCTAATGTGGTGCTAATAGTTGCCTCAATTTAACAAGCCTAAAACTGATAATAGTTTAGTAGCATAGTTGACTAATCTTCTGGAACAAGTAAGATTTATAATTATGCTTAAAAGAAGTAATGAGCGCTTTGATTTGTTGCTTTACAAGATAAATCCCATACATTATTATTATTATTATTATTAATGCTATTTTTATTTTTAACATTTTTGGGTAATGAGTTCCAAACAGTTCCTCCAGAGTAATGAAGGCTTGTCTTGTAAAGATCTAGTCTTGGTTTCGGTATTACTATGTTATTTGTGTACCTTGACTGGTTAATTGGAAACTTATTAGACAATGTAGATGGAGCCAGACCATTCATTATGGCATACATTATTATTGCTTTATTATATTCCAAATGAAAAGTTAGGGGGAGTTGTTAAGGTTCCCCAGCTTTACACCCTGGGGGTCACCCAGAACATGCACTCTGCCTCACTCATTCCACCTGGGAATCTCTGTGAGATAGGAAGTACACACTGGATGAGAAGTTTTTCAAGCACCTTGCCATATAGGCAGCCATACTCCGACTTCAGAGGATTTTTTTTCTCCTTTAGCAAAGGAGAGTGCGGGTTGTTATGTTAAGAGCTTGTCATGGCTGAAGGCAATCTCAACACAACATTTTACAACATAACAACGTTTTAATGTAGGCCTTGGCAATTAGCTGACATCAATAATAACTGACACAGCTTTTGGCCTGGGCCAAAGTTAGGGGGAGAATATCTAATTTAAAATAGTTGTAGAGAGTCCTAAGCAGGAATCCTCTAGGTCGAGAGATTCGTTTTTAGAAGAAGTCAATATGGGGTGACCAGGAAAGATCATTATCAATAGTAACTCCTAAGAGTCTATGAGTATCTACTTCTTTAATAGTAGTATTACCCAGATAAACATGTGGCAGAGCAAAGGTTATGTTTTGTCGTTTTTGTTGAGATGTAATTTAGATTTTGGTCATTTAGGGCCATATGATTAAGTCTGGTCCATTCCAGCAATTGATCAGCATTTTCTTGCATAGAGTTTGATAGTTGTTTCAAGTCAGAATGAGAAGAGTAGATAGTAGTATCATCAGCAAAGAGTTCAGTTACGCCTTTAGAAATGAATAAAGGAAGGTAACTGATATATACTGAACCAAAAAGAGGCCCTAATACTGATCCTTGTGGAACACCACATTTTTGTGACATAAATTCAGAATGCTCATTATCTAGCCAAACAGTGTGGGTTCGATTATTAAGAAATGGTTTTATGAGTGACAAAGCCTCGTCAGAAATTTTATATGGTACCAATTTACCTATTAAAAGGTTATGATCTATGGAATCAAATGCTTTGGCAAAATTAATAAATAACACACCAGTAAATTTGCAATCATTGATGTTTTTGAACCATTCATCAACGAGACTAATCAGAGCTGTATGACGAGAATGATTTTTTCTAAAGCCAGACTGATTTGGATGAAGTAAGTCATATTTTGAAATGTGAGCCATGAGGCACTGATATATATATGCTTTTCCAGAGGCTTAGAAAGTACTGATAATATTGAAATAGGTCTGTAATTTGAAGGATAAGTTTTCTTACTAGATTTGTACAAAGGAATTATTTTGGCTTGTTTGAAAATGCTTGGGAAGTAGCATTTATAGATACAAAGGTTATACAAACAAGTTAAGGAATCACATATTATAGGAGCACTGAGCTTAAGGATTTTCCCGTCTAAATCATCTAGACCATGAGTGGACGTCTGCTTGAGATGCATTGGAGAAAAATATACTTCATGTACTGCCAGGAATGGGATTTTTACATTTGAAGTGATCTTTTTATAAATGCAAAATTCTTTCACTAAGGCAAGGTCATAGAAATAAGATCTGTCATTTTTGACTGTTGATGAGGAAATTCTGGAAAAATGTTGGTTTAAGGAGGAGGCAGTAATATCTTTTATAACTGGTATATTTTTTAATTCTTTCTTTGTTAGAGAATTTATGGCTTTCCAAATAACTTTCTGTTTATTGCTTGAGCTATCTGATAGGAGCTCTTGAAAGTGTTTCTTTTGGGAATAATTTTATTTCTTGCTTCTTAAAGTCATTAAATTGTTTGGTCTCTTTAAGTTTGTCTCTTTTGATTATTTCCTCTTCAATTTTTTTTATTTAGCCACAGAGGTTTTGGGGTATGTTTCACTCGTTTTATTTTGAAAGGGGAGTGTTTATTATAGAAGTTCAGGAGAGTTTTTAGCCAGAATTCAAAGGCTAGATCAGGGTCAGTTAACTGATAAACATTTGAAAGAGAAAAATGCATTAGGTCATGTAGAAATTCTTTTTCTTTAAAATTAGCAAAGGACCTGTATCTTATTTGTTTATGATCAAGTTTAGAAATTTTAACTCCTTTTTTGGCCAAGCAATACAGATAGGAAAATGATCCTACAACCACTTGGGGGAGAACATATTTCTACAATGTTTTGTTTTGAATTAATATAGATATGATCTATTAATGTCTCAGAGGAGGGGGTAACTCCGGTTGTTGTATTAATGACTTGAAGGAGGCCAAAACTTTCACACAACTGTGTCCATGGCTTGTTTGGCTTCAAGAGATCTATAATTATTAAAATCACCAAAGAGAATTGTTTGGTTATCAAGTAGTGTAACAGCTTCCATCAATTCCTTAAAGGGGTCATACCAGTCACAGGGTTGGGAGAGAGAGAGAGAGAGAGAGAGAGAGAGAGAGAGAGAAGAGAGAGAGAGAGAGAGAGAGAGAGAGAGAGAGAGAGAGAGAGAGAGAGAGAGAGACAAATTCTTTTATTTCGAGGATAATGAATAAGCACCCATGTGCTTTTTTTACATCTAGTCCCCGCCCTTAAGGATATATATGATAATAAAATAAAATAAAGCTCATAGCAATACACTTACACAGCTTACGGGAAAAAAAATATCTACACAAAAATCCCCACAAAAATCACCGAAGAGAGAGAGAGAGAGAAAAAAAATAAAGTAGCAACAAGTAAGAAAGAAAGCAGAACAGAAAACACAGAAACAACCGAAAAAATAGCAAGAACCAAGAGCAAAACAAAAACGGCAACAACAAGGGGAGAGGGAACAACCCAATAGTCCCCCCTCAAAAAAGCAACAACAACCCCAAACCCAAACCAAAACAAAACCAAACAAAGCAAAACCTCTATAAAATAAAGGAGAACAAACCACGTAAATAGTTTCATTTTGGCTAACAGAAAGAAACGTCAAAAGTTCTTTGTGCTTTTAGGGAGTCA
>CM054163.1:3355926-3383426 GCA_028751875.1 Rapana venosa
CTCCTTTTAGGGCTCAAAAACCCCCTGGTGGGTAAAAAAAACCAACACCCACAACCCCAGTCTTTTACCAACAAATGCCTAAGGTCATCCTCAAATCAGGTGGCCGGAAGGCTTTTAAAAAACAACTGTGGACGGGCCAAAAAACCCCAATTGATCCACATTAAACAAGGAAGTGGGGAGGGTCGGCCTACACCCGCAAGCCTGCGTCAAATGAAACCAGACAGGCCCTTGGGAACCAAAAGGGGAAGCGGAAATTTTGGTCGCCAAAGCGACCTGGCGCAGAAAGTTTTTGATGAAGAAAAAAAAGGCAGCCCGAATGACATGGGCCCGAGGAAGAGGATCTCCCAAAACCGAGTTCGTTGGAGGGGTGTTGTTGAGCCCTATGTTCCAAGGAACAAGAGGCAAAGTCAAGTAGTCATACTGTAAAATTGACATTCATCAGATTTGGTTCCTTATCATTTTTTATCCCCGAATTTGACATTTTCATACTGCTGGTTTCTTATTGAGTTCAAAACAAGAACGCTAACTGTACAGGTTACGCAACATGGTTAGCTTCTGGCAGTTTTCTTTCTATTTTCATATATCACTCTTAATTCATTCTGCACGTACTAAGGCGTCCACTGAAAGAAAAACCCCTTTTTGTGAAAGACTAGCCCCTGACTCAAACCTCAGGACAATACGAACAAGTTTGGTAGGTTTGAACTTTAAACAATTTTATTTTTCAGCAAACACTGAGCCCCTCAGTCCTTTGTGGTCTGCTAGCTGCCTCACCACAATATTCATGCGCGGGGTCAACACTGTAGGAACACAACCAATCCTTATGAATTTTTGATGATCATTTCCCACTTTGTCATTCCTACCTGGTGTAAGTATATGACCTCAACTCCAAAAACAAGTGCACAGTGAGTTTTGTTTTCGTACTTTAAAAAAGTCTATGAAAACAGGCAAACATTTTTTTGACTGGCAGATAGCCTACTACATGACCCGGAAGCTAACCCTCGAATGTAACAGCATGGGCAACGCTAATCTCAACAAAACAGGTATGTTACCAGAAATAACGAAAGGGTTCTGAAAATCTGTGTACAAACTGTCTGTTTCTTTATCGCGAAAGCCCTATTCAAAACAGTTTGTAGTAAATGGATGATGTTATATCTTAACAGTGGGGTTTCAAATTATTTAATCATGAAAATCGGGAAACTTAAACTTTTTGTTTTTGAAATTTCAGATGAAAAAAGTATGAAACAGTACAAAAATAGTATTAAAAGCAAATGATGGTTTTGAAGTCAGAAAATTGGGGAGGAGGGGGAGGGGGGGGGGTAGTTATTGGTCGGTGCTTAGCTTTGACTGATAGCCCAGCCCATTTTTAGCTACCAAAAAAGCCCTGTTAAGGGTAATTTTTTCCCTGGGGTTATTAATAAAAATAAATGGAACTTTATAGTGCTATTTTGAAAGAAAAATCAAGCACATGCATTAAACCTAATCTTACAAGTCAGCAATAAAATGTAAAAATCAATATTTTAACAGTTTTAAAAACATGGTGCCTGCAGAAAAAATCATAAAATAAAAATGTAAACGTCAAATGTTTTTTCAAAAGCACACACACACCCACAGGTCCTATACTTTTGCAGGGGGGATTCGTATCAGTATGACTCCACTCCCCCGGGACCACATTTAACCCACTCCCCTGAAAGCCCAGGATGGTTAATTTTCCCTAACTCATAACTGGGGTCCTGTGTGCGAACACACAAAGAAAACTCCATGCTACATTTTAAACCCATTTCCCTTTTTGGAAAGTTTGCATGCCATTAGTCCCATTTAGCATGACACGTTGACTTTTATTTTTTAAAACTTCAGCACACTTAAAAGTGCCCTGTTTAGACACCATCCCTTAAAAAAAAAAAAAAAACATCATCCTTAAGTTTAGGGGCTACCTTTTAAATGGTGGACAAAAGCGTCAAATTTTAAAAAAAAAAAAAAAATCTCACCATTGATGAAACTCAGAATTTGCTGGGGGAAAAAAATATTATTTTTTCAATTTTTTGAAGAGTGGGGGCCATTTATCCCGGTAAGAAAGGGTGAGAAAGTTTTAAAAATGCATGCAGCAGGTGTCATTTTTAAACAGAATGGGGGCTCCTTAGTGGTGGGTAAAGATGTTACATTTATTCCCCACTGGTGAATCAGAGCTCTGCTGAAGAACAAAAAACAAGGTTCACATCATCAAATCTTTTCTTTCTCATTGCGATTGAACAGCAGAAATGAAAAAAAAAAAATGTAAAATAATTACATGGGCAGCAGTAAAAACACCCCACCAACGAGTTTGGGAAAAAACGAAAAATCCATTTAACTCAAAATTATTCAAACGGGGTCACTTGCACCTAAAAGGTTCCAACAATGGCTGAAATCATCATTTTAGCGGGTTTTGGAAAAAGAAGTGTGATTGACAAAAAAAAAACAACCAAACCAGAGAAGAAAAAGCAGGAAAAAGTGGGTTTCCCCCCCCTCCAATCTCCCTGAAAAGGAGCCTGCGGGCACGGGAAAAGTAAACCCCCGAACCCCAGACTGCCGAAAATGCCATTTTGCCTGAACTTCACATGGAAGAAAATGACAATGCCAAGAAAACCCCTGACTTCCCGCTGCTTGAGGCCCCTCGAGGGGGTGCATTGCTCCCCAGTAAAATTTTCCATGGTTGCGACCTTCCCTTTTTCACCACTTTTGTAACTCCCCTCTGTTTGAGGAGGTTGCACCGGGGGATTCTGTTTTCCCAGGTAAATTTTTGTGATTTTTACTGTTGGGGTTTTGTTTCGGTTTTTTTTCTTGTTGTGGGGGAAAAAGGGTAATGTGTTTTATTTTGAATTAAATTTCTTAAAACATTTTACGACATGATTATGGCAGCTGTTTTATTGGCGGGGGGGGGGTATTGTGTCTGAATTTTTTGATGGGGTGGATGGAGCCAAATTCAACCCACCACTAAAATTTCCCCTTTAAAGGTTTTTCCTCCTAGAGTTAACTTTAGTGCACCCCACTCACTCCCTAAAAAGTTTTCGATGAGCGATAAAAAAAGGTCCATGTATACATCTGGTGCACACTTTTCGGGCCTCTCTGTTTTTGGAAAGTTGGCGGGTAGGGATGACAAAAAGAGAAAGAGCATTATACTTAAAGGGGGGGTTGGGGGGGGGAAAGGGGGGAGTGGTGGGATTCAGGCACTCAAAGGAAAATGTGTGGCCCCCTTGCGGGTTTTTAAATACGTTAGGGTAACATTTTATTTTCATCTCCCAAAGAACACACAAAGCTCAAGCGGAACACTGCCCCCCCCGTTTGTCATCTTTGATTTCGTCATCACCCCCTTTTAAAAAAAACATCACCATGACTTCGCACCGACAGAAACAAGAGAATGACTTTAAAAACGCCACAATCCTGTGTTTTACCGTTTTAGGGGGCAGTGCTCTGATTCCCCTGACCAATGCTACTTGAGATCATCCTGAATACACCTTGGGGGCGCTGACAACAAATAATTTTTAGAAACTAAAATCATCCAATAACTAGCTTAAAACCTAATCGGAAGAAAGGGGGATTTAAGGAGTGGGGGAGGGTGAAGGGGGGGGGACGGAAATTCATGAAGTCTTTTGAATGTTTCAGGTATGGGGCTGGGTGGTTCACCCTTTTTTTACCAAAAGCCACCATCAACAGTTTGGGGACTAATAGAGCTTAAGGGGGCTAAGGTGCCAAGCCTAGCCTTGGGGCTTGAGCCCACATCTACTTGCAATACCAAGTCAGGAAACTTCAACCCCAAAGGAAATCTGTGCTTTTAGGGTCGAAAATTGGGGGTCATCAAAAACCAGTTCCCCCAAATCCAGACCTTATCAACGGGAAATTTTTCCGCAGATCCTTCATCTCAATGGTTTTGACAGGTGCCAAGTACCCCCACCTGTGGATGAGGGGGAACCAACAGCCTATGGAAGTCCAAGTAAGGGGCGAAAGTGGCGTTGGGTCGGCCACACCCTACGGAAGGAGCCTTGCAACATCACCAGACAAGCGCTCGAGTGGAACCCGCAGGGGAAAAGGAAGAGAGGGCGCCCCAAACAGACCTGGAGGAGAAGCCTGCATAGTGAGCTGAGAGACTCCAGCCTGACATGGGAAGAGGCCAAGACCCTTGCCAGAGACAGGAGAAGGTGGAGGGACGCTGTTGAGGCCCTATGCTCCGCTAGGAGCTATAAGGAATAAGAAGAAGAAGACTTAGCAATGCTTAACACCTTCCACATAGTCTTAGGGCCAACTTCAACAAGAGACAGAGGAAATACCAAGGAGACCCTGCCCCCCCCTCTTGGTGAGGCAGTACAAACAACTGGGAGTACAATGCTTTAACTAACTTAGACTTCTCCACCCCACAGAGCTGCTGGCCACTTGAGAAAGGGGAAGGAGCAGATTGTTTTTTCTTTACAAAGACCCATGCCACAAAGCCAACTGGCTAGATGTATAGGGACAGATTGTTTTTTCTTTACAAAGACCCATGCCACAAAGCCAACTGGCTAGATGTATAGGGACAGATTGTTTTTTCTTTACAAAGACCCATGCCACAAAGCCAACTGGCTAGATGTATAGGGACAGATTGTTTTTTCTTTACAAAGACCCATGCCACAAAGCCAACTGGCTAGATGTATAGGGACAGATTGTTTTTTCTTTACAAAGACCCATGCCACAAAGCCAACTGGCTAGATGTATAGGGACAGATTGTTTTTTCTTTAAAAAAGACCCATGCCACAAAGCCAACTGGCTAGATGTATAGGGACAGATTGTTTTTTCTTTACAAAGACCCATGCCACAAAGCCAACTGGCTAGATGTATAGGGACAGATTGTTTTTTCTTTACAAAGACCCATGCCACAAAGCCAACTGGCTAGATGTTTTGGGAAGATTGTTTTTTCTTTACAAAGACCCATGCCACAAAGCCAACTGGCTAGATGTATAGGGACAGATTGTTTTTTCTTTACAAAGACCCATGCCACAAAGCCAACTGGCTAGATGTATAGGGACAGATTGTTTTTTCTTTACAAAGACCCATGCCACAAAGCCAACTGGCTAGATGTATAGGGACAGATTGTTTTTTCTTTACAAAGACCCATGCCACAAAGCCAACTGGCTAGATGTATAGGGATGGACAAGAGTTGCCCAGACACCGCACTGATACCCTCCTCACTTACAAGGAAACCTTAATCCGTCTTTACTCAACAAAACCATGAAGTTAAACCAAGCCAATCACTTCCCTCTACAAGAGAGGGGGGGGGGGGGGGGTTTCAATTCAAAAGTTCTAGTGTGCAAAATGCATACTATAACATACTATTTCTGTGATTTACTATAATCTTTGTTTAAATATCGCAACACTAGAAATTGTTTTTAAGACTTCTGCAAAATTGAAATGTTCTGTGTGCTGTTTTTTGTTCCCACAGACTCAGACGTGAGTTCTTCGTGGAAACCTCCTCTCTCCGAATTCTCCAGCAGAAAGACCTGTGTGGGAGACGGTTGTAAGCACTTTACAAAGAGGATCAGGTATACATGTGTTCTGGGGTTTTGTTTTGTTTTGCTTTTTAATTTTTTTTGTTCCTCGGCTTGAGTTCTGCGGTTCACCAATGGTGAGATTTTTGCCTAAGTGACTTGTTCTGCCTTTTGGAAGAGTAGGCCGTTGTGTGCTGGTACCTAGGAACAGTTGACAGTTTTTAGAAAAACACCAAACAATGCATGGTCACTGGTGCCATGTTTAGACACCAACCCCAAACCTTGTAGTGGGCAAGGCCATATTGCTTGACCCTCTTGGGTGGAATGTGTGGTCTTCTCCTGTGCTTGTTACTCTGCAGGAGGTCTGCCTGATGGCCTCACCTGACACGTTTCAACTTCAGGGCAGCTGATCAAAAAGTTCAGTAGAAAACATGTTCAGATTTGCATGATAAAGAAGGTAGGAGAATGGGCAAGGTGTTTGTGTTTGGCTTGGTTAAACTTCATGGTTTTGTTGACGTAAAGACGGATTAAGCGTTAGAAAGAAAGAGAAGAGTGGTAAGGAAAAAGACAGAAGCTAAGGGAGTGATAGAAAAGAAGAAATATCTAGCACAGAATTTCCAGACGGGGGAGATTCTGTTTATACTGAAAGGGCCCCCGGCATTTCCACATCATAAAAAGAGCAATGAACTTCGTAGTGGATGGAAAGTGACCAAAGGGAAGACCTAGCAAGACCTGGGCTGCCTGTATTGCAGATGATCTTAGAGAAAGGGGCATAAATAAGGAGGAATCTCAAAACAGAGAGAGATGGAGAAGGCTCATCAATGTCAAACCTCCCCTGGGAGAAACATGACAAAAAAGGAAGAAGAAGAATATAGATATATAGTGGGCAGAAATGATCTTATTCCCAACATCTCACTGTTGGAGAAGTGTGGCGGTGTAGCAGAGGACCAGCAGAAAGAAGCAACATACATACATGTATGACGTGCTGCAGTGTCATGTACCAGTGTAGCTGGTTGTCTGACAACATACATACATGTATGACCTGCTGCAGTGTCATGTACCAGTGTAGCTGGTTGTCTGACAACATACATACATGTAATGAACGTGCTGCAGTGTCATGTACCAACAGTGTAGCTGCTGTTCTGACAACAACTAGTGCTAAGTGCAGGCAGTGAGCTGTTCAGGGATCGTTTTTATTATCTCTTTTAAAAAACTATAAATTATAGTTTACTGAGCTCACAGAAAATTAAGCCTTTTTCATTAAAAAAAAAAAAAAATTGTTTCCTTGGCTAGAGCTCCAAGGTTTACCATCCGTAGATTTTTTTTGCGTATGCAACCATGTATATATAATCTATGTCTATATTTATGGGGGGCGCTCTCTCTCTCCTCTTCATCCTCTCCTCTCTCTTCTATATATAATATAATATTATATATATATATATATATATATGAAGGGAATTAGGCACTGACTGGTCTGCCATTTGAAGTAGATCTGGGAGATCGTAAAAATCCACCTTTTCATTTATCGGATGCCGCAGAGATTCGAACCTAGATTTCATGGACCCTTGGAATAGAAGTGAAACAGTCGTAACCATCTGCCACAACTCCTGATTGTCAGTGGTGGTGGTGTTTTTCAGAAAGTAACTATCGAAAGCCCAGGACAAAGCTATCAGGAGTTTGAGACCTGGAGGAGAAGGGGTTCAGTGAGGAGGAGGAGCAGCTGATGGAGGAGAAGGAGGTGACAAGTAGGCACAATGCGCCTCTCCCAGATCTCCTTCGTCGCCAACTTTGTGAGGGCATCTCCTCTCTCTCTCTCTCTCTCTCTCTCTCGTTTTCTCTCTCTCTCTCTCCTCTCTCTCACTCTCTCCCTCCTCTCTCTCTTTCTCTCTCTCTCCTCATCTCTCATCTCATCTCTTACTCTCTCTCTCTCCTCTCTTCTCTCCTCTCTCTCCGTCCTTCTCTCTCTCTCTACTCTCTCTCTTCTTTCTCGTCTCTCTCTCTCTCTTCTCTCCTCCTCTCTCTCTCTCTCCTCTCTCTCTCCTCTCTCAACCTTCCTTCACTCTCTCTCTCCTCTCTCTCTTTCTCTCTCTCACTCTCTCTTCTCTCTCTCTCTCACGCTCTCTTTCTCTCTCTCCTCCCTATCTCTCTCTCTCTCTCTTCTCTCTCCTCTCTCTTCTCTCTCTCTCTCCCTCTCTCTCTCGACTCTCTTGTTGTTGTTGTATGTTATTGTGTAGGGTTGGGGTTGGAATGGAGTGGGTTTTTAATATTTTCCCCATTGTATGGGGGTTGTGTCTTGTAGTTTTGTGTATGTGTTTTGGAATTGTTTGTGTGTTTTTGTATTTGTGTGTGTGTGTGTGTGATTGTTTTTGCTTCTTGTTTTTGGGTGGGGAGGGTTGTGATTGTTTGTGTGCCTTGTAGTTTTTTGGTTGTGGGGTGTGTTTGGGGTTTGTCGCCCTTGTATTTTGTGTGTATTTTGTGTGTGATTTTTTTGTGCGTCTTGTTTTGTGTGTATGTGTTTTGTGATTTTTGTGTGCCCTTTTTGTTTGTGTGTGGGGGGGGGGGGGGGGGGGGGATTGTGGGGGTTTTTTGGGCTAGATTTCCCGGGATTTTACTGATGGGGAAATTTTTGTGTTTTCTGACGGTTTTGGTGGCTTGCGGTGCTTTTTATTTCCCGTGCTGTATTGTGCTTTTGTTTTGTTCTGTGGGGTTTTTGGGGCGGTTTTGTGCTGTTTTGCTCGGTGTTGGGGCTGTGTCTGCATGTTGTGGGGTTTGCTGCGGGTGTTTTGCGGTTTTCTGCAGGTGTTGTGCGAAATGTGCGCAGGTTTTTGCGGGTGGTGAAGGCTGTGGCCGTGGCCCCTTCCCCGGGGCTCCATCTCCTTTCATCTCCAAGTCTGGGGGACCCGCTGTGGACCTCTGTCGGGCCGTGGTCCCTTGGGGACCCCCTCCAGAGCCGTGCGCAGAGCCAACCCCTACGTTACCCCAGGGCCCGGGGGTGGGGGGGTCCTCTGGGCCCCGGGCCTCCTTGCTCCTTCCTCATTTTGTCCCGGCTGTCGTCTTTTTTTTGTTTTTCTTTTTGTCTGTCTGTCTGTGTTGTAAGGTGTTCTGTGTTGGGTGAAAGTTTTTTTTAATTTTTTAAATTTACCTGTCTTTTTCCTTTTTTGACCCTTTTTTGGCGTTTTTGGGCACATAAACAATATGGTGGGTTTTTGTATTGCATGTGTGTTGCATTGCATGAAATTTATTTTACATCAATGTAAGTCAGGCAGATTTCTCAGTTTTAAAAATTTGGGTTTCTCTACCCGGGGGAGAGCACTCGCCACAAGGAAACAGCGCCACTTTTTTTTTTTTTTTTTCCCTTTTTTGTTGCAGCTTTATGTTTTTCCCCTTTTAAGTGGCCCTTTTTTTTCCAGAATTTTGCCTGGGCAACTCTCTTGTTGCCCCTGGGGTATGGGAAAGGGCTACACCCAGACCACCCCTCAAGGTCTAGTGGATGGGGGAAAATTTCAGACACAAAAAAGGGGTCGAACCAAATCCACTTCAAAGCTGGGGGTTTTCGGTTTTTGAAGGAAGGGGCCCTTTCCCAAGACCCCAGATCCCCCCTTTTCCTTTTTTTTCGGTTACCGTAACAGCTAGTGTAGAACTGTGTCTTGTGGTAAAGTAACAGCCCTTTTAGACCTGTGTCTTTGGTAACAGCTAGTGTAACACTGTGTTTAATTTAAAAACTAGTGTAGACACTTTTGTCTTCTTGGTTTCAGTAACAGCTAGTGTAGACACGTGTCTTCAGGTAACAGTAAAAAACCCAGGTAGGGCACGGGGTATTTAGGTAACAGTTAAAAGTATGTAGACCTGTGTTTGGGGGTTACAGTAACTGCTAGTGTAGACCGTGTCTTCTGGTAAACCCGTAACAAACTTGGTAGACACGTGTCTTCAGGGAAATTTTAAAGCTATGTAAAACAGTTTGGGCTTCAGGTAACAGTAAACAGCTAAATGTAGACCACTGTGTTTTTAGGTAACAACTAGTGTAGGGAAAATGTGTCCTTTAAAGGGAACAGGGGAACAGTATGAAAAAACTGGTCTTCAGGGAACATAAAAGCTATGTAGAACCTTTTCCCCCGGGGGAACAGCTAAAGGGGAAAACTGGTCCCCTTTAGGGAAAAAGTAAAACCCTTAGACAAATGTGCTTTAGGTAACAGCTAGTGTGAAAACTGTGTCTTCGGTAACAGTTAAAACTATGTAGACAGTGTGTCTTCGGGGAAAAAAGTTAAAAGCTTGTGTAGACACTGTGTCTTTGGTTTAAAAAAACAGCTATGTAGACCTGTGTCTTCTGGTAAAAGTAACACTAGTTGGGAGACACTGTGTCTTTGGGAAAATAAAAACTATGTAGACCGGGTCTTTGGGAACAACTTTGAAAAACACGTGTTTCAGGGAACAGAAAAACTTGTGTAGGGAAAAGGGGTCTTCGGAACAGAAAAAGTAGTGTAGGGCCTTGTCTTCAGGTTTAAACCCAGTGGAGACACTGTGGGCCTGGTAACCGTAACACTAGTGTTGACACTGTGTCCCTTTGGGCTTTAAAAGCTTTGGTTTGACCCTGTGTCTTCTGGTTTAAAAGCTAGTGAGAAAATGGGGTCTTTGGTAACCCAAATAGTGTAGACCCTGTGTCTTTTGGGGAACAAAACATTAAATGTAGCACTGTGTCTTCGGTAAAACTAGGGAACACTGGCTTTGGTAAAAAAGTAAAAAAGCTAGTGTAAACCCCTGGCTTCAGGGAACAAAATTGTGTTAAAACTGGTCCCTTTTGGGAACCCGTAACGCTTTGTAAGGGGCACTGTGGGGCTTTCTTTTTAACAGTTAAAAGGGTAGTGTAGACAGTGTTTTGGGGGGTAACGTATTAAAACACGGGGTCTTTTTGGTTTAACCCGTAACAGCTAGTTAACTCTGTGTCTTCTGGTAAAAATAACGCAGGGGGGGACACCCCCAGGTAAAAAACAGCTATGTAGACACTTGTCTTCAGGTAACAGTAACACAGTTGTAGACACTGTGTCCCTTTGGTAACAATTTGTAGACAATGGTCTTCAGGTAACAACTTGTTAACACTGTGTCTTTTTCCGGTAAATTTAAAATATGTAACAAATTTTGTCCTTTTGGGAACAGTAACAACAAATTGGGAGACACTGTGTTTCTAGTAACATAAAAGATAGTGTTGGGCCTGTGTTTTGGTAAAATTTAAAAGTATGTGACACTGTTCTTGGGTTAAAAAGCTATGTAGGAAAACCCGTGTCTTCAGGGAACGTAAAAAAGCTAGTGTAACACTTGCCTTCAGGGAAAAAAGGGTGTAAAAACACTGTGTCTTCAGGTAACAACTAGTGTAGACCTGTGTCTTTTTTGGTAACAGTAAACTAGTGTAGACCCCCTGTCTTCTTTTAACAACTAGTGTAGACACTGTGTCTTCTGGTAACAGATAGTGTAGACACTGTGTCTTCTGGTAACAGTAACAGCTAGTGTAGACACTGTGTCTTTCTGGTAACAGTAACAACTAAGTGTAGACACTGTGTTTCTGGTAACAGTTAACACTAGTGTAGACACTGTGTCTTCGTGGTAACAACTAGTGTAGACACTGTGTCTTCTGGTAACAGTAACAGCTAGTGTAGACACTGTGTCTTCTGGTAACAACTAGTGTAGACACTGTGTCTTCTGGTAACAGTAACAGCTAGTGTAGACAATGTGTCTTCTGGTAACAGTAACAGCTAGTGTAGACACTGTGTCTTCAGGTAACAACTAGTGTAGACACTGTGTCTTCTGGTAACAGCTAGTGTAGACACTGTGTCTTCAGGTAACAACTAGTGTAGACAATGTGTCTTCTGGTAACAGTAACAGCTAGTGTAGACAATGTGTCTTCTGGTAACAGTAACAGCTAGTGTAGACACTGTGTCTTCTGGTAACAGTAACAGCTAGTGTAGACACTGTGTCTTCTGGTTACAGTAACAGCTAGTGTAGACACTGTGTCTTCTGGTAACAGCTAGTGTAGACACTGTGTCTTCTGGTAACAGCTAGTGTAGACAATGTGTCTTCTGGTAACAGTAACAACTAGTGTAGACACTGTGTCTTCTGGTTACAGTAACAGCTAGTGTAGACACTGTGTCTTCTGGTAACAGTAACAACTAGTGTAGACACTGTGTCTTCAGGTAACAGTAACAGCTAGTGTAGACACTGTGTCTTCTGGTAACAGCTAGTGTAGACACTGTGTCTTCAGGTAACAGCTAGTGTAGACACTGTGTCTTCTGGTAACAGTAACAGCTAGTGTAGACACTGTGTCTTCTGGTAACAGTAACAACTAGTGTAGACAATGTGTCTTCTGGTAACAGTAACAGCTAGTGTAGACACTGTGTCTTCTGGTAACAGCTAGTGTAGACACTGTGTCTTCTGGTAACAGCTAGTGTAGACACTGTGTCTTCAGGTAACAGCTAGTGTAGACACTGTGTCTTCTGGTAACAGTAACAACTAGTGTAGACACTGTGTCTTCTGGTAACAGTAACAGCTAGTGTAGACACTGTGTCTTCTGGTAACAACTAGTGTAGACACTGTGTCTTCTGGTAACAGTAACAACTAGTGTAGACACTGTGTCTTCTGGTAACAACTAGTGTAGACGCTGTGTCTTCTGGTAACAGTAACAGCTAGTGTAGACAATGTGTCTTCTGGTAACAGTAACAGCTAGTGTAGACACTGTGTCTTCAGGTAACAACTAGTGTAGACACTGTGTCTTCTGGTAACAGCTAGTTTAGACACTGTGTCTTCAGGTAACAACTAGTGTAGACAATGTGTCTTCTGGTAACAGTAACAGCTAGTGTAGACAATGTGTCTTCTGGTAACAGTAACAGCTAGTGTAGACACTGTGTCTTCTGGTAACAGTAACAGCTAGTGTAGACACTGTGTCTTCTGGTTACAGTAACAGCTAGTGTAGACACTGTGTCTTCTGGTAACAGCTAGTGTAGACACTGTGTCTTCTGGTAACAGCTAGTGTAGACAATGTGTCTTCTGGTAACAGTAACAAATAGTGTAGACACTGTGTCTTCTGGTTACAGTAACAGCTAGTGTAGACACTGTGTCTTCTGGTAACAGTAACAACTAGTGTAGACACTGTGTCTTCTGGTAACAGCTAGTGTAGACACTGTGTCTTCAGGTAACAGCTAGTGTAGACACTGTGTCTTCTGGTAACAGTAACAGCTAGTGTAGACACTGTGTCTTCTGGTAACAGTAACAACTAGTGTAGACAATGTGTCTTCTGGTAACAGTAACAGCTAGTGTAGACACTGTGTCTTCTGGTAACAGCTAGTGTAGACACTGTGTCTTCTGGTAACAGCTAGTGTAGACACTGTCTTCTGGTAACACAAACACACACACACACACACACTCTCACCATACACACACACACACACACACACACTCTCACCATACACACACACACACACACACTCTCTCTCTCTCTCACCATACTCACACACACACCACACAACACACACACACACATATAGACTCTATCTCTCTCACCACGCACACGCACACACACACACACACACACACAGTCAGTTCAAAGTAAAGGAACAAAAGACATCCCCTGGTGACTGCAAGTTGTGTGTTGTGTTGTGTAAGCGCTTCGATTTGTTTGTTTTTCCAAGATTCAGCGCTATATAAATTCCATATATTATTATTATTGTTGTTTTGTGTGGTGTCAGGCAAGCGGAGGCTGGAACCGTTGGCCATCGTGGTGCTGTCGGTCGTCATGTCGCTGGCCTCCTTCCAGCTCATCATCGAATCCGTTCAGAAAATCATCGCCTTCACCGCCGAGAAGAGTGGGGCTCCCCGCTTCCAAGTCCACACCATCCTCATCACCGCCTTCACCATCCGTGAGTGGGGGGGAGGGGGGGGACACTTGCCCTTCGTGGGATGATGATGATGGCAGTGGTTTTGACGTGGCTTTCTTCCCTTGAAATTCTCCATTTTATTTATTTCTGTTATTTTGAGGTTACTGGAAATAAGTGGTGATGTGTTGTTTTTCCTGTTGACATCTGGTGCTCCTGTCTGCTCCTGTGTGCCTGCTCCTGTGTGGCCACATGGGGCAGAATGCCTGACCTTCTCCTGCACTTGGGAGGCACCGTGGTCGAGTGGTTTAGGCGGTCAACTCGTGATCCAGAGGTCGCGGGCTCGATCCCTGCTCGGCTCGGTGTTGTGTCCTTGGGAAAGACACTTTACTCCTATTTTCCTCACTCCACCCAGGTGTACAAGTGGGTACCAGCTCTGCTGGGGAAGTATCTGGCGACAGACTAGCGTCCTGTCACAGGGGTGGTGAAAGACCATCAGTTCGCTTAACGCTACAGAAACCGGGATAAGCTCCGGCTCTATGGGCCTTCTGGCTCAAAAGAACATACTTCTCCTGCACTTGTGACTCTACTGCAGGAGGGCTGACCGCTGGCCTCAGCCCACACTTTCCCTCTTCATGCCAGCTCATTCAAACATTCCACAGAAGACATCTTAGATTTGCCAGAGAATAAAGGCAGGTAAATGGGCTGAATAGGCAGAAAAGAAGAGAGTGAGAGAGAGAGGGAAGCAAACCAAACGATTCTGTCAGAATCAGAAGTTATTTATTGCCACAAAAGTCACATGGACTTATTTGACACAACGAAAAAAACTGTTCATAATTCCATACAGCGTGTTATTCACTGGTCAGCGTGTCTGAAGTGATGTACAAGAAAACACCATGCTGCATTCTGTCTTATTCTAATAAGTTTTTTCTCTTTTTTTTTTTTTTTTAATACAAAAGTGGTGGTCTGCTTTCCGTTGAACGTGCCCAAACCAGCGCAGTCTATTGGTACTAGCTACAGACTTCAGATCGTCACCTTTGCACATTCTCCATAGTTCTTCATTCGTAATCCTGTCTTCCCATTTGATCTTTGTCATGTAGCGTAGCATTCGGTTTTCACAGCTCTTCAACAAACGTTCAACAGTTTTTGTGAAAACCCACGTCTCCGAGCCATACAGGAGAACAGGTCTGATGTAGGCCTTATATATCATGCAGTTTTTAATACAGGTACAAACATAATTAATGAATTCGGCTTGATGGATCAATTAACTGTCTGTCTCTCTTTCTCTCTGTCTCTCTGTGCTGTGTGGGGTTTCAGTGGTGAAAGCAGGGCTGTTTCTGATGTGTGTCTGCGCCGGTCGAAAGCACAGCGACCTGTCCTCCTCCGTGGACGTTCTGAAGCAGGATCATCGCAACGACGTCTTGTCCAACACTGTGGCCCTCATCTGTGGATATTTCGGTACTGCAGTGTGCGCGCGCGTGTGTGTGTGTGTGTGTGCGTGGGTTTGTTTGGTTGTTTGTTTCCTTGTTTGTGTTGTTTGTTTCCTTGTTTGGTTTTTTGGCTGGTTGGTTGTTTGGCTGGTTTGTTTGTTTGGTGATGAGATGGGGAGGGGAGGAGGGGGGGGAGTGTGTGTTTCATTGTTTGGGGGCTGAGAAGGGGGGCGTGAGTGTGGGAGAGGGTGGTGTGTGTGTGTGTGTTTGATTTCCTTTTACATCTTTTCATGAAAAGTGATATTAGGCAAAGAAGGACAGGGGTGAGGGGAGGCAGGTTAGTGTGTGTGTGTGGTCAGGGAGTGTATGGGGAAACAGGAATGGAGAATCGTGCTGTGTGTGTGTGTGTGGTCAGGGTGTGTATGGGGAAACAGGAATGGAGGAATCGTGCTGTGTGTGTGTGTGGTCAGGGTGTGTATGGGGAAACAGGAATGGAGGAATCGTGCTGTGTGTGGTCGGGTGTGTATGGGGGAACAGGAATGGAGGAATCGTGTGCTGTGTGTGTGGTCAGGGTGTGTATAGGGAAACAGGAATGGAGGAATCGTGCTGTGTGTGGTCAGGTGTGTATGGGGAACAGGAATGGAGGAATCGTGCTGTGTGTGGTCAGGGTGTGTATGGGGGAACAGGAATGGAGGAATCGTGCTGTGTGTGGTCAGGGTGTGTATAGGGAAACAGGAATGAGGGAATCGTGCTGTGTGTGTGTGGTCAGGGTCTGTATGGGGAAAACAGGAATGGAGGAATCGTGCTGTGTGTGTGTGGTCATGGTGTGTATAGGGAAACAGGAATGGAGGAATCGTGCTGTGTGTGTGTGTGTGTCAGGGTGTGTATTGGGGAACAGGAATGGAGGAATCGTGCTGTGTGTGGTCAGGGTGTGTATAGGGAAACAGGAATGGAGGAATCGTGCTGTGTGTGTGTGTGGTCATGGTGTGTATGGGGAAACAGGAATGGAGGAATCGTGCTGTGTGTGGTCAGGGTGTGTATAGGGAAACAGGAATGGAGGAATCGTGCTGTGTGTGTGTGTGTGGTCAGGGTGTGTATGGGGAAACAGGAATGGAGGAATCGTGCTGTGTGTGGTCAGGGTGTGTATGGGGAAACAGGAATGGAGGAATCGTGCTGTGTGTGTGTGTGGTCATGGTGTGTATGGGGAAACAGGAATGGAGGAATCGTGCTGTGTGTGGTCAGGGTGTGTATGGGGAAACAGGAATGGAGGAATCGTGCTGTGTGTGGTCAGGGTGTGTATGGGGGAACAGGAATGGAGGAATCGTGCTGTGTGTGGTCAGGGTGTGTATGGGGAAACAGGAATGGAGGAATCGTGCTGTGTGTGGTCAGGTGTGTATGGGAAACAGGAATGGAGGAATCGTGCTGTGTGTGTGTGGTCAGGATGTGTATGGGGAAAACAGGAATGGAGGAATCGTGCTGTGTGTGGTCAGGGTGTGTATGGGGAAACAGAATGGAGGAATCGTGCTGTGTGTGTGTGGTCAGGATGTGTATGGGAAACAGGAATGAGGAATCGTGCTGTGTGTGTGGTCAGGGTGTGTATGGGAAACAGAAATGGAGGAATCGTGCTGTGTGTGTGTGTGGTCAGGTGTGTATGGGAAACAGGAATGGAGGAATCGTGCTGTGTGTGTGTGTGGTCAGGGTATGTATGGGAAACAGGAATGGAGGAATCGTGCTGTGTGTGTGTGTGGTCAGGGTGTGTATGGGGAAACAGGAATGGAGGAATCGTGCTGTGTGTGTGTGGTCAGGATGTGTTAGGGAAACAGGAATGGAGGAATCGTGCTGTGTGTGGTCAGGGTGTGTATGGGGAAACAGGAATGGAGGAATCGTGCTGTGTGTGTGTGTGGTCAGGGTGTGTATGGGGAAACAGGAATGGAGGAATCGTGCTGTGTGTGGTCAGGGTCTCAGGAGTTTGCTGCCAAGACGGGGCAGGAGGACGTGGTCTTCATCGACCCCTTGGGCGCCATCCTCATCGGTGCCTACATCCTGCTGTCCTGGTGGAGAACTGGACTGGGTCAGTCTGTCTGTGTGTGTGTTTCTGTGTGTGTATGTGTTTCTGTCTGTGTGTGTGTGTTTCTCTGTCTCTGTGTGTTTCTTTGTGTATGTGTCTATTTCTCTGTGTGTGTGTCAGTGCGTGCATGCGTGTGTGTAGGGAGGCTGGTGGAGGGGTGGTGGCGCTGAGAGCTACAGACATCTGCAGTATTGGTCAGGCGATTTGAGCAACTCTCAACATCACATCCCTAATGCTTTGGTGTCGTCATCCATTTCTCTTTTTTTTGTTTGTTTTCTTTTCCGCTGACACCCACAGAGCAGATCCGGATGCTGACGGGGGTGTCGGCCAAGCCGGAGTTCCTCAGCAAGGTCACGTGGATGTGCCTGAACCACAACCCCCTCATCACGCAGATCGACACCGTGCGCGCCTTCCACTTTGGCAGCCGCTTCCTGGTGGAGGTGGACATCGTGCTGCCCAAGGACATGACCTTGGACGCCACCCACGAGATCGGGGAGAGTCTGCAGCAGAAGCTGGAGGGCCTGAAGGAGGTGGAGAGAGCCTTCGTGCACGTGGACTGGGAGACCCAGCATCGCCCTGAAGCGGAGCACAAGGTCGCCTGAGACCAGAGCAGGGCAGGGCAGGGCAGGGCAGGGCAGAGCAGGGCAGGGCAGAGCAGAGCAGGGCAGGGCAGGGCAGAGCAGTGGGGTGGGATAGGTATCAGATTTGAAAGAGTATGTTCTCTGTGTGTAGTAGGGGATGGGGGTGATTGATGATGGAGGGAAGGGATGGGAGAAGAGGCATGTGTGTGTGTGTGTGTGCGCGTGCATGATGCATGCATGTGTGTATGATCTACAGACGGTTCTTCAACCAAGGAACATGACGTTGGCACAAATATTGTTTCAACTTGAAAAATATCACTTTGGGTTTTTTGGGGTGTGTTTTTAAACAAGTGAAAAAATGGTGAATTTCTGACTGTTCTGTTCTGCTCTTTACAGTATTTTCTGTGATGTCTACCTATTGTATCATGATATTTAGTGTGTACACTTTCCCCTCTGTCCCATGACACTGAATGTGTTTGCAATCTGGCAAATGTAGAGCAAGAACCAGGTGAGGTGTATGAACGTTTGCGGCAATATTGCCCACCACAAGTTGAGCAAGTAGTTTATGCAAACCTGTGTTTGTCCAAAAGCACCAAGAAAACCCACCAGAAATCATAACAGCTAAAAGAAGAAAGTCACAGACTCACATTTACCAAGTTTATTTAGCAAAGTTGGTGGGAGTCTTTGGTCACTTTTTTTCTTTCCTTGGCTAGAGCTCCGAGGTTCACCAATGGTCAGATTTTGCCTATGCAGCTGTTTAGGGCCCTCCATTAACGAAACCACATTCCGACTTCAGTGATGATGTCTAAACACGACACCAGTGTCCATGCATGCATCTTCCCACTGGCATGCAATGGCCTACTCTTCCCAAAGGCAAAACAAGTTATAACCTATGCGCAATTTGTTCCGAGTGTGTGTTCGCCCACAGGGCCTCAGTTTATAGTCTCACTGAAGGACTGTCAGGGGAGTGAAGTCGGCACTGATGTTAATTCCAGAGGAAAATCCCCCTTCTTGGTGGTGGCTCGAACCTGGGAGCGATCCCCGGCTGTCCGTTCATGGGCTCAGCGCTCTCCCCGCCAGACTGTCCCGTCCCCCTAGTGGGGAATGGGTTTCCTCGAGGAGTCAGGGACTTGCATGTACCACCCTGATCCCTGAACGAAGAGTTTGTCCCATGAGCTCTCTGCCTCCTGACAGTGGCAAGTAGGAATGCTCGTCACAGAACTGGAAGTTTTGGACTCCCATTCGTGACTGGACATGTAAGGTTCACAATTATTTGCGTCGAGGTGTGACGCCATAATGACAATTTATACACTAAGAAAAGTGCTGATGGCATAGTCAACTGCAGACCTTTACTGTGCACCCTCCGTTTATTTATTTATTTTGTTTGTTTGGTCTGGAAATGGTTAGAAAATGCGGAAATACAATTTTGTATGTCAAAATCCAATTTGGGTCAACCAAAAAATCCAAACATCGTAAACACTGTCTGCTATTATTTGCACTTCCGTTTACCTGACATGACATCGTCTGCTATCGCCCAGACTCGTCTCCCCTTACTACACTGTGGAGCGACCGCACGTGCACCATGACCTTAGCTGGCACCGCTTCCTTCATAACAACAGGGTGGAGACTTTGGCGGAAAAACCAACAGCCTTACATGTGAACAGAGACGTGCCAGTGTCACAGGAAAGCGTGCGTTGTTTGATGGCAGAGAAAAATGCCCGGTTTGTTTGATACGGGTCAGTATGTTGGTTCCCAAAGAACAACAGCGGAGATTTAAGGTCTCTCTCTATCTCTCTCTCTCTCTCTCTCTCTCTCTCTCTCTGGTGCTCTTTACAGAGACGGTCTTTTCTCTCTCTCTCTCTCTCTCTCTCTCTCTCTCTCTCTCTCCTCTCTGGTGCTCTTTACAGAGACGGTCTTTTCTGTCTCTCTTTGTTTTTAAAAGCTCAGGTATACTTGATTTTGTGTGGAATGGTGTGCATTGTATCGGCCATATGTAATCAAATACTATTCCATGTCACTTTTTCTTATTATGTTGTGTGTGTGTGTGTGTGTATTTGGGTTTCCATTTTGATATTGTTTGTACAGTTTGACCATGACTTCTTCACAATATTCACCCTTTATTCACTGCCTGCATTGGGGTTTTTTATGAGGGGTTTTGTACAAAAATTGACATTTGTTGGAGTGATGAACAAAGTGTTTATGACAGCACTCATTTTCTGCAGAAAGGAACAAACTGAGGAGTTCAGCTCTCTTTTGCTGCGGAGTATTTTACCGTTCAGCGGTGATGGAGAACATCAGCCATGGTGGCATTGTGTGCCCCACAGATCGGGCTTGAATAACTGCATGGTTTGAATAGAACTCGGAAAAATCTCCGCACTCACAGGGATGATAGCAGTACTGTATGCACAAGCTTTTGAATGTATATATAGATATAGATATATACATATATATGTGTGTGTGTGTGTGTGTACACTTTTTTCTCTGTCATCCTCCATTTTCCACGAGTTAGGTGATGTGGAATATGGTAACCTGCTGACAGGAGCTCCATATTTTCAATACCTTCCCCTTTTTTTTTAATGGAAGGGGTTTTTGTTGGGGTTTTTGTAGTTGTTGCTTTTTAAAGTATTTTCCTAGGCAATGTCAAAAGGAGTGCAATATTCCACGTGTGCCCCTTCACCATGACATGAATCTGACTGCACCTGACTCACTTTTCTGCCAGGAGCCATTTTAGGCCGGTGGGGGTCAGGTTGTCGGTTTGGAGAAATCTTTTGATTGGTTATAAAGCTGTGGAGGTTTCTTTTGCCCTGTACTGGAGTTTTAAGGTGTATTGTTCGTTTCCTTTTGCTGTAAAAGCGCATTTAAAAACACCCACCCACCTTCTCATCCTGATCACCTGTTACGATCCAAATTTCGCCAGTTTCTCATTTTGTCACTTACTGGTGTCTAGTATTAATGTCAATTTGTAATAACTTTTCATAGAGTTGTCCAATTTTAAAAAAAATTTTTTTTATTGAATAAGATTTTTTTTATTATTATTATTATTATTGCAGGTTACTAACATGTTAACAAATAAGAGTTGACCTCCGGTACAGTGTGACCCATGTGGTGGAGGTCACATAACGACATGCTAATCCACAAGAAGAAGCACAAGGCAGATTCAGCGCTGTATAAATTCCATACATTATTATTATTATTAAGGCAGATGCTTTACCAGCTGTGCTACCCCATAGACTCCTGAAGCTTCCTATCATGATGTATCCCAGCGTCAACCAAGCCTCAAAAGGAATTTTTCTTTTTTCCTTCAAATATGCTCCTTTATGAAGCATCTCACACACGCACATACACACACACACATATACACACACACACACATAACCCACACACACACACACACATATACACACACACACACATAACCCACACATACACACACACATACCCACACACACACACACACACACACACATAACCCACACACACATTCCTCTTTTATAGACTAATTCCTTTGTGGGGGTAAGATGTGCATGATCCATTTTGAGTTTTGAAAGTTGTGGATATTTGGGTTGAGCTTATTGGAAGCTGGGGTGGGGAAGGGAGACGTGACCGGTGACCTTTTTGACTTTTGTTGTTCTTTTTGGTGTTTTGTTTTTTGGGGGTGGGGAGTTGTGCAATGATTTATCACGACAGCTGTTTTATATTGTTTTTTTGTGGTGGTCCGGGTGTTTTGTTTAGAAAAAAACTGCTGGTTTTGTGGCAGTTGATTTTTGTTTTGTATTCTGTAATTGAAATACATTTTTTCTCTCTGTGTGTTTTGTGTCATGAGTGTTTTGTCATGTGTATATATCTCTGTGTGTGCGCGCGTGTGTGTGTGTGTGTTATTTGTTTTTTGGGGGGGAGGGGGAGTGGCGGCGGGAGTTGAGTGTGTGTGTTTTTACCTTTTTGTAAAATTTTAATTTTTGTTGTTGTTGAGGATAGTGAATAAGCACTAATGCTTTTTTTTACATACAGTCCCAATGTGCATGCGGTTTTGTAATTTTGTCTTCTGTCCCCACTGGCACCAATGGCCTAAACTTCCAAAATGCAGAATAGAACAGTTTTAAATGAGTGCACAAGAAATTCATTCTCCATGCATTCATGCATGGAAATTTGGTTTATAGTCTCATCTGAAGGACTAATGTGAATGTGTGTGTGTGTGTGTAATGGCATTTGCGGTCTCAGTACATGTTCACTATTGGTGATATATATAGATATGGGGACAGGATAGCTCAGTGGTTAGCACTCCCTGTCCCCAAGCTAAGGTTAAGCAGCGTTGAGCATGGTCACCTCCTAGATGGGTGACCATTTGTGCACCTTGGCTTTAGTACAGTCCCCCAGTTCACCCAGCTGTCAATGGGTACCTGCCCTCCCGAACAACCACATGGGTTATGGGAACACCTTATATTGGTAATGGAAGAAATCAAAATAAAATGAGTATGATGAGGAAACTTAGAATATTGAACAGTAGAAGTTAAGGGTCAGCAGAAAATGCACAAACACTACTATGTGTGTTTGCATGTACATGTGTGTGTGGTGTGTGTGTGTGTGTAGATACACGGACATGTGCAAATGCAGTCCAATGCATGGCTCATTGTCTTGCAGGAATCTCACTCTTGTCTACTCGACACCTTACAAAGATGTAACTTGATGTGTTTCACGTGAAGCCAAATACAAGATTGGGGTGGAGATTATGCAGCTGTTGTTTTTTCACACCCTTTCATTCTTCCAATAACAATCTCATGTTACCTTTTTTCTATACTTTTAAAATATTTTTTTATGAAAATTGTTTGCGTTTTCCAAGTGCAAATAGATTTATTATTGCACTCTCTGAGACATATATATATATATATATATATATATATATATATTGATAGATAGATATATATATATATATGTATATGGAGAAAGAGTATTGTGTGGTTTGGGATGCTCTTTTAAAGTATATCTGCATTTATTATTAAATGAATATCTTTATTTTTCTTTTGTGCTAATATAATAGCATAATTTACATGGTTTGGGATGTTCTTTTAAAGAACACGTGTCTGCATTTATTGTGAAATAATCTATTTTGTTGTGTAAATTGAAATGCATTATTCACAATATATATATATATATAATATAATATAATATATAAAATATATATGATATTTTCATTTTTCAGCTAGAGCTCCTAGGTTCAGCCCACCATGAAGGTAGCTGCATTCTGACTTCAGGGATGCATGCTGGGTATGTTCCTGTTTCCATAAGCCACTACACGCTGACATCAGTTTGAATTACAGGATCTTTAATGTGCATATGTGATCTTCTGCATGTGTATATACAGGAAGGGCTTTAAGGAAGTGGCAGGTCTGCACTTGAAGTTGACCTGGGAGATTAAACATCCCCACCCTTAATTCACCAGACGCTGCCAAGATTCGAACCCACGGCTTCATGGACTCATGGGATTGAAGTCGAACAGTCTTGACCACTTGGCTATAGCATCCATCAAAAGTTCTTTTAAAGAATATGTGTGGGCATTGATTGTGAAATGGTATATTTTTTGTGCAAAAAGAAAGGCATAATTCACGATAGAATTCTTCGGCTGATAATTATTTGTACTTGTATACCAAATTGTGAGGTGAGAAAATAATGAAGCAAAATATCAGCAGAGGTGAGCGTTTCAGAGAGGAAAATAAAACGGCCATGCTGATCATCTTCTGGTCTGTAGTTTTGATGTGTGTGTGTGTGCGCGTGTGTGTGTGATGTGTGTGTGTTAGAGCATGTGAGAGAGAGAGAGAGAGAGAGAGAGAGATCGTGTACTGGCATGCATACTCATGAATGTGTGTGTGTGACATGAGTGTGTGTATGTGATGTGTATGTTTCTCTGTATGTGATGGTGCACTGGTGTGTGTGTGTGTGACCTGTATGTGATGTGTATGTTTCTCTGTGTGTGACGGTGCACTGGTGTGTGTGTGTGACTTCTTTGGTTCAGTTTGTAAATAGATTTGTTTTTTATTCCTTTATTTACTTTATTCTTTTATATTGAGGATAATGGAATAAGCACATATGTGCTTTTTTACATCCAGTCCCCGTGTGTATGCGGTTTTGTAAATCCTGTCATCTGTTCCCACCGGCACACAAGGGCCTACTCTTCCAAAAAGCGGAACAGGATTTAACGTGTGCGC
Organism: Rapana venosa; assembly: GCA_028751875.1. Classification (NCBI taxonomy): domain Eukaryota; kingdom Metazoa; phylum Mollusca; class Gastropoda; order Neogastropoda; family Muricidae; genus Rapana; species Rapana venosa. The sequence continues at coordinate 3,379,551 of CM054163.1, forward strand.
AATGTTCTGCGTGCGTTCGCACACGGGGCCTCGGTTTATAGTCTCATCCGAAGGACTTTGAGGGAGAGTGGAGTCTGCACTGACGTTAACTCCAGGGGAAAATATCCCCTTGAACAGGAATTGAACCTGGGTGGTCAGATTGCGAGCGCAATGTTCTAACCACTAGGCTGTCCCGTTCCTCGGCTGAAGCTCCAGGGTTCACCAGTGGTGAGATTTTGCTCATATGACCGTTTTTACCCACCATGAAGGTAGCCACATTCCGACTTCAGGGATGTACACTGGGTCTGTTTGTGTCTCTGTAACCTACCACATGCTGACATGGATTACAAGATCTTTAAAGGGCATATTATTTGATCTTCTGCATGTGTACATACACAAAGACAATTAAAGCACTGGCTGGTCTGCACTTAAAGTTGACCTGGTAGATCCTAAAAATCCCCATCCTTACTTCGCCAGACGCTTCCGAGATTTGAACCCACGACTTCTGGACCCATGGGAGTGAAGTTGAACAGTCTTAACCACTCGGCTACAGCGAGGTTGTATGTCTGAGGGCACTGTCTTGCTCACACCTTACGCTTCATCCACCCTCTGTACAATAGAAGACTCTCAGTGGCAAGGATCACACGACCCAGCCCAGCATGCATCCTGCTGCCTGGAGAGGATGAGCTCCGTCAGGTTCAACTTTCCCATGGCATGCGACACAGCAAAGCTCAGCCTAGATTTCTGACTGACGACTCCTGTGAAGAAGTACCTTTGTTGTCTGCACATGGGCAGTGCGCTGTTCTCAGTGAATACCACGACACCAGCCCCATAAGAGAAAGGAAAAAAAGAGTTGATAATTATGAGTAAAACTGATAGATTTCCCCTTCCCGGATGCTGGGGGAAACTGTCAGCGTAAATAGCATCCCCAACATTCTGCGCTAGGAATTCCCTCTTTTCTATCTCTCTCTTTGTTTCTGCCTTGTTCCTTTTCGTTCCTGCCACCTTCTTCTCTATGTTCTGCCTTTTTGGTCCACTCTCCTGCCTTTTTCCAGAAAGACTTAAAAGATAACGATTCTCTCCCACACAAAAGTCGGAGGTGCTAGGTCTGACTTGTTAGGCGCTTAACGGCAGCGCGGCCCATATTCGCTCATATGACAGAAAACAGCGGTTGCTGTTCGAGCGTTCGATAGATGCAAGGCTCCATGTTTGTATGGCGATGATGGTGATGGGCATTCCTCAGCTGAACACCCAGAATGTGCCCTCGGTCTGATTCATCCCACCTTGGCACCATTGCGACAAGTAAGAAAACACTGTGTGAGAAGTGTGTGTGTGTGTGTGCACGGTCGTTGTCAATTACCTTGCCACTTAGGCAGCCACATTCTGGTTTCGGGGGATTTTTGTTTTTTCCTCTTGGGAGAGTGCCAGGTTTCATGCTAAGAGGTTGTCAATGTTGAAGACAATCTCAACACAAGATTTGAAAGCAGAACAACGTGTTGATGTTGTAGGCCTGACACTTTGCTACATCTCTCTCTCTCTCTCTCTCTCTCTCTCTCTGCGTTCCCTTACCCGGCAGATTGCATAGTGCCTAATCTTCTCCCGTGTTCATGACTTTGCAGGAGGTCTGCCTGCTGGCCTCAGCCGACACATTCCGTCTTCAGAGCAGCTCGCTTCATTGTGTAGTTTGCATGTGGGCAACGGATGAAGACAATCACAACACAATATTTCAATGCATAACAACGTGTTGATGTTGTTTTCGTAACCCGCCAAATGCTGGCATGAATTATTTGATCTTCTGCATGTGTATTACATATACACGAATAGAATTAAGGCACTGGCAGGTCTGCGCTTGAAGTTTACGTAGAAGATGATATGAAGGATCGCGCAACTAGTGTCAGTGTTTGATGAGTTAAGGAAGCACGAACATGTCCAGCATACATCCCCGAAATTAATAATAATAATAATGTATGGAATTTATATAGCGCTGAATCTTGTAAAGTAAACAAATCAAAGCGCTTGGAAAAAATTGGAATGCGGCTATCTTCATGGTGGGGAAAAACAGTCACAGATGCAAAATCTCACCGTTGCTAGTGTTTGAGGGGGGTTAATCTGTCCTAAGGACTCTAGCTCTGGGAAGAGGCCTACAGGCCACATGTCTGCTGCACTGAATTTTTGGCTCTTTTCTGAGTGTCCAGGGTTCGTTATCATAATCAATATGTTCTATTCATGGTGTCCAGGTTTCGCTGTCACACATCCAAAGATGTTCTTTTCTGAGTGTCCAGGGTTCGTTATCATAATCAATATGTCCTATTCATGGTGTCCAGGTTTCGCTGTCACACATCCAAAGATGTTCTTTTCTGAGTGTCCAGGGTTCGTTATCATAATCAATATGTTCTATTCATGGTGTCCAGGTTTCGCTGTCACACATCCAAAGATGTTCTTTTCTGAGTGTCCAGGGTTCGTTATCATAATCAATATGTTCTATTCATGGTGTCCAGGTTTCGCTGTCATACATTCAAAGATGTTCTTTTCCGAGTGTCCAGGTTTTGCTGTGATACAACAAACTAGTCCAAATACTTTCAGGATTCTTCTAAAACGATGTAATCTGTTGGAAGCCCTATGGCTTTGATACAGTTCCTAGATTGGGAAGCTCCTCTGGGACACGATCAACCCAACCAACCTACATCTTTGAGGAACTGCTCCAGTGTTGTTTTACATGCTCTCTGTCTTTGCCTTCCAATACGGCAGAGTGTGCAGTATCTGGTCTTCTCCTGTGCTGGTCACTCGTCTGCTGGCCTCAGCTCACACTGTCCCACTTCAGAGCAGTTCTTTTCTTTTTTACAGGATGTATGTTTGTGTTTCCGTAACCCACCGAACGGTGACATGATTTACGGGATCTTTAACATGCATGTTTGATTTTCTGCAGCCCTGGGGGCTGGTTGGCCTTTGGAGGACATCTCCAACGCTGACTGTCCTTATGCCCACTTGGCCGAGCGAGTGGGGATGTACTGTGGGCAAGGCATCTCCACTATAATCAAATTTCTGTCCAATTTCCAAAACAGCAGCTGCCTCCTCTGCTGTTTTGGAGGTCATCGTCGGACACGACGGACAAACATACATACATTTGATTTTCTGCATGTGTATATACACAGAAGGAATTAAGGCATTGGCAGGTCTGCACTTGAAGTTGACCTGGGAGATTGTATGGAATGGATATGTTTGGTAGTGTGTAGTATTTAGACATTCTGTTATTAGTAACCTCATCATGTGATGTTGGCAATGTAGGATGTTGGTGGTCTGCTTCTTTTCCTTCTACCCTCAACCTTACCTTGGAGATCTGTCGTCATCATCAGATTTGTCTGTGTGTTTCTGTTTGTATAACCAACCTGTCTGTGCTTATCAATTTCGGCCAAAACACACACACACACACACGTCTAATATCACTTTAAGTGAACAGACGTAAAATTGAAGACACACACACATGTACAGAAGGCTGAGCTATTTATTTTCAAATCAAACAAAACAGAACACTGAAAAGGATGATAAAGACAAAACCTAAACAGCAGAGGAAGCAGGACAGATACTAGTTATATGCTGTCACTGACAATTATTGGAGAAGCAGGACAGATACTAGTTATATGCCGTCACTGACAATTATTGGAGAAGCAGGACAGATACTAGTTATATGCTGTCACTGACAATTATTGGAGAAGCAGGACAGATACTAGTTATATGCCGTCACTGACAATTATTGGAGAAGCAGGACAGATACTAGTTATATGCTGTCACTGACAATTATTGGAGAAGCAGGACAGATACTAGTTATATGCCGTCACTGTCACTGATAATGTCAGAAACTGCACTTGTCCACTATGATTGTCTGCCCTTTTTACTTCT
>CM054163.1:3385926-3514406 GCA_028751875.1 Rapana venosa
ATCCGTGTTCAACGGCATGCAATGGCCTATTCTTCTCAAAGGTGGAACGGGTTTTAATGTGGGCGCAAGATGTTATGCATGCGTTGGCACATCGGCCCTCAGTTTATAGTCTCCTCCGAAGGGCCGTCAGGGGAGGGGAGTCAGTGGTGATGAGAAGGCCGGGGGGCAAGTTTCCTGCCAAGTTCACGAGCACTCACCAAGAGATCAGCTTGACAAACTTGTCGCTGAGCTGGATGCCCGCCTTGGCGTCGAAGATGCTGCTGTGAGGGTCCCCCAGCATGTCCGTGGAGACCACCTCGTCCTCCGTGTAGGCCAGGACCCCCTTCAAGTCCCCACTGGCCGCCTCCTTCAGCGCCTTCTTGATGGCGTCATAGGTGGTCTGCACCACACACCCCCAACCCACAGTGGAGTGTGGTAGAGTGGAGTAGAGTTTAGTGCAATGTAGTATAGTGCAGTGGAGTGGAGTGGAGTGGAGTGGAGTGTGGTAGAGTGGAGTAGAGTTTAGTACAATGTAGTATAGTGGAGTGCAGTGGAGTGGAGTGTGGTAGAGTGGAGTAGAGTTTAGTAATGTAGTATAGTGGAGTGCAGTGAGTGGAGTGTGTAGAGTGGAGTGGAAATGTAGTATAGTGGAGTGGAATGGTAGTGGAGTGTATGGAGTGGGTGCAGTGAGTGTGTGTGGGTGGAGTGTAATGTAAGAGGTAGTGGAGTGGAATAGGAGTGTAATGGAGTGGAGTGGAGTGGAAATGGAGTGTCGTGAGTGAGTGTAATGTAGTGTCGTGCAGTGGATGTAGTAGTGTCTGTGGTTAATGTAGAGTGTGCAGTGGAGTAAGTAGAATGTAGGAGGGCAGTGAGTGAGTCAGGCAGTGGAGTGTGGTGTTGAATGTAGTGTAGTGTATGAAGAGTCGAGTGCAGTGGAGAGCAGTGTAGTGTTAAGTAGAGTAGTGGAGTGGAGTGGAGGGTAGCATATTATAATGGAATGGAGCGCAGTGTAGTACAAGGCAGTGTAGTGTGGTGTGGTGTAGTGCAGTGCAGTGCCACGGACAGTGTAGAGTAGTGTAGTGCAGAGCAATGCAGTGTAGTGTGTGCAGTGCAGTTGAATGTAGTGTAGTGTAGTTCAGTGTAGTGTCACGGACAGTGTAGAATAGTGAAGTGTAGTATAGTGTAGTTGAAGTGTAGTGTAGTGTAGTGTCACGTAGTGCAGTGTAACGGACACTGCAGTCAGTATTATCATTAATATAAATATATATTATTATATATATATATATATATGAGTAAAGGCCCATAACCTATAAGGTCTGGGGAGAGGCGAACTAGGACTCATCTCTAGGCCAGCTATGAGGCGGCGCCATCTCCTTCCTCACGTTACCTTCCCTGCCTAAGAGGGCAGGTACCCATTTACAGCTGGGTGAAATGGGGAACTGTACTGAAGCCAAGGCCACAAACGTCACCCATCCAACTGGTCAACCCGCCGACGCTGCTTAATTGGCCCGGGAAAGCGCAGTGCTCGACCACTGAGCTATCCGTCCTTAATATATATATATATTATATTATCTATCATTAATGAATTATATATATATAATTATATATATATATAAGACACGCATGCCCACTGGTGGTGTGTTTAGACATCATCCCCTAACTTGGAATGCTGCTACCTTCATTGTAGGGGCGAACGGTAGCACACACACACACATACTACACACACATACATCACACAACACACAACACACACAAACACACACAGCACACACAACAACAAGACACACACACACAACAAAGACACACACACACACACATACAAACACCATACACACACACACAAGACACACAACCATCACATTGTCACCTCAGGCTACCCCGAAGAAAGAAAACAGACGACAAACTACACGAGATCTCACACAAAACGAATAATACCACTCATACTGGGAAACCACCAAGACAGAATCCTCCGACATTGACACACGAGAGAAACACTGATACATCCCACTATCACATGCATACCACACACACATAATGAGACACACAAAAGACACACACATACATACACTTACACAAAGACACACACACAAAGACACACACACAGACATACACACACACACCATCTCACTATTGTCAGCCTCAGGGCTCTAGCCGCGGAATGGAAAAGAAAACAGACGACAACTACACGAGTTCTCACAAAAACGAATAATACCCGTCATACCCATGGAGAAACCACCAAGAGACAGAATCCTCCCGACATGTGTGACACTGAGAGAGAGAGAGAGAGAGAGAGAGAGAGAGAGAGAGAGAGAGAGAGAGAGAGAGAGAGAGAGAGAGAGAGAGAGAGAATTTTAATTTTATTTAGTTATTTTTATATCGAGGATAATGGAATAAGCACTCATGTTCTTTTTTTACACCCAGTCCCCGTGTGTATGCGGTTTTGTCAATTCTGTCATCTGTTCTCACTGGCATACAAATGGCCTACTCTTCCGAAAAGCGGAACAGGATTTAACGTGTGCGCAAGATGTTCTGCGTGCGTTCGCACACGGGGCCTCAGTTTATAGTCTCATCCGAAGGACTTTTGGGGAGAGTGGAGTCTGCACTCAGAGGGGGAGAGAGAGAGAGAGAGAGAGAGAGAGAGAGAGAGAGAGAGAGAGAGAGAGGAGAGAGAGAGAGAGAGAAAAGAGAGAGAGAGAGAGAGAGAGAGAGAGAGAAGAGAGAGAGAGAGAGAGAGAGAGAAGAGAGACAGACATGGTGCAGGCCGGCTGCACACTCAGGCCTGGGTGGTTTGTGAGATGATGGGCTGGAGAGATGGTGAACTCCTGGTCCACTGACTGACTGACTGACTGACTGATGACTGACTGACTTACCCCAGTCTTCAGTTTGACAGTCAGGTCCACTACAGAGACGTCTGCTGTCGGCACCCGGAACGCCATCCCTGTCAGCTTTCTGTGGACAGTCAACAGCGCCATCAGCAGGCCAGGCCTACACCCTTCGCCATGACTTTTAGTCAGCTGATCTGTGTGTGGGTGTGTGGGTGTGTAGGTGGGTGTTTGTGTGTGATGTGTGTGTGTATGCGTGTGCTGTATGTGTGTGTGTGTGTGGTGTGTTTGAGTGTGTGTGTGCGTTTGAGTGTGTGTGTGTGTGTGTGGTGTGTGTGTTTTGGTGTGTGTGTAAGTGTGTCTGTGTTTGAGTGTGTGTGTGTGTGTGTGTGTGTGTGTTTTGAGTGTGTGTGTGTGTGTGTGTGTGTGTGTGTGTTTGAGTGTGTGTGTGTGTGTGTGTGTAAGTGTGTGTGTGTGTGCGTGTGTGTGTATGTGTGTGTGTGGGTGTTTGTTTTCAGTCATTTCTAATTCCAGCCTCTCCCTTTCTTCCCAGTTTGACTGTAAAATCGAATTGAATGTCAAGGCTTTCGGAGGAGACTGTAAACCGGTCGGACCCGTGTGCCTCCATCTAAAGAACCCACGACAGTTAAAAATCGGGAAAGAGCAGGGAGGTACCTCCCCACTTCCCTGGCAAAATGGGTAGGTTCAATCCCAACTGTATCCCCTAAGTTCGAATGCGGCTACCTGATCTGAATAAAGGAAAGGAGGTAAAGGAGTCCCATAACCTATAAGGTCGTAGGGGAGCGAGGCGTCAGAGACCTCACTTCTCTAGGGCCAGCATATTGAGGGCGGCGCCCATCTCCTCTCCCTCGCTGCTTTACCTTCCCTGACCCTAAAGAAGGCAGGTACCCATTTACAGCTGGGTGAACTGGGGGAACTGTACTGAAGCCAAGGCGCGCAAACGGTCACCCATCCAACTGGTAACCACGCTCGACGCTGCTTAACTTGGCTGGGGGAAAGCGAGTTCTCCGACCACTGAGCTATCCCGTCCCCACTGATCTGAATGGTGAGGGAAAAAACCATTGCATGCGCAAAGCTCTCACCAGCGGTGAACCTCAGAACGACAGCCGAGGGAGGGACAAGACAAGGAGCTGACTTGGGAGTGAGGAGACCAGGGTAGACTGGCGTGAAGGCTTAGAGCGGCAGATGCAAGATCTGCAGGGAGCTGTGGTCGCTGGTTCGAGTCCACTCCCAAGAGTTAACATTGGTACTGACTCGCCTTTGGATGAGACTGGAAATCCTATGCCAATGAATGCCAACACATCTGAGACAGATTTGCTGGTGTGGTTTGGTTTTGCTTTGTTTAGTGTCCATTCACTACATGCTGATGTAGACACAGACGCAGTCACACCAACGCACACCCAGCTCTCTCCCTCTCTCTCTCAGCGGGGACTGGATGTAAAAAAAGCACACGAGTGCTTATTCATTATCCTCGAAATAAAAGAATTTGTCATTGTCATTCTCTCTCTCTCTCTCTCTCGCTCTCTCTCTCCAATGCACACCCAGCTCTCTCTCTCTGTGCATATTCTTGAACAGTGGTATATTTGTTGTTTTTTTAAAAATGAATATCTATCCCTCTCCTTCTAAACATGTCAACAAGAATTGGGTAAATCAAACAATAACAGGGGGGATTCAGATTGAAAGGGGTGTAGTACAACACATCTGAGACATTGCACCACCACCACCACCACCACCACCACCACCACCAACAACACCAACCACCACCACCAACAACAACAACTAGCATTACAACTAGCCTCTCCTATCAGGAGTTTGCTGAAGGTGATCTCTGCTTGATCTGGTTTTGGACGGAGCCGCAAGGTTCACCAAAGGTGAGAGTTTTGCGTATGCGACCTGTTCTACCCTCTATTAAGGCAGCCATATTCCGATTTCGGGGATGTCTGAAAACCACACCAGTGTGTATGCCCTTTTCAAGTTTTACCAGTTCCCACCAGCACACAATGTGCTAACACTTGCCAAAGGCGGAACAGGCTTTTAACACATTTATGCAAGATGTTCTGCGTGCTTTTGCATACAGGACCTCGGTTTACAGTTTCATCCGAAGGACTTTCGGAGGAGTGGGGTCGGTACTGATGTCAACTCCAGGGGAAATAACTCCTTGAGCAGGTGACTCGATGGTGGCCTGAACAAAGACATGGAGCTATCGAGAGCACTATGCCCCGGCTTCTGATTGGCTGCTGCAATCACGTGTCCGGCATCCGCCATCTTGGTTTTTCGTCCGCTAATAAACAGTGACTCTGTTGTCGAACTCGTCCCATTTCAGGGAACCACTCTACTTCTATGCTTCAGTTGATATTGAGAGTGTGATAAAGTAAGCCAGTTTACGACTTTTACTTGAAAAATGTCAGTGTGACGTCAGACAACAGAACACGGCGACACAGATTGAAGTTCAAGTTGTAGAGTACTTCTTGAGGTTCAAATCTTGCCACGGTGTGAAACTGAAACTCTTCTGTGTTCCTAAAACGGCCTTAGGCCTAACTTTCAATACGACAGGCCGTTCTGTCGTAGCAGACGAAAAACCAAGACGGCGGATTCCGGACACATGATTGCAGCAGCCAATCAGAAGCCGGGGCATAGTGCTCTCGATAGCTCCATGTTGAACAAAGGCCGTTACACTGCCAGCTCCACAATCTCACCACAAGCGCCCCCCCCCCCCCCCCCAAATTCATTTTTACATGGTTCATTCTCAATCTCATGTGTAGTCTACAAAGCCTTACATCTCTAACCCCCCAAAAAATTCCTCTTCGTTTATCGTGGCTTTTGTACACCTCTGAAAATCTTCTAGGTTGGTGTAAGTAAATAACTGTGGTTTATTCAGTATACACACACATCCTCAGAGCAGGCAGCAGGGGACAGGCATCAAGCTACAGCTTGTCTTGAACTCCAACCCCATGGTCAATTCACATGACCGCTTTTGCAGACGAAATGACTTTTATATTTACACATTCATAGAGTCACGTTTTCACACATAAAACTACAACAACAACAACTACACACACACACACACACAAAAGAAGAAAAACATACACCAACACGAAATTTAAGTGGAGTATACTTTGTGCAAACACATGTGTGTGTGTGTGTGTGTGTGTGTGTGTGTGTGTGTGTGTGTGTGTGAGTGTGTGAGTGAATGTGTGTGTGAGTGTAAGTGTGTGTGTGGGGTTGTGTGTGAGTGAGTGTGTGAGTGGTGTGTGTGTGTGTGAGTGATATGTGTGTGAGTGAGTGTGTGTGTGTGTGATGAGAGTGGGTGAGTGTGTGTGAGTGTGTGAGTGTGTGTGTGTGTGAGTGAGAGAGAGAGTGTGTGTGTGTGTGTGTGTGTGTGTGTGTGTGTGTGTGTGTGTGTGACTAGGCTCCCTACCCATTCAGATCTGGAATGACCTTGCCGACAGCCTTGGCGGCGCCAGTGGAGGACGGGATGATGTTCTGGTAAGCGCCTCTGCCCCCTCTCCAGTCCTGGCCACACGCAGCCATGGTCGTCAACATCACCACCACCATCACCACCACCATCTTCACCCTATACACTCAACATCAGCAGCAGCATGGTCCCCAAACATGGTCATCTTGATCATGACTGAGTGGGGTGGGTGGGGGCAGGGTAGATTAGTGGTTAGAGCGTTGTGCTCGCAGTCTGACAGCCCGGGATCGAGCCATCAAGAAGGCACCAGTTCGAAAGGGGTTGTGTTGTGGGTTTTTTAATTCAAATTTCCCCTGGAGTTCACATCAGTGCTGACTCCGCTCCCACAAAAAAAAGCCCTTCAGAAGAGACTGTAGAAACCCAGGTCTGGTGTGAACACGCTCACAGAACATCTTGTGCACACCGTCAAACCCGCTACGCCTTTCTGAAGAGTAGGCAGGGTAGGGTGTGCCAGTAAGAAGGGATGACAAACTATCAAGAAAAGCATGCACACTGGTGTCGTGTTTTGCCATTATTCCCCAAGTCACGATACAGCTACTTGAATGGTGGGCACAAACGGTCACATATGCAAACATCTCACCATTGGTCAACCTCTAGCAGAGGAATGAAAGAAAAAAAAGTTATGTATCTTCTTCCAAAACTCAGGCAGCAACTATACCGTTTTGTATTACATCATTACTAGTGGGGACGGGATAGCTCAATGGTCGGAGCACTCGCTTTCCCCCAGCCAAGTTAAGCAGTGTCGAACGTGGTTACCAGTTGGATGGGTGACCGTTTGCGCACCTTGGCTTCAGTACAGTTCCCCCAGCTGTAAATGGGTACCTGCCCTCTTTAGGGTCAGGGAAGGTAAAGCAGCGAGGGAGAGGAGATGGGCGCTGCCCTCAATATGCTGGGCCCCTAGAGAAGTGAGGTCTCTGACACCTCGCTCCCCTACGACCTTATAGGTTATGGGACACCTTTACCTTACCATTACTGTTACATCATCACCATTACATCACATCATTACCATCCCATACTATGAATTGGTGGTTCAGAGACAGTACACCAGCTAGAATCCACCCCCCCCCCCCCCACCCACTCTACTGTGATTATGAGCCCCTTAGTGTGTTTAAAAAACACCTAGAAAAGTTGGTTCCTGTGTAGGTGAAATAGAGGCTAGCAGGGGAAGGTTGCCAGGGAGGGAGGGTTCCTGAACAGGTAATAAATAATGATAATAAATGGATCGTATATGGCGCTATATGTTGCAAAGACAAATCAAAGCACAGGTCAGTGAAGGTCCTCAGGCAAAGGCTGCTGGCAGGAAGCCTCTGTTGTTTCCACGGGAAGGTGGGTCCCCTGCTACAGCAGTTGTTTTTCAAGGTTGTGGTGAACACAATCACACAAACCTGTAGTGTTGCTTCCAACAACACCAGGAAGTCTATGTCATTGGGGGGGGGGGGGGGGGGGCTGTTTTTCCCCTAACCACTGGACCGTGAGTGATCTGGGTGCTAGTCTTCAGAGGAGACAATAAACCAAGCCCCCACATGCAAGGGGACGGGATAGCTCAGTGGTCGGAGCACTCGCTTTCCCCCAGCCAAGTTAAGCAGCGTCGAGCGTGGTTACCACTTGGATGGGTGACCGTTTGCGCGCCTTGGCTTCAGTACAGTTCCCCCAGTTCACCCAGCTGTAAATGGGTACCTGCCCTCTTTAGGGTCAGGGAAGGTAAAGCAGCGAGGGAGAGGAGATGGGCGCCACCGCCCTCAATATGCTGGCCCTAGAGAAGTGAGGTCTCTGACGCCTCGCTCCCCTACGACCTTATAGGTTATGGGACTCCTTTACCTTTACCACATGCAACAACAGTATTTTAGCGGGCGCAGAAACAAGCCATGGCTAGATAGCTGTCCCCCCTCCTCCACCTCTTGATTCGGCCTCACCTTATTCGATGGCCCGTCCACGGTTTTCTGGGTGGCAGTGGCAGCATGGACAGTGGTCATCAGGCCTTCTTCAATGCCGAACTTGTCGTGGATCACTTTGGCCAGCGGAGCCAGGCAGTTGGTGGTGCAGGAGGCGTTGCTGACCACCGTCTTCAACAGGCCACAGCAGCACACTCACTTGTACTGCGGTTTTTTGGGTGTGTTTTTTGGGGGGAGCGGGGGCGGGGGCGGGGTAAGCCTTGTGGTTAGAACATTGCGCTCGCAATCTGACGACCCGGGTTCGATTCCCGTTCAAGGGGGATATTTTCACCTGGAGTTAACATCAGTGCAGACTCCGCTCTCCCCAAAAGTCCTTCGGATGAGACCATAAACCGAGGCCCCGTGTGCGAACACACGCAGAACATCTTGCGCACACGTTAAATCCTGTTCTGCTTTCGTAAGAGTAGGCCTTTGTGTGCCGGTGGGAACAGATGACAGAATTGACAAAACTGCATACGCACGGGGATTGGATGTAACAAAAACCCACTCAAGTGCTTATTCCCTTATCCTCGATAGCCTATAAAAGAATACAATAAAAAATAAGATCAATAAAATCACTCCCTTCTTTACTTACTTCACCTGTGGACGCTATAGCTGGGTGGGTAAGACCGTTCACCTAGAATCCCATGGGCCCATTATTATGTCGTGGGTTCGAATCTCGTCGGTGGCGTCTGCTGAATGAAGGTGAGGATTCTGACCATCTCCCAGTTCGAAACTTCCAAGTGCGGACCTGCCAGTGCCTTCATTCCCTTCGTGTATATACGCATGCAGAAGATCAACTATGCACGTTAAAGATGTCCGTCCTTCACGTCAGCGTTTGGTGGGCTGCGGAAGCACGAACAAACCCAGCCTCCATGCCCAAAGACAGATCCGGCTACCTTCACAGCAGGCAAAAACGTCTGACCAGCGGTGAACCTGGAGCTCTAGCCGAGCAACGAGAACACAGTCTGTCAGCTTTGGCCCCAACAGGGTTGTAAGCTTGGGAAGGAAACACAAAGACAAGGTCAGGAATAAGTCCGTGCTGTTTGTTATACACGCTCTTCGCAGTCACACACAGGTAAACAACAACAAAACCATCACGTAAAAAAACACCCCAATAACAACAAAACAATGTAGCTACGTAGGCGACAGTTCTATAACAACTCAACTCATCGCAAGGCTTTCTCTTAACATGGACAATGAACTACAAAAACATATTTTCAATATAACAAGAGAGATGTACTTTGCTAGTAAAATTAACAAGTATTGATTTACGCTTCCTATTCATCAAAATTTTTACAGCATGTGGACAACATTGGTCATATTTCCACACACAAGCACACTGGCTGCTATCAACACAATCTTCTCCAACCTGTGCCATCACACAGAAATTGCATGATGCGAGGTTCGTTTCTTTGTACAGCATTACTTTGATCCATCGCATTGAATAAGAAAAGTTCTGTGAGACAATCTGAATTTTCTTCATAGGTGTTCCCATAATTATCTTATGCGGTGGTTGGGGAGTGAGGTGTGATGGGCCTCAGCTTCTTAGAGGCTGCACAAATACTGCATTTCATCATGTAGGCGAAGTGGATGCAATGGACGGCTTTCAAATAACACCCAACAAATCAGAACACTACAATTTTCATGTGTGTCCCACAATAGTAACACGTCGCTCTGATCACATGGGAGGTATTCTAATTACCACACCATCACATCCACCCCCGCTCAGCCGTACCTCGTTCCGAGGTATGCCACCCGACAGCATATTTCATGCTTCAGCCAATAACCCCTAACAGTCGTTACCCATCAATCTGGTGACAATCACTCTGGGGTATTTGACCCCACCCGTACTACCAATTGTAACATAGTGGACTTATTTGATGTCCCATCTCTGCACAAACCTTGGGTACAAGGTACAGGTTCATAGGTTAGGATGTGGCCTCTACAAAGATGCTGCAAATACTGCATTTCACCATGTAGGCGAAGTTGATGCAATGGATGGCTTTAACTACCACCCAACAAATCAGAGCGCTGCACAATTTTCAGGTGTGTCCAAATATAGTAACACGTCCGCTCTGATTGCATGGGAGGTAATCTAATTACCGCACCATCACATTATTATTGTTGTTATTATTATTATCATCATTATTGTTGTTGTTGTTGACCTTGTCCTTGGTGTACTCCTTGTGGTTGACCCCCATCACGAACATAGGAGCGTCTGCCGAGGGTGCGGAGATGATCACTTTCTTAGCGCCTCCTTTGATGTGAGCCTGCACAGGGACAGCAGTAATAATAATAATAATAATGATAATAATGATATTAATAATAATAATAATGATAATAATAAATGGAATTTATATAGCGCTTTATCTTGCAGAGACAAATCAAAGCGCTTGCACTCGACTCATTCTTACACAGTCATACAACCAGTAACTATTGGAGGGTGGGGGAGGTATTGTGAGGGTTTTGTGTTGTTGGATTTGGATGGGGGGGGGGGGGGGGGGAGGGGGGCAGAGGGGCTGGGAAACACCGTTTCACCATTATTATCGTCGTCGTCGTCATCATCATTGCTGTCATCATCGTCATCACTGTCATGATTGTCAGTCAACAATCATCATCATCAATCATTATCATCATCATCACCATCGTCGTTGTCAACGTCGACATCAGCTCTCCAAGCTAGATGGTCATTGGGGGTGTGGGGTGGGTAGGGGGACACAAGAGACGTGTTGGTCGCCGAAATCCCATCATTCACTTTACCAAAAGCCAGGTGTTTTGAGTAGCAGTGGTGTAGTGTAGTGTAGTGTAGTGTAGTGTAGTGTAGTGTAGTGGAGTGGAGTGTAGTGTGTAGTGTAGAAGGTAGTGTAGAAGATAGTGGAGTGGAGTGAAGTGAAGGGGAGTGGAGTGGAGTGTAATGTTGTGTAATGTAGTGTAGTGCAGTAGAAGGTAATGTAGTGTAGTGCAGTGTAGTGTACTTTAGTGTAAGGTAGTGTTGTGTAGTGTAGTGCAGTGCACTGTAGTGTAAGGTAGTGTTGTGTAGTGTAGTGCAGTGCACTGTAGTGTAAGGTAGTGCAGTGTAGTGTAGTGCACTGTAGTGCAGTGTAAGGTAGTGCAGTGTAGTGTAGTGTAGTGCAGTGCAGTAGAATGTAGTGGAGTGTCGTGGAGTGCAGCGTAGTGTAAGGTAGTGTAGTGTAGTGTAGTGCAGTGCACTGTAGTGCAGTGTAGTTTAGTGTAAGGTAGTGTAGTGTAAGGTAGTGTAGTGTAAGGTAGTGTAGTGTAGTGTAGTGCACTGTAGTTTAGTGTAAGTTAGTGTAGTGTAGTGTAGTGCAGTGTAGTGTAGTGCAATGCACTGTAGTGCAGTACAGTGTAGTGTAGTGCAGTGCACTGTAGTGCAGTATAGTGTAGTGCAGTGCAGTGCAGTGCAGCGTAGTGTAAGGTAGTGTAGTGCAGTGTAGTGCAATGCACTGTAGTGCAGTACAGTGTAGTGTAGTGCAGTGCACTGTAGTTTAGTGTAAGTTAGTGCAGTGTAGTGTAGTGCAGTGTAGTGTAGTGCAATGCACTGTAGTGCAGTACAGTGTAGTGTAGTGCAGTGCACTGTAGTGCAGTATAGTGTAGTGTAGTGCAGTGCAGTGCACTGTAATGCAGTGTAGTGTAGTGTAGTGCAGTGTAGTTTAGTGTAAGGTAGTGTAGTGTAGTGCCGCGCCGTATCGTGCAGTGTAGTGTAGTGCAGTAGAATGGAGTGGAGTGGAGTGGAGTGGAGTGGGGTGCAGTGTAGTGTAGTGCAGTGTAGTGGAGTGGGGTGCAGTGTAGTGTAGTGCAGTAGAATGTAGTGGAGTGGAGTGGAGTGGAGTGGGGTGCAGTGTAGTGTAGTGCAGTGCAGTAGAATGTAGTGGAGTGGAGTGGGGTGCAGTGTAGTGCAGTGCAGTAGAATGTAGTGGAGTGGAGTGGGGTGCAGTGTAGTGCAGTGTAGTGTAGTGCAGTAGAATGTAGTGGAGTGGAGTGGGGTGCAGTGTAGTGCAGTGTAGTGCAGTGCAGTGTGGTGTAGCGTAGTGCAGTGTGGTGTAGTTTAGTGTAGTGTAGTGTAGTGTGGTGCAGTGTAGTGTGATGCGGTGCAGTGTGATGCAATGCGGTGCGGTGCAGTGTAGTGTAGTGCAGTGCAGTAGAATTAAGTGGAGTGGAATGGAGTGTAGTGCAGTGTAGTTTAGTGTAGTGTAGTGCGGTGTGGTGTAGTTAAGTGTAGTGTGGTGTAGTGTAGTGTAGTGCAGTGTGATGTGATGCAATGCAATGCGGTGCTGTGCAGTGTAGTGTGGTGTAGCAAACTAAAATGGAGTCTAGTGGAGCGAAGTAGAATATAGGTCAGTTCAGAAAAGTATGGCACTCCCCCGTGGAGATGCCGGGCCTCTTTCAGCATAAATAGCGTCCCCACTTTATGGAAATCCCGTACTATAAAACTCTCTCTCTCTCTCTCTCTCTCTCTCTCTCTCTCTCTCTCTCTCTCTCATGCTTATTTTCTGCCTAGCCATCCCATTCTTCTGCCGGTTTTCAAGCAAATTTGAAATGTGTTTCTGATGAACTTTTTGATGAGCTGCCCTGAAGTGGGAATGTGTCGGCTAAGGCCAGAGTGTGGGCAGACCTCCTGCGGTGTAACCAACACAGGAGAAGACCAGGCACTGCACAGTGCACCTGATAGGGACCGCTGAAGAAGAAGGAGAAGAGGAAGAAGAAGGAGGGAGGAGGAGGAGGAGAGAAGAAGAAGACAAAAATGATGAAGAAGAAGAAGAAAATGATGAAGAAAAAGGAGAAGAAGAAGAAGGAGGAGGAAAAAGAAGGAGGAGGAGGAGGAGGAGGAGGAGGAGAACAAGAAGAAGAACAAGAAGAAGAAGAAGAAGAAGAAGAAGAAGAAGAAGAAGAAGAAAAAGAAGAAGAAGAAGAAGAAGAAGAAGAAGAAAAAGGAGAAGGAGGAGGAGGAGAAAAGAAGGAAAAGAAGAAGAAAATGATGAAGAAGAAGAGGGAGAAGAAAATGACGAAGAAGGAGAAGAAAATGATGAAGGAGAAGAAGAAGAAGAAGAAGAAGAAGAAGAAGGACAAGGAGAAGGAAAAGAAGAAGAAGAAGAAGAAAATGATGAAGAAGAACGAGAAGAAGGAGAAGATGAAGGAGAAGAAGGAGGAGAAGAAGAAGAAGAATACAGCACAGCGCAGTGCCCTTTTTTGTGAAGTGTGGGACAAATGGTACGACAGACTCTTCCCACAGTTCAAGAAATAAAGTTTGGTCTAGGCATACGTCATCAAGGCTGCATCAGTCTGTTTGGCATACAAAGAGTGGCAGTCCACCTTCAGCCACAGGTCAGGAGATATTACACACACACACACACCACACACACACACCACACATCCAAAAACTGATACTACACACACACACACCACACCACACACACATCCAAAAACTGATACTACACACACACATCCAAAAGCTGATACTACACACACACACACTCAAAAGCTGATTCTACACACACACACACACACACACACACACACACACACACACACACACACACACACATCTCCAACTGACACTGGCTTTGTCGATGGTGGTGAAGACTCCAGTAGACTCCACCACATAGTCTGCTCCAGTTGTCTTCCAGGGTATAGACTGCGGGTCCTTTCTGAACAAAACCCCACACAAATACAAGACAGAAAAGCTCAGTATATAGCTAGATAGATATATACGGGATAGATAACTCAGTGGTCGGGGCACTCACTTTCTCCCCCCAGCCAAGTTAAGCAGCATCGAGCGTGACTACTACTTGGATGGGTGACCGTTTGCGCGCCTTGGCTTCAGTACAGTCCCCCAGTTCACTCAGCTGTAAATGGGTATCTGCCTTCTCTAGGGTCAGGAAAGGTAAAGCAGTGAGGGTGAGGAGATGGGCGCCGCCCTCAATATGCTGGCTCCTAGAGAATTGAGGTCTCTGACGCCTCGCTCCTCTACGACCTCATAGGTTATGGGACACCTTTACATACATACATACATACATATATATATATATATATATATATATATATACATATATACATATATATCCCTCTGCCTGCTATCCCTCTGCCTGCACTCTCTGCTATCCCTCTGACTGCTATCCCTCTGCCTGCACTCTCTGCTATCCCTCTGACTGCTATCCCTCTGCCTGCACTCTCTGCTATCCCTCTGCCTGCATTCTCTGCTATCCCTCTGTTGCTATCCCTCTGCCTGCACTCTCTGCTATCCCTCTGCCTGCACTCTCTGCTATCCCTCTGCCTGCACTCTCTGCTATCCCTCTGCCTGCTATCCCTCTGCCTGCACTCTCTAATCCCTCTGCCTGCACTCTCTGCTATCCCTCTGACTGCTATCCCTCTGCCTGCACTCTCTGCTATCCCTCTGCCTGCTATCTCTCTGCCTGCACTCTCTGCTATCCCTCTGCCTGCATTCTCTGCTATCCCTCTGCCTGCTATCCCTCTGCCTGCACTCTCTGCTATCCCTCTGCCTGCACTCTCTGCTATCCCTCTGCCTGCACTCTCTGCTATCCCTCTGCCTGCACTCTCTGCTATCCCTCTGCCTGCACTGTCTGCTGTTCTGGACTCACTCACTACATCATCTGAACAAAGCCCATCTCTGAGAAATTGCAGTCAAAGTTGACCTGCTCCTTGTACCAGAAAAACAACCACCACCAGCTCTTGCGATCCTTCTCAAAGCTCACCATGACATTCGACACACAAACCACTTGTTGCACAAACACAGCTAGCAAGTCATGATGCAGTTACCTGATAAAGATGTCTTGCGTGCGTGCGTGCGTGTGTGTGTGTGTGTGTGCGTGTGCGTGCACGTAGGTATGCCGGGTATGTATATTAGCATGTCTGTTTGAAAAAAAGAAACAAACTCGTGAAAGAAAAGTTTCGTCTCTCCAGCTTGCTTCCGCTCAAAACAGAGTTGCTTGAATCAATATACACCTACCTCTCTCTCTCTCTCTCTCTCTCTCTCTCTGCTGTTAAAAACTGGTTTATATCAGGCTCCTTGATATTTTGTAACTCACCTTGATATCTTTATTGATAGCATATATGTATATATATACACATATATGTTTAAAGGGTTTTGGTGAGGATGCTTTAACAGAATTTGATATCTGGTTTATTTTTATGTTGATGTATTCTGGAAATGTTCTCTCTCTCTCTCTCTCTCTCTCTCTCTCTCTCGCTTCTTGCTGTCTCCCCTCTATTTTTTTTATCCATATTACCTAATTATAATCAGTGTATCAGTTTTCATGTTAATGTTTGATTTATTTGAGAATTATATGTTTATAAGCATATCTCTTTTCTAAAAAAAACAACCTATGTATCTTTTGAAATTAATGTTCGAGTCAGTTAGGGATTATGTAATGTAAGTTTTTTTTCTTTTAAAATCATGTTGTTGTTGTATTAAGATTTTTACCCGTTTTGTTGATAGTCCCTAATCAGGGCAAGGGCCGTTTGTAAAAAAAAGTATTCGCATGCTTATTCTGTTACCCTTGAAAAATAAAGATTCATTCCTTCTCTCTCTCTCTCTCTCTCTCTCTCTCTCTCTCTCTCTCTCGCGCGCGCGCGCGCGCGCTCACCCACACACACTTTCAGATACGACTATAAACCAGGTCCTGTGTGCAAAATCACGCAAAACATCCTGCGCATAGGTCAAAACCTGTTCTGCCTTTTGAAAGAGTAGGATTCTGTACCGGTGGGAACGGATGACATTTTACCAAAAAATGCATGCACACAGGGACTGGCTGTAAAAACCAACACATCAGTGCTTAAGCCATGAAATAAAAGACTAGGCAGTTAGGGCAGTTGAGGCCACTCACTCATTATAGATGGCAATTTTTTTCCCGTCCACCACCAGGCAGTTGTCCTTCATTTCCACAGTGCCCTTGTAGATACCGTGCGTGGAATCATACCTGAACATGTACACCTGTCACACACACACACACACGCACACACACACACACACACACACACACACACACACACACACACACACATGTACACTTGTCACACACACACACGAGAAAGGCACTGATGTACACCTGTCACACACACACACACACACACACAAGGGAAAGGCACTGATGTACACACACACACACACACACACACACTAGCAAGGCACTGATGTACACCTGTCACACACACACACACACACACACACATGTACACACACACACACTAGCAAGGCACTGATGTACACCTGTCACACACACACACACACACACACACACACACACACACACACACACACACACACACACACAAATAGCAAGGCACTGTCACACTTCTTCACACACCAGCCATTGCCAGCAAAAACGGAGAGATGGGCGATAAGGAACACCATACAACAGCAACAACAACAACAAGAACAACAATGCAACGCCAACAACGAAGGTAAAAGAACCGAGAAAGAACGAGACGTAAAAAGAAAAAGGGTTTAGGAGAGAGAGAGAGAGAGGGGGGGGACAAAAATATGAAAATGCTAAAGGAAAGGAGAATAGGGAGGAGGAAGAGAAGAAAAAGACAGAGGAGGAGGGGGAAGAAACAATAAAGAAGAAGAAGGAGGAGGAGGAGGAGGAGAAGGAGAAGGAAGAAGAAGAAAGTGGGGGAGAAGGAGGAGAAGAAGGAGGAGGAAGAGAAGGCGGAGGAGTTAAAGAAAAATATTAAAAGATAGAAAGAAAGAAACTTTTACAAAAACAAAGTCAAGAGGGTAAAGTAGAATTCGTTATAAAGGTGTTCCCATAACCTATGCGGTCGTTGGGGGCACGCATGCACACATACACACACACACGCACGCGCGCACACACACACACACGCACGCACACGCGCACACAGGCACGCACGCGCGCGCGCGCACACACACACGCGCACGCACACACAGAGTAAAAGACTGACCATGTAGTTGAGGTCAATGAAGGGGTCATTGACGGCCACCACGGCCACTGAGGATTTGGCCAGGGCCGCCCTCAACACCAACCGTCCGATACGGCCAAACCTCAACACAACAATCCCCCACATGAAGCAACCATAACAACGTTGTAATTATTGTTGTACTGCATTTTATTGTATTGTATTGTATTGTATTGTATTGTAGTGTAGGTGTAGTGTAATGTGTAGTGTAGTAGTAGTAGTAGTAGTGTAGTGTAGATAAGTGTTAGTGTAGTGTAGTGTAGTGAGTGGAGTGGAGTGGGTCTAGTGTATTGTATTTATTGTAGTGTAGTGCATTTCTGTGTAGTGTAGTGTAGTGTAGTGTAGTGCAGTGTAGTGTAGTGCAGTGTAGTGTAGTGCATTGCAGTGTAGTGTAGTTGGTGTGTGTTGTGGTGTAGTGTAGTGTGTGCAGTGTAGTATGGTGTTGTGTAGTGTAGTGCAGTGCAGTGTAGTGTAGTATGTGTGGTGTGGTGTGTGTGTTGGTGTGGTGTGGTGTGTGTAGTGTAGTGTAGTGAGTGCGTGCAGTGCAGTGAAGTATGGTGTGGTGTGTGTAGTGTAGTGTGGTGTGGTGTGGTGTGGTGTGGTGTGGTGTAGTGTAGTGTAGTAGTAGTGTAGTGTAGTATGGTGTGGTGTGGTGTAGTGTATTGTATTGTAGTGTAGTGTAGTGTAGTGTAGTATGGTGTGGTGTAGTTAGTGTAGTGTAGTTGGTGTTAGTATGGTGTGGTGTAGTGTAGTGGGTATGGTGTGGTGTGGTGTAGTGTGGTGTGTGTGTGGTATGGTTGGTGTGGTGTGGTGGTGTGGTGTGGTGTGGTGTGGTGTAGTGTAGTGTAGTGTAGTATGGTGTGGTGTGGTGTGGCGTGGTGTGGTGTAGTGTAGTATGGTGTGGTGTAGGTGGTGTGGTGTAGTGTGGTGTGGTGTGTGTGTAGTGTAGTGTAGTGTAGTGTAGTGTAGTGTAGTGTAGTGTAGTGTAGTGTAGTGTAGTGTAGTGTAGTGTAGTGTAGTGTAGTGCAGTGTAGTGTAGTGTAGTATGATGTGGTGTAGTGTAGTGTAGTGTAGTATGGTGTGGTGTAGTGTAGTGTAGTATGGTGTGGTGTGGTGTAGTGAAGTGTAGTGCATTGCAGTGTAGTGTAGTGCAGTGTAGTGCAGTGTAGTGTAGTGCAGTGTAGTATGGTGTGGTGTAGTGTAGTGTAGTATGGTGTGGGGTAGTGTAGTGTAATGTAGTGAGGTGTGGTGTAATGTAGTGTGGTGTGGTGTAGTGTAGTATGGTGTAGTGTAGCGTAGTGTAGTGTAGTGTAGTATGGTGTGGGGTAGTGTAGTATGCTGTAGTGTAGTATGGTGTAGTGTAGCGTAGTGTAGTGTACTGTGGTGTAGTGTAGCGTAGTGTAGCGTAGCGTAGTGTAGTGTAGTGTAGTGGGCGCAACAACAATAAAATTACGACGGCAATAAGAACAAGAAAAACGACACGTTGTTGAAATGCACATAATGGAGCTCGACCTTAGATATCACACACACACACAAACACGCATGTACACACACACACACACGCATGTACACACACACACACACACATACACACACACCAACTGGATTAGTTCTTCAGAACTGGTGGTCTGGATGACCTAAACATGCTCAGCATGCATTTTTCGACCTTGATAAGGATGGGCTTCGCTAGGCGGAGCTTGCTCAAGACACACTTTGTGTAACCAAAAAGGTCAGTGCAGCGCTCCAACCACTCCTGTAGAAGTCAGGAGAGAAGTCAAGCCAAGTCCTCAGAAAGACTGCATGCAGCTCATGGGGTCTGACCTTTTCCTTCCTAAGCTGGGGCTCCCAGGTTCACCAATGGTGGCATTCTGCGAACACGACCGTTTTTACCCTGCACCATGAAGATAGCCGCATTCCGACTTCGGGGATGTATGCTGGGTATGTTCGTGTTTCCCTAACCCAGCGAACGCGGACATAATAATGATGATAATGATAATAATAATGATAATAATAATGATAATAATAACTGGAATTTATATAGCGCGGACATGACGATGACGTGCATAATTTGATCTTCTGCATGTGTATATACACGAAGGTGACGAAGGCACGGGCAGGTCTGCACTTGAAGTTGACCTGGAAGATCGTAAAACTCTCCATCCCTTCATTCACCACACGCCGCTAAGATTGGAACCCACGACTTCATGAACGCATGGGATTGAAGTCGAACGGTCTTAGTCACTGGGCTCTGGTGTCCAGTCCATGATTTCATGTTGCTGTTCTCTTTTCCCACTAGCTGTTTGCCTTTTAGATGTTGTTAGTGCTGTTCTGTAGGTTCTATAGGCTGAAGTATCACTACCAGTGCACACATAACTTCTCCAGTAACAAACCCGCTAAGTGCCTCTGCCACAGCACGTCGCCACAACAGCAAAGCCACCTTTATAACATTAAAAAAAAAAAAGGTATTGGCATTTGTATTTGCTTCCTTACAAGACTATTTTTTCTGCCGAATTTTTGCCCGAGTCAACACTCTTGTTAGCATGGGTTCTTTTTTAAGTGCGCTAAACGTATGCTGCACACGGTATTTTGTTTTATCGTCTCATCTGAAAGACAAGCACCCAGACCACCCAACATGGTACAGTGGATAGAGGGATTGTTGGGGTTCAGACTGCCATCACATCTGCGAGGTCTGGCTTTCTCTGCTGGTGTGTTACCTCGCGAATCTTTCCCACTGTGGTCCGCCTTTGCCGTCTGTGTGCATGACTGCCGGCCTGTCTCACCTGTCGGCATCACTGGGTACGGATGCAGCCGCCACACCCAATGACACTCACATGCTCCTCCTTCCTTCCTTCCTTCTCCATGTGCTCCTCCTCCAGTCTTGGCTGTACTGCCCTGTACTGCTGACCTCTTCATGGATTCTCAGGCTGCCACAGGATTCCGTGATGTTGCCAGTGAGAGAAGCTGGTGGTCGTCTGCCCTTTTCTTTTCTTCTTCTTTTCGTCTCTGGCTTGCCTCGAACGAGTCTTCATGAAGTCCGTTTTTCTTGGTTTTGTAGTGCATGGCCAAGTTAAGTTAACTTCCTTGATGCATTGTTAGGTAGGTGAAAGCTTGTGTAGTGTGTTGGCTTGAAGTAAGTTAAAGCGATAAGACAAAATAACACAGATGGCCCCAAATGAACTCATTTCAGTTATATACGGAAACCACCCCAGTCCACACGTTAAACATGCTTCTGACTCGAGGAAAATCTCCCTTCTCACTCTTCTCGACTTATCTGCAGCATTCGACACTACAGACCACTCTACCCTTCTCTCCCGTCTCCAGAAAACGTTTGGTATCAAAGGAGCAGCCCTTACCTGGTTTAGTTCATACCTCACTGACCGATTCCATACAGTTGCAGTAATCAAGATTCAATCAATACCTGCCAAACTGGAATGTGGAGTCCCGCAGGGATCAGTTCTGGGCCCTGTTCTTTTCACTCTCTACACGGCTCCACTGTCATATATATTAAACCGTCACCAGATCAACCATTTCTACGCAGATGACTTTCAGATTCAAAGCAGTGACACTCCTGAAAATCTGCCTTCCCTCTTGACAAATATATCACACTGCCTTCAAGTTATTCAAAACGCAGATGCAACCAAAGCCATGACTATAGGGACCAAACACAAACTCTCTTCCATCGCAACAGCTTCATTAGAATTTGGCAATACGTCAGTTCCTCTTTCCACCGCAGTCAAGTATCTAGGTGTTGTTATCGACAACACACTCTGTATGCAAAAATTCATCTCCCAGACCTGCCAGACCTGCTACTATCAATTACGACGTATAAGTGCAAGCCGAAAGTACCTGTCCGCTGATGCAACATCCAAACTTGTCACATCTCTTATTCTTTCACGTCTGGTCTATTGCAATTCTCTTTTGTCTTGTCTGCCAGCATCATCTATCCACCCTCTTCAACATATACAAAACTCTGCAGCTCAATGAGTCCTCAAAAGGAAAACATCTGAGCATATTCCTCCTCTCTTGCGATCTCTCCACTGGCTGCCTGTGCCACAGAGAGTAAAATACAAGATCAGTACCCTCTGTTACAAATGCCTACACACAAAACAGCACCCTCCTATCTATGTGAATGTCTTCACCTATACACTCCTCGTTCCTTCCGCTCTGCTGCATATACCTTGTGCTTACGAATACCTAGATTCAACCAATCCACCGTTGGCCATCGCTCTTTCTCTATTTTTGGTCCATCAATATGGAATGACTTCCTTCTCTCCCTTCGTGAAAAGCCTACTTACGACACTTCCAAAATCCAGCCTCAAGACATACCTATTTCAAACCTAAGACTTTCCCCTCCTGTTTCATCTCATATCTGTCGCCTGCCTTCAACATCAAAAATTCCCATCACCCTGGTGAAGTGTATAACGCGCGCGCGTGCGTGCGTGTGTGTGTGTACATTTGAATTTGTTAAAAGCTGTTAATCGTTGTTGGATGCATGTGTAGGAGTGGGTTGACTGAAAGCGCTTTGATTAGTTTTTTGCAAGATATAGCGCTACATAAATTCTATTTCTTCTTCTTCTTATCATTGTTATAATAATAATAATTATTATTATCAGTATTATTAGGCTATATCAGGACAAAAGGATAATGAATGGTAAGGAAAGATAAACTGTGGACTTTTCAACCTATTTTTTAAATTCTTTTCACACAAGCACGCATGCACACATTCTCTCTCTCTCTCTCTCTCTCTCTCTCTCTCTCTCTCACACACACACACACACACACACACACACACACACACACACACACACACACACACACAGGCTTACCAAATGGCATAGGCAGACGGATGGGTGGATGAACTGAGAGACAGACGGACAGACAGAAGACAGACAGAGCTGACAACCAATGTTTTTGCAGAACTGATTCCTACCCATTGATTCCAATCTTGACACCCATATCTGACACCTGAAAACAAACCAGTCCTCTCGTGCAGGCACAGACAGACAGACAGACAGACAGAGAAAGAGAGAGAGAGAGGGAGAGAGAGAGAGAGAGAGATGAGAGAGAGAGAGAGAGAGAGAGAGAGAGAGAGAGAGAGAGAGAGAGAGGAGAGAGTAGTTCTTCAGATTGCATCAATATCAAGCAAACCAAACAATTGAAATATGTTTATCAAAACACCTCCACAAAGTCTTTTCTTAGTTTAAGACACAATGTTCATTTTACCAATTACTCCCCCCTCAAAAAGACAAACCCCAACAACAAACAAACAAAACAAAACAAAGCAAAAAACAAAACAAAGCAAAACAAACACCAAAACAAACCACAGACAGGAAGATATATCGCGCAAACATCCCGATATAACACTTTTTAAATCTCTTTAAAACAAATAAGCCATAAAACAAACCGAGCACATCATTTTCCTAAAGGGCATAGTGTAATATATATGAGGAAGAAAACAACACTGCTCGTATCTAGAACCATAATAAATAATATAATAGTGATAATAATACTAATCATAAAATTGCAAATTTAACACAGAAACTAGAACAGAGAGAGAGAGAGAGAGAGAGAGAGAGAGGAGAGAGAGAGAGAGAGAGAGAGAGGAGAAGGAGAGAGAGAGAGAGAGAGAGAGAGATCACTATAAGGATTTGGGTGGTTCCTTTATAGGAAAGGCCTTTATCCCCCGGAAAGAGGTAGGAGTGTGTTGTTGTTGTTGTTGTTGTTGTTATTTGGGTGTTTGGGGTTGTTCTTGTAGTTGTTTTCTTGTTCCTCGGCTAGAGCTCTCAGGTTCACACAATTAATGGTGAGATTTTACATATGCGACCGGGGATTTTTGCCTACCAGAAAGGTATCCGCATTTCGACTTCAGAGATGCATGCTGGGTATGTTTGTGTTTCCGTAACCCACCGAATGCTGACATGAATGACGGGATCTTTAACGTGCATAGGCCTGATTGACCTTCTGCATATGTATGTACACGAAAGGAATTAAGGCACTGGCAGGCCTGCGCTTGAAGTGGACGTGGGAGATCGTAAACATCCCCACCCTTAATTCACCAGACGCCGGCGAGATTCGAACCCTCGACTTCATGGACCCGTGGGATTGAAGTGGAAGGGTGTTATCGCAGGGTCTTAATCATGGGGCTGTACTAGTAGCGTCCATCGTGTGGGGGTGCACTGCACCACCAGACAAACACACCAGGCTGCACCGATCCAACAGCACTAAAGCCAGCAGCAAAACAACAGGACATCATGACCAATCGCTTCTGATCAACTTCAGGCAGGTTGAGAAGCCATGTTGGGACAGCTAGTTGTGTCATGTCATTTGTTTCATGTAGTTTACTAGTGCTGTTGCCTCCCATAAAGGCACAAAGAATTTTGGACGTTTCTTTCTGTTAGCCAAAATGAAACTATTTACGTGGTTTGTTCTCCTTTATTTTATGGAGGTTTTGTTTTGTTTGATTCTGTTTTGGTTTGGGTTTGGGTCCTTTTTGGAGGGGGAACTATTCAGTTGTCCCCTCTCCCCTTGTTGTTGCTGCCGCTTTTGTTTTACTCTTGGTTTCTTGCTATGTTTTCGGTTGTTTCTGTGTTTTCTGTTCTGCTTTCTTTCTTACTTGTTGCTACTCTCTCTCTCTCTCTGAAGTGAGCTCAACGCTCTGCACATCAGGCCACCCCTCCCCTGTAGTGCTGTGTAAGGGATCTGCGATGATGAACAGCTGTATTAAGATGTATACCTAACGGGCGGGGACTGGATGTAAAAAAGCACATGTGTGCTTATTCATTATCCTCGAAATAAAAGAATTTGTCATTGTCATTGTCATTCTCTCTCTCTCTCTCTCTCTCTCTCTCTCTCTCTCTCTCTCCGGTGATTTTTGTGGGGATTTTTGTGTAGATATTTTTCCGTATACTGTGTAAGTGTATTGCTATGGGATTTATTTTATTTTATTATCATATATATCCTTAAGGGCGGGGACTGGATGTAAAAAAGCACATGGGTGTTTATTCATTATCCTCGAAATAAAAGAAGTTGTCATTGTCATTGCCATGGTTATAAGTCCAGACTGGGCTCTCCAAAAGCCGAACTGGGGCAGATCCCTTACACAGCACTACAGGGGAGGGGAGGCCTGATGTGCAGAGCGTTGAGCTAAGTGGCCGTCTCCATACACGGGGTCAAGTCACCACCACACGCCTGTTCGAGGGCACTCTTGCCCCTGGAGTCAACATCAGTACCGACTCAACTTCCCCGAAGACTATAAACTTGCGCACACGTTGAATCCGGCCCAGCCTGATCGGTGGATCGGTGGTCTAGAGGTAACGCGCCTGTCTAGAAAGCGAAAAGTCCGGGTCGGAAGTGTGCGTGGTTCGTATCCCGTCTGGGCCCGAAACTTTTCCCCCATCCATTAGACCATGAGTGGTGGTCTGGGCGCTAGTCTTTCGAATGAGACGATAAACCGAGGTCCCGTTGTTACAGAAAATTATGCAGCGCACGAAAAAGAACCCACGGCAACAAGAGAGTTGTCCCTGGCAAAATTCTTAGAAAAAAGCCACTCTGATAGGGAAAGAAATACAGTTGCAGACCCCAAAAAAAAAAAAAAAAAAAAAAAGGGGTGGCGCTGCTCTTGTGGCGACGTGCTCTCCCCGGGGAGAGCAGCCCGAATTTCACGCAGAGAAATCTCGTGACTTAAAGTGGTATAAATAAATAAATAAATAAATAGCCTTTCCTGAAGAGGAGGCCATAGCTTGCCGGTAGGAACTGATGACATTACTTTTCAAGACGCATGCACGCTGGTGTCGTGTTTAGACATCATTTCCGAAGTCGGAATGTGGATACCTTAACGGTAAGCAAATGTTCGCATACGTAAGAGTGATGCCTACTTCGGAGGTCTTGCCGAGGAACGAAAAAAAGCAAACAAAAACAACAACCAACATAAAGACAAAGAACAGAATGCAGCTTTTCTTCAGGCCACAAATTAATCCCCATATAGGTACTTTGTATAATGAAAGCATTGTGGTGCAGTTTCTGATAAGCCAAATCTAAACCTGATGGTTATAAACTTTGAATGTCTAAATCCATTTCTTTTCACATTGTGTCCAGAGCAGCATTGATCTATAAATTCCAAATCTATGGTATTTTGCTGACAATTTCCCAATCTTGACATGGGCATGCAACTAGTCTGTCTTTGAAATAACAGATAGATCTAGACCATATCTCTATCCCTGCTACAGTTATCTCTGTCTGTTACTACATCTAATTAAACTTGTTTTTAATCAAACATTAAAATTTATTATGCAAAGGTTACAAAATTCTCGTTTGACTTATGATTAGGCCTAAGAGATAAGAGAAATTGGATTTCCAAGATATGCTCTAGTCTAAATTGTTTCAGTACTTTTATGATTTTCTTTGGCGAAAATGGTGTTGAAACTATCCCAGAAGTTTGAAGTGACGTTTTAGCTAGCTGTAAGGTGAGAGGTTAGCTTATGAATCTAACAACATGTGCATGATAGCTTTTGTGAATAACATTTTTTTTTAAATTCGAATCATTTTCTGAAGGTAGATCTAAATTTAGATTCATTTTGATGGAGAGTTTAAAAATGTTGAAATTCCATCCTCCCAATTCTCCACCATATCGAACAACAAAGGATCAGGTGGTTTGGTCACCTCACTAGAATGCCGCCCAACCAACCAGCCCTACGGCATACACCACCAAATACAATGGCTGGAAAGCCAGAGGTAGACCAAGGAGACGATGGAGCGACTCCGTGGCTGACACCCTGCGAGCCCATGACCTGTCACTACATCAAGCCTCCCGCCTAGCTGCAGACAGACGTCTGTGTCTCCCCGCAACGCCGAAGGGCACCAGCGGAAGATGAAAGAAAGAAGAAGAAGAAGAAAGAAAGAAGAAATTCCATCCCAAGATCTCAGACTGGCAATATCTCAACACAGCCTCAGTAATATCATCAACTATCATTTCTGCCATTTTCACAATCATAAATGTTATCTCAATCAAACCATTTTCCAATACATATGGACAAACTCACCGATCTGAATTCAGAGCCGTTGGATCCCTTGACAGGAATGCAAAAGCATTTGACGCCTGCAACCAATAGATGGCCTCCTTCTCATAGCCAATCATTTTCATTGTTACATCAGAATAGGTTCAACTGAAGGGCACATTTGTACATCAATGTATGGATAGAGAAAAGATGACATATTTGACACTCATTTAGATTTGTTAGAACTAGACTATTTAAATTTGATTCAAGCTAATATCAGCTTGGTTTCTTTTGATTTTTTTAAAATAGTGTAAACATTACAATTGTTCAGACAAACTCTACTTTGCCAGTGAGAATAATTCAGATCTGTATTCTAGACAGGCCTAAATCTGATCAAAACAGATCTAGGCCCTAGACACTATGGCTACGTCAAATATCATACATGAAACTCATAGCCACAGATAGGGTGAATCTTTCCATAAACAACAAATACAAAAAACCCATCAAAACAAAGGATTCATTGTTGCTAGTTTGAAAATAAGCCAAAGATAAGACAATCAACATCAGTAATATCACATCAAGGCCTTACCTGGCATACCTGTTTGGTTCTGTCAACTCTTCAAACTCAGTCTACTTTCAGACAGACAATGACGCAAAAGATGGCGGCTATGACGTAATCTGCATGCTATTTTACGTGATCCAAGTACATGGCTACTAGTGGCTTTAAGATAATGGGGCTCAAGGACAGTCACTACAACTGTGCAAGCCTCTTACAAACAAACATGAAATAAATTGTTTCGTAGGTAGGCCTACAAAGAAATTCTCACTTTAATAACTTTTTTTCAGCCTGCCCTATGACCTATGAGCAGATCCAGAGTGACACCAGTGAGAAGGCTCTCTCCCTCTTGGGGATGAGGGGTGGGGGAGGGGGGGGGGGAAGGAGCCCTCAGTTTAAATACCATCTCTACCTTCTGGAAATTCCGTGCCAGGAATTCCCTCTCGTTTCTGTCCCTCTTTTTGTTTCTTTGTTTCTGCCCTGTTCCTTTTCTTCCTGTCACCTCCTTCTTGGTCTATTTTCTGCCTGCTTAGTCCATTCTATTGCTTGTTTCCCCCTGAAAAGCTTAAGGTAACAGTTCTCTCCCATGTGGAAGTGGGATACGCTGGGCCTGACTTGTCAGGCATGCTCATATGACAGACCATTTCCATTTTCCATTTGGTTGTTGTTGTTGTTATTGTTGGTAGTGGTGGGGGTGGGGTTCTGGTTTATTTTGCCTTTTGTTTGTTTTGGGTTTAGGGTGGTTTTCTTGGGGAGGAGGAGGGGATATTTTGGACTCTTTTTCTCGTCTTTTGTTAGTTCTATATTGTTCTTCATTTGTCTTGGCTGTTATTCTTGTCCTATGTTAGTTATTGTCGCTGTTGTTGTTGTGTATGTATATTTGTGTTTGTTTGATTGTTTATTTCCTTGTTGTGGTTGTTCTTGTTGATTCATCCTTTTGTTGTTGTTTTATTCAGTTGTTTGTATGGCTGGAGGTTTGTGTGTACATGTGTGTGTGAGGGGGGGGGGGGGGGGGGGGGGAGGGGGGGGAAGCAGTTGGTGTGGGTTTTTTTTTTTTTATTCTGTTTTGTCTTCTTTGTTTGTTTTGGTTTGGTTTTTTTTATTGTTGCTTGTTTGTTTGTGTTATGACGGATATTTTTTTCAAGATTTTTTAATTATTTGAATTGTATGGTCTCATATTTTTCTGGGGGTTTTGTTTTGTTTTAATTCCACATATGCATATGTTATTGGTTTTTTTGTTTGATTTGCATAGTTTACCATAGATTAGTTTTTTTATTCTATGTCTGCATATACATTATCTTTTTTTTCTCGCTTTTTTTTCTTTCTTTAGATAGATGGCTTGATGAAAAAAAGCAAATGCACTGCTTATTCAATGTCTATCTATCTGTCCCGTAGTCTGACGACCGTGGGGGCACCCTCAAAGACTCAGCAACCAGTTCCCTCCATTCTTCTCTCTGTTCTGCCTTTCTCAGGGTTTTGTTGAGTTCTAGGCCTGTCCATTCACTGATGTTATCCTCCCAGCTCTTCCTTGGTCTGCCTCTTCTTCTTCCTCCTTGGACAGTGCCTTGCAAAACTGTCTTTGTAATTCCTTGGGATCTTGTGACATGCCCATACCACTTAAGTTTACGCTTTTTCACGATCGTTAGAAGGTTCTCATAGGGTCCAATGGTTTGCTGGATTCTGTTATGCACGCTTTCGTTGCTTATGTGGTGTTTGTAGGAGATGCCAAGGAGTCTCCGAAAGCATCTCATCTCCACTGCCTGTACTCTTCTCTCCAAATCTGCAGTCAGGGTCCATGATTCACAGGCATACAGAAATATGGATATGACAAGGGAGCGCATTAGTTTGATCTTGGAGATAAGTGAGATATTCTTATCTCTCCAGATGGTGTTTAGTTTTGACAAAGCTGTTATTGTCTGTGCAGTCCTGCATACTACTTCTGGCTTGGATCCCTGGTCGGATACAATGGCTCCCAGGTACTTGAAGCTTTGAACTGTTTCCAGCTTCTGGTAATTAACCCTGATATCAGTGCTAATGCCGTTGGTGTTATTAGTCATCAGTTTGGTCTTCTCTGCACTGATTTCCATGCCGTATGTTTTGGAGGCCTTATCCAAGTGTTCTGTTAGGCTGGCAAGCTCTTTTTTCTGATCCTGCTATTCCATCAATGTCATCTGCGAAGCGGAGGTTTGTGATCTTTTCTGCCACCAATGCTGACTGATCCTTCATGATGTTCCAGTGCATCAGCCATGATTCTCTCAAGGAAGATGTTGAAAAGAGTGGGTGAGAGTAGACAGCCCTGCCTTACTCCAACTGTTGTTCGGAACCATTCTCCAATGTTGTTGTTGTAGTACACTGCACTGGTGGCCTCGCTGTACAGCTGTTTGATGACTCTGATCAGGTTTGCATTGATGCTGTACAAGTTCATGGTTGCCCACAAAGCTGCATGCCACACCCTGTCAAATGCCTTCTTAAAATCGATAAATACGTGGTATAGGTCTTGTTGATGTTGAAGGTACCGCTCACATAGTATTCTGAGGTTGAATATCTGTTCTGTTGTGCTGCGCCCTGCTCTGAAACCTGCTTGTTCCTCAGCAATGATGGTCTCTGCTTGTGGCTTCAGTCTATTCAATATTATCTGCAGCATGACCTTGCTTGGGTGACATATGAGGCTGATTGTGCGGTAATTATGGCATTGTTGTAGATTTCCTTTCTTGGGGAGGGTGATGATGAGTGATCTGCGTCCATGGTGTTGGCCATTTTCCTGTCTGCCAGATCTTGTTGCAGATTCTTAGTAGGGCGCTAATCATGGCTTCCCCTCCAGCTTGGACCAACTCAGCTGGAATGTTGTCAGCCCCTGCTGACTTCCCCTTTTTCAGCGATCTGACTGCTGTTTCCACTTCTTCTCGGAGGATAGGGTGACTGTCTGTGTCTTTGCTTTCGGGTACATTAAGGACTTCTGGATCTCCTGCGGTTCTATAGTTATACAGGTCGGAGCAGTATTCTGTCCATCTGTTCAGAATATCCTGGTCGTCAGTGAGACACTTCCCATTTTTGTCTTGGATTGTTAAACCTTTTCTCTGTTTCGTGCTAGTCAGGTCTTTCACCAGCTGATATGCTTTCTTGCTATTGTTTTTCTTGATGTTCTCTTCAATGTCTTGGCACTGTTCACCGATCCATTTGAGGTCAGGTCAGAGACTCCCTCTGCTACTGGTAACCATGTAACCCAGTACCACCTGCCACATGTGGGGAGTAAACCCAACCAAAAATCCGACCTGGAGAGGGATGGGCTCCGCCAGGTTTGATTTGCCCAAGATACACCAATGACAAAGACAGCCAGAATCTCCATACCGGATCGGTCGTCGCCCGGGTTACCAAGGACCGCGCCTTCTGTTGCTCATCAGGACAGATGTCGAAAGTATGCTACTGATGTAAAACGCAGCAAAATTCGTGCCAGACACAACACCATCATTGGCACATGGAATGTACGGACACTAAGAGCTGCAGGCAAAGTGGAAGAACTGACACATGAGATGTCCAGATATCATTGGCACATCCTTGGGCTCTGCGAAGTCAGGTGGAAAAACATGGGAGAAACAACGACCCAGGAAGACCACAAATTATACTACAGTGGAAAACAGGGTAAACATGAACACGGCGTGGGGTTTCTCGTTCACAAAGACACCGTGAACACCGTCATGAGCTGTCAGCCTGTGTCCAGCAGACTTATTACCATCCGCCTGAGAGCAACCCCCTTTAACATAACTGTAGTACAGGCATACGCCCCTACATCAGACTGCACAGATGAAGCCGTAGAAGAATTTTATGACCAGCTACAAGAGTTCTGAATCAAACACCCAAGAAAGACATCCTCGTTGTGCAAGGCGACTGGAACGCCAAGGTAGGAGAAGATGCATGGAAAGACTGGGAGGGCGTTTGTGGGCCACATTGTAATAACCAATCAAATGAAAGAGGCTTGAGACTCCTGGAGTTTGCCAGTAACAACCACCTCCAGCTAGTGAATACACTTGGCCCACACAAGAAGTCCAGAAAATGGACATGGCATAGCCCAAATGGAGAACACCACAACCAAATAGATTACATCATGGTGAAAAGACGGTTTCAGTCTAGCGTTAACATCGCACAGACACGAAGTTTTCCAGGGGCAGACATAGGGGGTGATCATGATCTTGTGATGATGACTTTCCGACTACGTCTAAAGAAAATCCACAAGCGGAACAACATCAGGATCAAATTTGACCTCGAGAAGCTGAAGGACCCAGAGGTATTAGAAATTTTTCAAGCAAGGATAGGTGGAAAGTTTGCAGCACTCACTGTGTTAGACTCAGACATAGACACACTGACGAATAGTTTCAATACAGCAGTGACTGAAACAGCAAACGAGCTTCTTGGCAAACGCCGACCAGTCAAAAAACCATGGGTCACACCTAACATCCTACAACTATGCGACAAGCGTAGAGAGTTGAAGAAAAAGAAAAATGAAACAAAAGAAAGAGCAGAACAATATAGGGCAGTCAACAAAAGAATCAGGAAGTCCATGACGGAGGCAAAAGAGAAATGGATCGGTGGATATTCAATGTACCATCTGAAAATAAAAGTTTGACTTTGACTTTGACTTTGACTTTGACCATAATAGTTGCTGCTGAGCATTCAACAAAGAAGGCACTCCACTGGCCATGACAGAAGACCAGGACAGGCATGGATTCATGTCTACACAGAGGGATCAGCTACAGATGCTGTCTCTGATGGAGGATCAGGAGTGCTGATCAAATACCCATCTGGAGGAGTAGAAACAGCGAACATCCCAACAGGGACACACTGCACCAACTACCCTGCAGAAACCCAGCCCTGAAACAAGCTGCCACCATGGTCAGACACTCCAAAGAGGAATGCCAGCAAGTGCTGTTTTTCCCCTGGTGCTCTGTGAGTCTTACTAGCCCTGTCTGCAGACAAAGAAACACAACTCTAAAGAGAACTGCCTCCAAAGGGAACTGCAGCTCCTTACACAAAACGAACGTGTAACTCTGCCCACTGTGGTACAGGCCTATCTGGCATCGAACAGGCTGACGAAATTGTAAGACAGGGGACACAGAAAGAACTGTGCAACAGCAGCACCAGCTTTTATAAAAGACAAACAAACACTCATCAAATCAGTGGCCTGACCCAGAGTGGAGAGGAACGACTGTCACCATCTCCAAAAAGAAGAACAGGTCCCCATTCTAGGACTCTGCTCTGGGCACCACAGGCTAAATCCCCACACAGCGAACCTCCTTCCTTCTCCCCATGTGCCTGTAGGCCTAGTGCAGAAAACCAAACTGGAGAACACGTCCTTCAAAGATGCAGGCTATGCAGCGACCTGATGGGCATCTGTCATGACTTGAGTTTCCTGTATAGGGTTGATGTCCACTCCCTCCCTCTCTAGGAACTCTTGTAACTCGGGCTTCTTCTTGTGACGACCCTCAGCATGCCATTGTGGGAAGACAGTGCAGAGTGCTGAGGTTTCTGGCTGACTTGCTGGGCTGCTGGGTCAGCAGGTCCTGCTCTCTTCTTGCGTCACTCTTCCAGTAGCTGTGGTTGTGCCCCTTTGAGGCTGCAGACCTGGCGCAGTCAAAAATCTGGAAAAACCTGGCACTAGGGCCCTACTGACAGATATCTGTTTGCATGGCCGTGTTGGCTAGAATATGAGATCGAGTGAGAGGCCTTTCCCTGTGCTTGGGACTCTGCAGGAGGTCTGCCCCCTGACCTCAGCTAACACATTTCCACTTTAGGGCAGCTCATTATAAAGTTCATAATGAAGTTTTTAGATTTGGTGAAGAGAGAGAGAGAGAGAGAGAGAGAGAGAGAGAAGAGGAGAGAGAGAGAGAGAGAGAGAGAGAGAGAGCTAGCTTGTATCAGCAGAAAAAAAATCTATACAAGGCACTAGAAAACACGAAAAAGGGTTCGACAAAAGTCGACCAGTTATTAAAAACAAAGAAGTGGGGAGAAAGACAGATAGGTAGACAGGCAAATAGAAAGACAGGGACAGACAGACAGATAGGCGTGTCAATATATTGAAATCTACAATAATTACTCAAATATCAGAACAATACATAATACACAACTATGGGAAAAGAAGCAACATAAGCAAGGTACAAAGACACATTTTAACTGTTGACAGAGATAAAATTATGTGAAAGAAAGAAAAAAATCCAAGTCTCTAATCAGGGCAAGGGCTAGATGAAAAGGAATGCAAATGTTTATCTGTAACCCTTGAAAAGGTGTTTACTCTCTCTCTCTCTCTTGTACACAGAGACCTGAGAAGCAGCCCTACCCCATTTGCACACCTCATACAGGAGTTAACACACAGCAGTGCCTGCCTTTGGCTCTAGTCCCTGAGGCACTGCTAAATGGCTGGTAAAAAAGGTCAAGGAGTCCCACAACCTATAAGGTCGTAGGGGAGCGAGGCGTCAGAGACCTCACTTCTCTAGGGCCAGCATATTGAGGGCGGCGCCCATCTCCTCTCCCTCGCTGCTTTACCTTCCATGACCCTAAAGAGGGCAGGTACTCATTTACAGCTAGGTGAACTGGGGGAACCGTACTGAAGCCAAGGTGAGCAAACAGTCACCCATCCAATTGGTAACCACGCTTGACGCTGCTTAACTTGGCTGGAGGAAAGCGAGTGCTCCGACCACTGAGCTATCCAGTCCCCAATAACAGCAATACATTTTGTTCATCGTTTTCGCTCTGCAAAAATTTACAGAACTAGGTCACCATGTATCTGTGTTTGCTGCAGCTGTTAAACCATGATGTGGAATCTGTGCCATGATGATTATCATTATGGGCAGTTGTGATTTAAAAAAAAAAATCCTGGTTGGATATGTTTGTTGCCAGTCCCCTTCCCACTGTCTCCTTGTGAACGGGCTTGAAAGCTGACCACAATAAACGGTTGTCATTGTCCTCTCTGTCTGTCTGTGTCAGTCTCTGGGCGTTCCCTTACAGGGCGGGGTGCCCAGTGCCTGGTCTTCCCCTCTACTTGTGCCCTTGCAGGAGCTCTGCCTGCTGGCCTTAGCCAACATAGCCCAACTTCAGAGCAGCTCACTTTATTGTACAAGTTGCATGCTGGGTATGTTTGTATTTCCATAACCCACCCAATGCTGAAATGACTTATGGGGGTCTTAAACATGCGTATTTGATCTTCTGCATGTGTATATACACGAAGGCAATTAAGGTGCTGGCAGGTTTGCACTTCAAGTTGAACTGAGAGATGGTAAATATCCCCACCCTTAAAAGAGTGATGGTAAATATCCCCACCCTTAAAAGAGAGATGGTAAAAATCCCCACCCTTAATTCACTAGATTCCTCCATGGGGGATGTCAGTATAGAGAGCGCCCCCACCTTCTGTGAATTCTGTGCTGGTAATGCCCTCTTTTCTATCCATCTCCTTGTTCCTGTTTAGTCCCCGTCACCTCTTCTTGTCTGTTTCCAGCCTTCTTGGTCCTTTCTCCTGTCTTTTTCCAGGAAGACTGAAGAGATAAGAATTCTCTCCCATGCCAAAGACAGATGCGCTGTGCCTGACTTATAATGCATTTTCGCTCATATGACAGACAATAGTAATTGCTGTCTGAGCATATGAAAAAGAAGAAGAAATCATAAGATGCTGACACTGAGGTTTGAGACCAGGGCTTCAGGGACACATTGGATTGAAGTCAAACAGTCAGAACTATTTATTTATTTATTCTTTTATATCGAGGATAATGGAATAAGCAATCATGTGCTTGTTTACATCCAGTTCCCGTGTGTATGCGATTTTGTAAATTT
The DNA here is from genome assembly GCA_028751875.1 of Rapana venosa. Taxonomy (NCBI): domain Eukaryota; kingdom Metazoa; phylum Mollusca; class Gastropoda; order Neogastropoda; family Muricidae; genus Rapana; species Rapana venosa. The sequence continues at coordinate 3,420,477 of CM054163.1, forward strand.
TGTCATCTGTTCCCACTGGCACACAATGGCCTACTCTTTCGAAAAGCGGAACAGGATTTAACGTGTGCGCAAGATGTTTTGCATGCGTTCGCACACGGGGCCTCGGTTTATAGTCTCATCCGAAGTAACTACTCGACGAAAGCATCTACTAGTTTTTCAACAGAAAAACCATTGACACATGAATTTGGCAATGTTCACAAGGGGATGTGCTTAGTGCCAGTAGGGGTTAGAACACTCACTCAGCTCATGATTTGATTGAAACCTAGTGTGGATTCGAGTCTTTGCTGAGGTGTTTATTTGCAAGGATCCTGTCACCTCGCTCTCCATCATCTTCCCAGTTCATATTGGAACCAACGCCATTGCCCTTAAAGCCTATTGGATGGGGCAAAAACCTAGGTCCCATGTACGTGCAAAATACAAGAATATCTTGCACACTGCAAGAAACCCCAACCAATTTTCATAGAAGGGTTGCTGAACCTTGCCTGGTCTCACACACACACACACTTTCTTGTAATCCAAATCTAAGTTAAGTACAAATGTGTGCATGTGTATGTACATTTGTTATGTGTATGAATGTTAGTGTGTGTGTGTGTTGGGTTAGGTTGTGTTGTGTTATGTTGCGTTGCGTGTGCGAGCGTGTATGTGTGTACGAGTTATGCAGTGTATTTTTCTTATTGGGAAGGGATCATCATCATCACCATTAACCATGACACCCAGTGGTGTGTAGGGCAGCAACAAAGCGCTTCCACTCCTGCCTATCCTGGGCCAACCTAGTCACTGATCCCCAGGAGTGCTGCATGGTCTTCATCTCACTTTCTACAGTCCTCCTCCACGTTGCTTTTGGTAGCTTCCTCTCGGCTTTGGCCATCAGCATTCATACAGAGTCTCACTGGACCCGGGAGGTCCTTCCCACGCAAAAGTAGAAATTTTCTCTGATGCTGTTTCCGAAACTTCACTTCTTTTACGGGACAGGGTTGTTAGCCCTGTGCCCAACCCCCAACCTGGAGGAAGGGTTCCACCTTAGTCGCCTCTTACGACATGCCTGGTTGGAGGGCAGGGATCCTATTCTTGCAATGCTCGCTTTGTAAGCATACCCCGGGAGTCCCACGGGGTTGGGAAGGGATGGGGGATCTATTTTTGTTGTTGATGAGTTTTTTGTTGTTGGTTACGCCCATGTGTGTGTTTTTTTGTTTTTTTTCTGTTTCTATTTTTCTTTTGGAGTTAGTTTTATTATTATTGGTTATGGCAATAATGAATTTAGGTCAATATTAGATTATATTGATCAAGTTATTTTTTTGTTCCTAGATAGATGGCTTGATGAAAAAAGCAAATGCATTGCTTATTCAATGTACCATCTGGAAATAAAAAAATGACTTGACTTCACACACACAAGAGAGAAGAGAGAGAGAGAGAGAGAGAGAGAGAGAGAGAAGAGGGGGGGGGGGGGGGGGGGACAGACAGGACAGACAGACAGACCTTTCTAGCCAAGGAACAACAAAAAGAAATCATGGCAACCAGAGGAGCCAGAAGAACAAGAGACTTGTTCTAAAGACTGAAACAGGCAAGTCAAAACAGCCACAGAAGTAAGCCCAACACCTTTCAAATGATAATTCACTCTTTATTCTCACACACCAGGACCCTCAGCAGTTTGGTGTAGACACTGATGACCATATATGGACCAATGCAACAGGGGCTGAGACATTGATGACCATATATGGAGCAATGTAACAGGGGATGAGACATTCACAATTTTTACACTGTTTTTATAATTATAGGAAACATTTTTTTTCTCACATACTTTGCACAATCAAAATGAATAATTCCTTTAAGACAGTTTTCAAAAAGCAGAATCAACCTTTAGTATTTTGCTTTTTAATTAAAAAAAAAAAAAAAGTTAAAAAAATGGAAATGAATAGTTCAAAAACCAAAACATTGGTTAATTGAAAATTTTTTGTACATGCAGTAAAACACACTATTAAAAAAAAATTTTGTTTTTAAAAAAACACACACATGCATGCATGTTCACATACATACTCGTTTACACACATGCAAATTTCTTTTTGATTCTCATAATCATGACTAAGAATGTTGTAAATTCATATTCAGAAAAATATACTCTCTTTTCTTCATTAAGATCTGCTTTACACTTGTACATGCATGAGTGCCTCACATGCGTGCCCATGCGCGCACATATACACACACACAGAGTTTGAAAGTTTTTGTCATTTCTCACAACGATGACAAATGAAAACCACAGTACAATCAATATACAAGTCAGCCACCATTACGAAGCAAAACCAAAAAATCCCCAACAGTAAACAGCCACAGGAGGAGAATCAGGAGATGAAACAAAGAGTGGGGGGGGGGGGGGGGGGGGGCTGGGGAGTGGTGGAGGGGAGGCTGAGGAAGCGAGACTTGTGGTCAGTCCTTCCTAGGGGACGGGATAGCTAGTGGTCAGAGCCTCACTTTCCCCCAGCCAAGTTAAGCAGCGTCGAGCGTGGTTACCACTTGGATGGGTGACTGTTTGCGTGCCTTGGCTTCAGTACAGTCACCTAGTTCCCCCAGCTGTAAATGGGTACCTGCCCTCTTTAGGGTCAGGGAAGGTAAAGCAGCGAGGGAGAGGAGATGGGCGCCGCCCTCAATATGCTGGCCCTAGAGAAGTGAGGTCTCTGACGCCTCGCTCCCCTACAACCACATAGGTTATGGGACACCTCTACCTCTACCTACCTTCCTAGACACCCTTCTCATTACCCCCACCCCTAAAAAAAAAAAAAAAATTCCACACAGGCACAAAACCTAACCATCAAAAACCCACCCCAACAACTAAAAAACAAACCCTAGCCCAACCCACCCCCCCCCCCCCCCCCCCCCCCCCCCCCCCAAAAAAAAAAAAATTAATTAACTTGTGAACAAACAAAACTGGTCTGCAAACACACACACATATTATATATATATACGTGTGTGTGTGTATGTATGTATGTATGTATATATAATATATATTAAAAAAAAAAAAATTGTATATGTGTGTGTGTGCAAGTGCGTGTGTGTGTGTGTGTGCAAGTTGTGTGTGTGTGTGTGCAAGTTGTGTGTGTGTGTGTGCAATGTGTGTGTGTGTCCAAGTGTGTGTGTGTGTGTGTATGTGTGTATGTGTGTGAGTAAACTACTGGGGTGAAAGCAGGACTAAACAAAAACACGATGCTCACACAACACTGAAAATCTTAGCAATCTTGTGCACACGTTAAAACACGTTCCGCTTTTCGGAAGAGAAGGCCAATTGTGCGCCCGTGGGAAGGGATGACAAAAATGACAAAACCGCATACATATGGGGACTGGATGTAAAAAAGCACATGAGTGCTTATTCCGTTATCCTCCAAACAAAAGAATAGATAGATAGATAGGTAAACAATGTGGAACATAATATGCTGTCTGTTCTTCCAGCACAACTCCCAATTGATAATACTGAAATATGTCGACAAATACCATATTTGTTTACAACCTGCCCTTGCAAAATTAAATGCACAACAACCACTGAACAAACTGATATCAAATAGTACCATAAAAAAGTAAATATTTGAAAATAAACACACTTGAAAACACACACACACAGTTGCAAGTGGATGCGCACATGCACACACACATACACAAATACTCTGAACAACAACAACAAATCATAAGCTGTAACAGGGAAAGGTTATCAATTATTACTGTTAATATGTGGCCTTGAAATGAGCCAAGAAGTGGATAAAAGAATAAACAATAATTACAGAAAAGACATACCTTGTAGGCCAATTGTACAAAACATGAATAATGATAAAAATAATAAGATGTTGATTGCCCAAGAAGCCATACATTATGGCCCCACCAAAAAAAGAGAAAAATTATAATTTAAAAAATGTTATAGACAAATAACAGACTATACATTTTGCGCTCAATTCACTGTTTATGAATTCTACACCTTAAGTCAATTAACCAGCTTATAACAGACACATCATATACTGCACACTGAAAATAAGCAAAGAGGAAAATTAAGACTATGGTTTCACACACACACACATACATATATACATACATACATATATAAATATATATATATATATATATATATATATATATATATATATATACACACACACATATTCCCCTAAAAAAAAGATGATCTCACAACTGCATCAGCTCAGAAAAATGAAACTCCATAAAGCTTGGGGCAAAAGGAGGTGGTAGTGACTATTCTTCACCCCAAATCACACTGGACACTTAGTGGCGGGCTGGCAGGGCTATACACAACAAGACTGGATCGGATTGAACGGGATACCTCACACTCTGACTGACAATGAATTACATCAATACAGGACCAAAAAACAACAACAACAACAACAAACTGGTAGAGGAACAATAATTTTTTTTTAAAAAGAGGAAAATTTAAGGGCAAAAATTCCATGTGTGAAGAGACCCTCTGGGACAAGACCAGGACATGTATTATTGACGCCTAAACAAGAAGTTCAAAACAACCCTGTCACTCTGGGACAAGAAGAGACATGTATTACTGACGCCTAAACAAGAAGTTCAAAACACTCTGGGACAAGAACAGAGACATGTATTATTGACGCCTAAACAAAAGTTCAAAACAAACCTGTCACTCTGGGACAAAAACTGAGAAATAGGTAAAGGTGTTCCCTCCCATAACCTATGTGTTTGTTGGGGAGTATGGTGTCAGAGACCTCAGCTTCTCCAGGGGCAAGCATATTGAGGGCGGCGCCCATCTCTCCCTTGCTGCTTTACCTTCCCTGACCCTAAAGAGGGCAGGTACCTATTTACAGTAGGGTGAACTGGGGGACTGTACTGATACCAAGTGGCACAAACAGTTACCCATCCACTTGGTAACCACATCCGATGTTCCTTAACCTTAGCTTGGGGAAAGCGAGAGCTCTGACCCCTGAGCTATCCCGTCTTCCCAGACATATTATCACTGATGACTAACAAGAAGGTCACAACAACCTTGTCACAGCCCTTTTCCACACACCTTGCTGGTGTTACTTCAAACAGCAGTTGATTACACAACTTTACACAAAGTTTTCTTCCCACTGCTGCAGAACTGACTACATGAACACTGACCATGAACTGGTATTATTTCCCTCTCTTTGCTGGAAAAAGGCTGTTTCTGTAAAAACATGTAAAATGAACCAAAGGAAAAGAAAAGAAAACCAACACAAAATAACAATAACAGAAACAAAAGCAACAAACACATGCACGCGCATGCACACACACACACACACACAAGCATTACTAAGGCTGTAAAGGTATCAAAATATCCGACCCCTTATCAACACTGCATAATATTCAGAACAATACAAGCACTGCATCAATTTTCATTAACAAAAATGCAATTCATGAATCTTTGTGCGTAGAAATGTTTTTATATATGATTTGCGTGAAATCATACACTTCTCTTTATAAAATCACTTTGGACATAAATGTTATATATGTCAAATAAATGTTTTTCAAACATTAAAGTAATAATAAGAACACTGACACAAGAAACAAGTCCGAATGGTTAAAGGAATATGAAACTAACCCCCCTCCCCCAGCTCCCCTCTCTCTCTCACACCACACACACACACACACACACACACACCACACACACACACACACACAACGCACGCACACACACACACTCACACACACACACACACACACACACACACACACTCACACCACACACACACACACACACACACACACACACACACACACACACACACACCAGGCCACATGAACACTCTGTGTGTCCACAGTACACATCAAAAGCTCTGATCACAAGTATATACAGGGAAGCAGGGCAGCCTAGTGGTTAGAGTACTGCGCTGGGGATCTGACAGCCTGGGATTGAGCCACCATGGAGGTGCCCGTTATAGGGAATTTTCCCCTGGAGTTAACATTGGTGCTGACTCCACTTCCCCCCCTAATATCCTTCATATGAGACTACAAACCAAGGCCCCATGTACCAGTGAACATGCAACATCGTGCAAACACATTAAAATCCAGCTCCGCCTTTCAGAAGAGTAGGCCATTTCATACCAGTGTGAATGGATGACAACATCGTGTTGTGTTTAGGCACCATCCCCAATGTCAGAATGTGGCTAATAATAATAATAATAATACATGGAATTTATACAGCGCTATATCTTCATGGTGGGCAAAAATGGTTGCCTACACAAAATCTCACCGTTGGTAAACCTTCAAACTCTAATCTATCCCACTAATGAAAAAAAAGTATTATACAGTAGATCAACAAATTCATTGATTACATTGCTTCAACTGTGTCAGAACAACTTACACAAAAATGGCTCTTTAAGCACACAATTTCTAACATAAACTTTCCTGCTTGATTGTCTTACCTGCTCAGAAATTAAAATTATTTAAAAATATATCAAGTAAGCCCTATGTGAAGAACTTTTGTAAATAGATTGTGAAGACGCCTTTCACAACAATGTTTGGTTTATTTTCAAGGCTTTTTAGACCAATATTTTACAAATTTACATTCACAAATAAATATGTGAGCGTAAGAGTGTGTGTGTGTGTGTGTGTGTGTGTGCGCATGCGTGCACATATACATGCTTGTGGCTCTGCTTACTGTGAGAAAATGTATCTAAAAAATCTTGCATGCATGTTTTTACTCTACTTTAGTTAATGTCACACACAGGTTAATTACAAAAACACTGCGTCACATAATATTTCACTGTACATGTATACAAATCATGCCTTAAAATGGTCTTCGAATTGCACCTGTAGACAAAAATGTAAGGCATATGTATGAATCCATGCATAAAAGCCCCCCCCCCCCCTCCCTGCCACACACACACAAATCACACATATAATATACATGCACACACACATGCACACCTACAGCAGCATACATACAGGACAGAATACAAAGTAGTTATTACCATCTCTTGTTTTGGCTGATTTATGATTGATACAACACAGTGATGAAAGAAGTAACCTCTCCTCCCCCCAAAAAAAGTATACACAAAGCAGGGGAAGATAGAACCTCCTTTACTACTATGGTCATGGGCTAACCACAGACCAACTTTTGCAAAAACAAACCCACACTTGTAAATAAAACCCCCAATAAACAATGCCCTTCCCATCTCTCTCTCTGTGTCTCTCTCATGCACATTTGATGATACAAGATTATTTTTTAGTGACAAACAATTTCCCACCCTTCACATAAAGACATACCCCACCCTTCCCAAAGTTACAACCTTTTACATTTTCTTTAACCAGCAATTATCCTTCACAGGATGATTAAAGTGTTTTTGACAAAACATATGACGATGTGTACTCCATGAGATTTTTTAGTGAGAAAAAGGCAACTTCCTTTTGATCCTTCTCACTTTCACTCCCCCCCCCCACCCCCCTTCACAGTAACAGGCAGCCCCTCAATAAAACAAAAAAAACAAACACACAGAAAAAAAAACTTCAGACAATTTTAACTTCCAACTGACAAAAGCTCCGACAACATGTCATAGACTTCTACATACACGTGACTTTTAAGTGACGGAAACAAAGCCAGTGAAACTGGACACATCTGGAGGCTCTGGTGTTGGCTGCTGCCTTGTAACAATATGGCATCATCGATTGCATTCACGATTACTGTACTGTAAGCACTGGTCATGAAACATAGCCACACTTCTATGGATGCAGAACATATTTTGATACATGTCAGCAGAGACGGGCTCGGTCAGGTCTGACTTGCCCAAACACACAACCCACCGCTGCCTGAAAAATGCAGTGCAGTGCAGTGCAGTGCCCCACCAACTCCTCAAGGAGTAAAGGGAGAAGTCAGACAAGCCAAGTGATTCACTTATTTCCTTTTTGCAATAAGCTTATTTGGGGTAGCTGTTCCTCATCAATATTATGCAATCCATTGCCATGAACTAATGTCAAAAATGAAATCTCTCATATCTTGGCTAAATCAAGTAATTTGCTGCCTTTTTCCACAGTCTTGAAATTAAGGAGAAAGAAAATGATCACGCTCATTTTAGAACTACACACCGAAAGTGTACATTATACATGTAAGATGTCCAAAACCAATATCTAAACTCATCCATTTTGCACAATTTCAAAGTTTTACAAAACACTGCTTTCAAGTGCAAAGCATTTATCATATATCTATCTATATATAATATATATCTAGATATATAATATTATATATCTAGATATATAATAATATCATATATCTAGATATATATCTATATATTCAATAATTTTATCAGACGCAATCAACATTTTAAGCAAAAATAACTTTTTACCAATCCCTATATCAGGTTTGTTGAGGCAGTAGTATCATTTCAAGCACACATCACCTCTCATTCATCCATCAATACACCCATGAGAGATCAGCCTTTATCATGGACAACCAGCACATTCACACTGCATACTTTAGCTTGTTTCTTCAAGATTACTTCTTTTTCAGTTTGTGTCACCTTCTGTCTGTCCCTTTTTTTGGTGGTTTTGCTCTCTCTGTTTTTCTGTCTCTCTCTTTTGCTCTCTCTCTCTGTCTCTCTCACACACACACAGAGTCTCAGTGTCTGTCTGTCTATACTCTTCTGTCTCTCTCTTTTGCTCTCTCTCTCTGTGTCTCTCTCACACACACAGAGTCTCAGCGTCTGTCTGTCTATACTCTTCTGTCTCTCTCTTTTGCTCTCTCTCTGTGTCTCTCTCACACACACAGAGTCTCAGTGTCTGTCTGTCTATACTCTTCTGTCTCTCTCTTTTGCTCTCTCTCTCTGTGTCTCTCTCACACACACAGAGTCTCAGCATCTGTCTGTCTATACTCTTCTCTTACAAAATGGTGCAGCCGTTTCTGGTGTCAGCAGTGTTCTGGAGATCCTTCAGCTCCTGCAGCACAGGGCCCACAGCCTGGTGCTCCGCGATCTGCGGCACCTGCAGCAGCGTGGTCAGCACTGACAGCGCCTGCTGCATGTCTCGCTTCTTGGCCCGCATCCGACCCCGCCGTCTGAAGCTGTTCCTCAGCACCCACGCCTTCTGGATGAGCGAGCCGGGAACGTCAATGATGGCGCAGTTTTCCAGAAAGCACAGAGTGAAGCGAATGTCTTCGTGGAACTCGTTGGATTTATAATAGAAGCGATGAGCTCGAGAAATAAACACTCGAGCAACTTCGTAGGGGTTGGCTGGCCAATCGACCGATCGGAACCGCGACCACACCACTTTTGCTTTGTAGTGGGGCTCGCAAAGGGAGAGGATTTCTTTCTGCCAGGCTAAGCAAGTGTGGCACCAGGAGTGGAGATCTGGGCAGGTCTGACTGCAGTTCTGCTGGCAGGCTTCCAGATGAGGCATGCCGCGTTTTATCTGGCGATGAAGGCGGGCAATCCACAGGTGCATGCTGGCAGCCAGGGCTTTGGTCGCATCGCGAAGCGCAAGACTGACGCAGAGCCAGTCCCGAGCTGCAGGGTTGGACAGTTCATGGTTGATGAGTTCTTGTCTGGAAGTCAGCTGTCCCATAATTGGCTGTTCTGGATAGAGGATCTGCGTCACGGTGAAATCAGCATTCACCTGCAAGGCATGAATTTCTGATGCTTTAGTTAATGTGGTTGAAGAATTTTGAAGGATGTATATATATATATACAAACACTGATACAGAATAAAGAACAAATCTGTTAAAAAATCTGTCTGTCTTGTACACAAAATATACCAATTCAGTAATTGTATAGTATACATGTGTCAAGTCCAGTCAAACTTTTATTTTTAGATGGTACATTGAACAAGAAGTGCATTTGCTTTTATTCATCAAGCCATCTAGCTTTAAAAAAAAGGAAAAAAAGAAAATATATAATATCCAGACAGTGTGCATGTCTTTGTTTTAACGTATATCCACTAAAAAGTGATTTTGGACAGGACATGAGGAGGAGTAGGAGATAAGTGAATATAAACTGTGCGTCTGTTTGTTAGTTGAATGAATGATACAAGGAAAAACACATCTAACCATGAGAGACTCGTGTGTGTGTGTGTGTGTGTGTGTGCGTGCATGTGTTTTGCAATTTATGAAAAGCCATTCTGATACCCTCCCCGTGTTTTTCCTTTTAAATCAGCCTGACACCCTTTAACCCTCTGATTAAAGTATAAAGCCTTACGCCATTACGTGTATTACACTGCCTCATAAATGTCACATTTTGTCTTAGATTCATTAAGCAATCCCATTTCCCACAGATACATAAATAATATATATATATATATATATATATATATATGCTACACTACATTATACCACACCACATTGCACAGTCTAGCACAATACTACACTACACTACATTAGACTACACCACACAGCACAGTACTATACTATACTACACAACACACACACAAAAGAAAAAAAAAGAAAAGAGAAGAAGAAAAGGACAGTGCTTGCTGCCCTTATGGCAATGCACTCTCCTTGGGGGAAATCGGCCTGAATCAAACACTGAGAGGCAGGTCTACACTATAGGCATAGCCAAGTGGTTAACTCATTGAGGTTGTAGCTTCGGCACTTCTCTCCTTTACTGTGACGTGCCGAAGCTTAAGAATCGGCAGACTTACGAATTTTTAAAAAACACAAAGTGATGGTTAACTCAAGGGAAAGTACACTGGCCTGTAGGGCAATCATTTTTCTAAACACAGTTGCTTTCCTTGACCATAAGCTTGCCTAGTTTTTGTCTGTTGGCTAATTTTGTTTGACATATCAACAAGTGATATCTTTGGGATTTCAGGCACTCCAGTGTTATGATTCTTTAAAAAAAAAAATCTGTTGTACAAAAAGTGACATCACATGGATTCAGCCAGCTTCAGGGAACTTTACTTTGGTGAAAAATCATCACATTGCCTTAAGGGGACTAGTTGATGAATAGTTCAAGCCATTTAACCCTCTTGTCCCCGATCCGGCCACAGCCAACAGTAACGGCAGCGGCTGCTAGATTCCAATACGACCGCAGCCGACAGTTGGTGCTGCCCACGTGGGCAGTACTTTTCCATCACACACAGACCTCGTGGTTTTCACACTGTGTGTCTGAAAATTGGTGGGGCGATGCAGGGAGGGTGTCAGAGGGTGCCAGTGATAACATTAGACCACTAACGTGCGTGTTGAGGGAAGGAAGAAATAACAGCCAGCGACCAGAACGCTTTTCACTGGCGCAGCGTGGCGGAAAAAAATGGCGTTTTCTTTAGTAGCAGGCAATTCATCTGATTAGCGAGACGATAAATTGAATGTTATTGTCTTGGACGTAGAAACATTTGAACGAGAATTGGTAAGTGAGTCCGATATTAAACGCTTACGAGGAAGAGGAGGAAGGAAATGCTGCAGTTAGGGAGAAGAGTGAGCCTGAAAATAATGTGCTACAGGGCACATTCCTGACCTGTGCTACACACACGGACTGTGGAGAAATTTGACCTCCCGGCTGGTCCGCGGCATAGACGCCTGAAAACGATGCCTTTTGACTGTTTTCTCATTATTACCACACTTTTGCTTTGAAACTGCAATGGCAGAAACGAACAGATATGCCGATAATGAAAACAGCAAGAAGGAAAATAAAATAGGTCTCTGATCTGCCAAGGTAAGACAGGTGACAGCAATGGGTACAACCCCCACACATCTATAATTTGTGCTTTTTGTGATGTGATATGACCCTGTGCCACCACTACGACTACTTTAGAGACTACCAACATTAAAATTTTATAGGGTTACAGAAGTTCTGTATTGTTTCGAATTTGTCACACCTGTGCTGTAACACTGGTGACAGTGTGACAGTCATGTACAATAATACACTTCTGTACACTTAACAAACATGTGGTAGCACACGCAGATATGAAGTGCAGTATAAAGGTCACATGTTGATTGAATATGACTTGTTTTCAAAAGAAAAAATAGTTAAACAAAACTTCTGTATCCTCGAGACATACCATAAAACAACAGGTGTTATGGGGACATTGTGTGACACATCCTTGAAGTACTATTGCACACAACTATTGGTAAACACATCAGCTAGGTATCACTTCCTTATTCGACACTAACATGCTTGAACTATTGTCAAATCCATGCAGGATTTGCTGTTTTATCATATATACCATATTTTTACCTGTCATTGGTGACAAATAAGGTGACAATGACAAGACATCTGGTGACCAGACACATAAACTTGCGCCTAAATGCAAGTACAAAGACATACCTAGCTTGTGACAAAATTTCAGCTTGATAGCTTGTCATGCACACACACAATTGTCTTAGGAGTAAAGTAAGTCAGCTGGAGGTAGAAAACCTTCAAAGAATTCAAAATCTACAGGCATTTTAGCTCTGTAGAATCCAACAACAAGAGGGTTAAGATACCAGCCCTAATTTTCAAAACTTTTTATTTTTCAGCATTCAGTGACATATTTGGAAAATTTGTAAAAAATAAATACAGTAATCTATTAAAAAACTGTAAAACAATCTCAAAAGAAGAAATTATAAACTTTTTAATGATGTATAATGTGTATGTCATTATTATGTTGGGTAAGTCTGCTGAATTTTTCAAATATAGCCAAAATCACCCGTCACCACAAAATGGTGGGATCCATTTCACTGCGACTCCATTGAGTTAAGACCGTTTGACTTCAATCCCATGGATCCATGAAGTCATGGGTTCAGATCTCAGCAGCTTCTGGTGAATTTAGGGTGGGGATTTTTAAAAATGATTTTCTGGGTCAACTTCAAGTGCAGACCTGCCAGTGCCTTAATTCAACACATTCAGAAGATCAACTGTACGCATGATAATGATTCCATACTTCATGTCAGCAGTTGGAGGGTTACGGAAACACGAACATACCCAGCATGCATCCCCACAGCTGGAGTGCGGCTACCTTCAGGGTAGGCAAAAACTGTCGCAACAAAAACCGTGCCACTGGTGAACCTCAGAACTCTAGCCAAGAACGAGACACAAACAAACAGTCTTTCAAACACACACAAACTTTGAAATAATCTCCAAAAAAAATAGTCTTTCAAACACAGTTACATGTACACACAAACTTTGAAACAATCTTCAGTAGTTACCTGAAGACGACCACACTTCTTTTGCATCATGACTGAGCATTTCTTACAATTTTTTGTTGTTGTGTTTAAAGTCCTTCTCATGAGACTATAAACCGAGGCCCCGTGTGCGAACGCATGCAGAACATCTTGCGCACACGTTAAATCCTGTTCCGCTGTTCGAAAGAGTAAGCCATTGTGTGCTGGTGGGAACAGATGACAAAAAAAAAAAAAAACAAAAAACGTATACACACGCATAAATAAATAAAAAAAGAAAAAAAAAGAAAAAAAGTCATCTGAGTGCTTTGATTTGTTGCTTTACAAGATTCAGCGCTATATAAATTCCATACATTATTATTATTATTATTACTTACACTTCTCTAAGTAGTTGAACTGCACCCCCTCTTAATCTTATGCTTTATCTTTGTAGTTCTATTCAGCAAAATAAACTTAAGCCTACATCAGTGGCTGCACACACACAGTGACACACCCCACGCGCGCATGCACACACACACACACATTATATATATATATATATATATATTATACACACACACACACACACGAGCACTTGTGAACACACACGACACCGAGTGGAAGATGTGCCCATGCATGCGCATTCATGAAACAAAATCCAACTAATCTGTAATCACATTCTTTTCAACAGCAATAGCTATTGGTGTCTGCACATGTACACATACACTGATACAGCGACACATACATGTACACATATGTGCACACACACACACACATGATGATCATGTTCTTCAATCTGGTGCTGAATAAACGCCACATTTTAAACCAATCTAGAATTTGATTACACCAAGATTTGAAAGAATGTAGTTTCGGTTTGTCCTTTAGGCAAAGCTTACTTTGATCAAGTGATAATGGCAGATTATTAGAGCTCCACCGTCCACACATTCAAATTTAAACTAAAGACACAACTGCTAAAGGTTATGCTGATCAAATGCCTTCCAGTGTGATGCCACTGATGGTTTAATGCAAATTAGAAGTACATGTATAAACCAAACATATTTAATATTTCACATAGGGCCCTTTGTTGAATTAAGAAGTTAGTTTGGTTGCTAAAGATTGTTCAAAATGATCGATTTTCAAGTTAATGTCAAGAGTACTTACATCATAATTATGTTGTCTGCACCGAGAGCATAATGTGTTGATTTTGTATGGTGCTGTAAGTGTGCCTCCTTTCTTACACAGTTGCTTTTTCTGACCACCTGTACACAAAAACAATAATTCGAAATTTGTGTGTGTGTGTGTTCGTGTACTGCTTGCATGGAGGAACAGGTGTGCACACCTGCTGTGAACAGGAATCTTCTTGTACATACATGTATATACATATATATTATATACATTATATATATATATATATATATATATATATATATATAGGCCTATATAATTTATAGGCCTATTGGGGATTTAAGTGGAGCGCCTGCATAACTATGTTGCAGACACAGGCAAGGGAGTAGGCCTGTCACACAGAGAGTAAATGCTCTGTGGAAACATTTGTATGAAGCTGTGAGCTATCTGATGACAGTCATGTCCTTGATCCATTCTTTTATCTGTAGATGTGTAGACCTAATCCTTGCTTGTGACCTAAATGACAGGTCTGAGTAAAGTATTTGAATTTGAACTTTCAAGATCTAGATTCGAACGAATTTTCCCCAGGTTAACCTTTCCTGTCCATCGCTTGTGTCCTAGAGATTTCGACTTTCTCTTTAAAGTCTTTTCGTCTTGACTTTACCTTTAGAGACTAAAATAGGCCTTATACTGTTATAGGGAAAAAACCACATAAAAACCAGCCTATGGAAGCCATTCTATTTTCAATCTGTAGGCCTATCCCATTTTACATTGTTCGATGGATGATAAAGACAAAGCCCATTTCACAACACATAGACACATAGGCCCTACACATAATAGGTTAGCCTAGTACACACAATTTACACACAAACCACCTTCTTCCAGTTTGTGGCTGTAATCTGTATGAGCTGACGTAGACCAGAACATACCCCAGGTATAAACTTAACCCGGTTACTTTACATCCGCGTTTTAGTTGGCAGTCTTAAATGATTATAATGCCACATAATCAACCATTAACCAGTCATGCCAAGAAAGCAATGTTCGAAATTATTTGAAACAGATAATCGTTTTTGTCTAATATCACTAAGAGTGAACAGACATTAAATCGAAGACAAAATGGCTGTTATTGCTACCCCTACTCACCCCCCTCCAAATCAGCAAACAATATAAGAAAGCATTCCAACTTTACGAAATCAATAAAATTCAAGAAGGAAAAGAAGGAACGTAGATCATTATTGACAGTGACATTTGAAGCTTTTTAATTCGGTAACCAACACGACCCGGTGCATAATCTAGCTTAGGGGTCGAACTAGAGCCTAGTTCACCGTAAACTTTCCAATGGACTTCCACTTCCGGTGTTTCATCCGGGCATGTCAGATCGATCACGTGACTTCTGTTGTGTTACGTCCATCTTGGTGGGGTACTAGACGAGAACGAGTGAGAAAAGCGACAAATATTATTGGCGTGTGCTCTTAAATACTAATATAATTTGAAAGTGAGTTCAACTGAACAAATACCTGGTAATGTATCTTAGTAGGAAACTAGCTTGTGATGTATGGGGAAGGTTTAGAGCCTTGACATCTGGTATAAAATCAAAATAGATCATGGCATTCCAAAGTCAGTCGAAAACCACGTTTTCAAACTTGCTCCAGAGGTTTACTAACTATAAGAAACGACGATGAATCTGATAAAATGGTTCAGTAAGCTTTCGTTACCGCGTGTCTTTGTTTTTCAGTACCTAAACACATTTGACATTAAGCCATGTTTGTGCTACTAGTGAAGGATTCTAGAACTAGGGGAGGAAAAAGTATTACAAACTTGAGAAAAAAAAGTTCAATCTGTTAACCTAAGACGCGACCATCAATCCACGAGGATTTTTTTCTTTCATCTGTTTTTACATATCTCACACACACACACACACACACACACACACACACACACACACACACACACAACACACTGTGTTTCAATTAATGCCTAGTACTTGTATTTTGTTGGTTTTTTTGCTTCTGTTTAAAAAAAAAGTTTTGTTTTTGTTTTTATAAAGTATGATCGTGTTAGAATGGGTGATATAGCAACCTGATAATGATATAATTTGTTTGACATTTTATGATTTGAAAATATTTATTTTTAAAGGTGTGTGTGCATGTGGAATGTGTGTGTGTGTGTGTGGTGTGGTGTGTGGTGGTGTGGTGTGTGTGCGCACACATGTACAAACACATATGCATGTGTGTGTGTGTGTGTGTGTGACTGTATGTGTGTGTGTGTGTGTGTGTGTGTGTGTGACTGTGTGAGTTTTGCTGTGTATGGTTTTTAAAAAAAACAGTATTGCTATAGGTTGTTGTAATAATGTTGTAGTTAAATATTATTGGTGAAGTTGCTTTTGTGTTTTGTTCCTAGATAGTAGATACTAAGATAGATGGCTTGATGGAAAAAACCCAAAACAAATGCATTGCTTATGCAGTGTACCATCTGGAATTAAAATTTTGACTTTGACATTGTTGACTTTGATTATGCCTCCCCCCCCACCCCATCCAGACTTCATTGTATGTTATTATCAAAGAAGTTTCTCATTGAAATAGAAGTGTATGTTGATAGCTGAAAAGCAAAGTGTATGTTGTACCTTTGTATCCAAGAACAGAACTTTACATTGCATCATTAAGAAGTTAGAACTTCAGCAGATGAATAATTGAATACACTGCTTCTAAACACTCAAACCCGAAGTAAACAATGTATTTACACTGATGACAAAGCTAACTTTTTTGTTTGGGTTTGTTTTTTGTTGACAGAGCTAACTTGTTTTTTGCGTAGGGGTCTTGACAATTTGGACAGTTGCCAAAAAAAAAAAAAAAAAAGGTGGCGCTGCTCTTGTGGCGACGCGCTTTCCCCCTGGGGAGAGCAGCCCAAATTTCACGCAGAGAAATCTCGTGACTTAAAGTGGTATAAATGAAATAAATAACAACCTTCATGTACGTAATTTCCAGCTGTTATGTGTTTACTTTCTAGCCTTTCCTCCTTTGTAATTTAGATACTGATTTTTTTCCAGGATATTCTTGGTGGAATTGGAATCTACGGGGGAAAATGGCTGATACAATGAAATTTGGACCTCAGTGGTAAGAGAATGTTTCCTGTTTTTCTGACAAAGATTCTATTGTTATTGACTTATATTTATATATATTATCTGAATTGAATTTATTGAATTTTTTGTTATTGCATAATCCGTAAACATTGATGTTGTAAACACTTGTGTTTTAGATGTGCTAAGGTAGGTAGCGGCATCCAAAATTTTATACAGCATTTGTGTACATAAAAATGGTATTTTTGAAAAGAACTTTTTAAAACAAACACAACACAAAAAAAAGATGTCTCTATCTCTATTTTTTCAAAAGTTATGGGTGTCAAGATGGCGGTACATTTTTCGGCCATTTTAACTGTATGGAAGCCTTATTTGGAAAGGACCTGTTGTGGAAAGCACTACAATCACACCCATAAAAATTTCCACATACAATGTCTATAATACCAATAATACCTACAAAAATAATCATCTCTCTATCTTGAAGGGGAAAAAAGATATACTTTGTTAAAATTGCCTCATCGTGTGATTGGCAGTTTACTCAAATTGCACGATAAGCTATGTTTGAGGTCCAACAGGTTGGATAAGATAGCATCTTATGGCTACATTTTTACATTGCTTAAAAGATATGCATACATAGATTATGTCCATTTTTTTCTAAGGCTATACTAGATCAAATGTTTCAAATATTGGGGTCTAATTTTGACGAAAACCCTAAAATGCCCTCTGACGGACTAAAAAGATAGTACATGGTAGATTTTCATTAATAACTTTTGAACCTGTATAGATATTGACTTGGAATTTGGTGGTGTAAAATATGGTTGTATATGCTATTAAAAAATACATTTATTGATTTTTTTCATCAATTACATAATGTGTTTTCAGATTCAAAATGACCGCCAAGTGGCCAAATATGTAGTGAACATTTAAGTGAAATGTGAAACATTAGTTTTTGTGAAAACATGCTTTAGAAAAGAAACAAAAATCATTTAAACTCATATTTTAATGATTAATCAGATGAATAATCCCTATTTTAATGATTAATACTTCTGCATGCATTTCATATGTTGTGATATATCATTCTGAGAACCAGCTTCACTAATGCCCAATTACAGGTGGTAAAGGAGAGGGACAGGCTCATGCCAGGACTGGGGCAGCTCAGTGCTCCCTCACTAAACTTGTGAACCTCTGATGTCAGAGAACTAGGCTGGTGTAAATTTGATGCTACAGTGCTAGAGGACACTGAGGATGCAGAAGCGCATGAAGCCAAATCACTTGAATCAGCCAAAGCCACTCAACCTGCTAATGATGAAACACTCATTTGAAGGAGAAAAGACCACAAAAGCAAACATTTATTCCAGTCTTTTAATAATTTTTCTCTGTAGGCAGAATTTCCTGTCAGTTGCTCCCACCACTGGTACATATAATATCATTATGTGTTTTCCTATGCCTGTTTTCAGAAGCAATAACAGCTTTCAAAAGTCCACATGAAGGGGATGCATAAGTCTCCAGATGATGTCCATGTTGGCTGGTTACAACATTTTCACACAACAATCCTTAAATGGACACAGCTGTCCTATATGAATTGGCTTGGACAAAAATGTCTTTCTATTGGTGTATCCTGTATTACATTTTCTTTCAACTTAGTCAGAAGACACTGCAACCCTGGAAGCTCAGCATCCAAATAAGTTGACAGAGAAATGTGGCTGTTTCATCAAATGTCTTCTCACCTTCTTGCTTTAGTACCAGTAACTGAATCAGCAGATGCTTGCAAATCTCTGCAACACACCTTTGGATGACAACTGTTTAGAGTTGCCAGAAAAAATGGACCTCAGCTTGTTTAGTTGATTTCCATTTCTATGTCAGCATTTAAAGAAATGAAATACTAAAAGGTTTATAGAAAATGTTATGTATAGACAAAGAAAATAAGAGGGGAGACACACGATGACACACATAAGAAATCCAACAAAGTCTTCATTCCATTGGTGCTAGAACTGCGGGTAATGACTGGAGTACAAATGTGTCACAGATTGATAAAGGTTCAAATAAAGAATTATTTACCTGAAGCACATGTGTGTTAACTTCTTTTATTATAACACACACACACACACAATGTATGTGTGTGTGTGTGTGTGTGTGTGTGTGTGTGTGTGTGTGTTTTATTCTAGCACTGGAAGCCAATCAACCCCAAAATAATAGAAAAGGGAAATGAATGGGGGGAAAAGGGAATGCTAGGCAGATAGACACTGTACTAATATGTATTGTGTATGGTAATAATAATACAAAAGATAATAATAAGCTCACTATTGAGTATTACTGCACTGACATGTAACTATACCTTGTATATGTTGCCCGAGAAGAAATTCATTGATATCACATTAATTTATGGAAAGATTGTGTAACTCAAAAATCCCAAGGCACAACTAAACAAAGAAAATAAACTAAACTCCACTTTCAATTCACCAAAAATGATACTAAAGTGTGAATTGGTCAAAAGAAAAACAAAAAACGGGGACGACGTTTGCTTCATGAAATCACGAGCCACAACGATTTCAGATTATCTTCTTTTGGTTAGGCTGGTCATTCAGCAAATCGTTAAATACGATCGCTATTTCACCATGTAACCTTACCAAAAAAATACAGTGTATAGAGATACGTTCAAACTATCTTATTTTGCAATCATTGTAAATTTGTGAAGTGATTTTGTGGAAATATCTGATGAAATCCGGCATGCTTTCTTCTTTCGGGTTCGTACATGTTAGAAGATTGACAACGATTGTAATAGTCCTTTTCTAAGTCTTCGTTTTCAACGATCGCACGAATTATTATGCAAACCACGCGATCTTTGTATAAATAAACTGTTATATTGATGATCTATATTGAAACATTTATGAAATTTACCCTGTAAATAAAAAAAGTTTGTCAATCCTTGACAAGATCGGTTCGCGATGTCCGGTCATCCTTGCCCTTGCGTTAACAAACTTTCCACAATTTGATCACTTCGCTTTATTGGTTTGCGGGTGAACGACAGTCCATGAATACATTAACCTGTTCCCAAATTAGTACAAATAGGTCGTCTAGTTTGATTTTCACCTTGATTATTGGCTATTTTAAGCTACAGGTTCTTAGGAGTTCGCCGTCGGAGATCGTGTACCGCCAAAAATCCCGTTTTTCGCGAAAATTAGCCAGATATGAAAAAACTTTCACCCATCTTAGTATTCTACAATAAAATCTGAACACAATGATACCCAATATAGTGACAATAGTTGTCTGTCGCGAATACGCATCGGATTCAAAGTGGTCATGTCTCTTTGAAGATTTGTCCATGCACGTGAAAAAGGCGGCCGCGCAGCGGTTTTTAGCGGAACGCACACCTCATTCAATGTTTTGCGTATTGACGATACACAAGCCACAGAAATAAAAATGCACCCAATGAAAAGAAGAAAGATTGAACTTTTTTTGGATATACAGTGTTTTTTTCTTGATTAAACCATTGACGTTGGGGGCAACAGCAAAGTGAGAGGCTGTATCAGTGTATGACCAGTGGCTTTCCCACTGAAGGAATTCCACTTTACAGCTTAGTCTTTAGTGATCGACTATGACTCTCTGACTAGGAGGCTTGACTCGCACAGTCCTTATGTGCTGCAGCCCTGGGGGCTGGTTGGCCTTTGGAGAACATCTCCAACGCTGACTGTCCTTATGCCCACTTGGCCGAGAGAGTGGGGATGTACTGTGGGCAAGGCATCTCCACTATAATCAAATTTCTGCCCAGTTTCCAAAACAGCAGCTGCCTCCTCTGCTGTTTTGGAGGTCATCATCGGACACGACGGACAAACATACATACATACAGTGTTTTTTAATCAGTAAAACAGAAGCAGAGTAATAAGGAAGTGAAAAGACTGAAAATTTGCCACTTTTCAGCAGTGATGACAGTATTCGCTAGGGGCTGCCGCTACCTAGTTAAGGGCATGCATTATTAATGTTACTGTTAGGTGTATAGTGCACCCTCCCCCTTCACTATATCTTACATTACCCAAGTTGATATTTTAACCAAGTGTTCTGAATTTACTTGTTGGTGAAGTTCTTGGTTTATTAATGCATACATGCACATGTGTGTGGGTACAATTTTTTGTATCCTCAATGTGTGTGAATGCAAGCATCCTCGATGCTGTGTTACTGATAAAATTAAAGTTCTAAGAAATTGCCTCCTGTTGAGCACAACCATGTTAGGTAAACTAGCAAATGCTTTCACAAGAAAAAAAAAGAGAAAAAAAAGATTGATGACATCACCCACCGGCAGTTACCTATCCTGGTATCCATAGTCTGCCAGAGAGAAAGAAAGAGAGATGTATTCTAAAAGAAAAGATTTTTTGTTGTGCAGTGCTGGGTATGGACAAACATCAACAGTAGGATTCCGTTTAAGGTGAGCGTATCCTCCCTCCTCTCCCCCTGGCTGCCATCAGCACCCTTTTGCTGTGGTCAGCTTCTCTCCTCTCCAGTGCCGAGGTCTTCTCGCAAATGGCTGTTTTGTCTTCGGAAGGGGTGCTTCCAACCCCTGGACACACAGCAGAGTCGCGGACAGTGGTGAATGATGCCAGTTCTTGACGTTGAGCGCTTTTGTGTTCCAACCCCGGTGCATTCTGCTCCCATCCCACCCACAACCAGGGCTGCCCTTGTTTTTATCCTGCCCTGTTAGCAGTGGCTTACCACAGGATCAAGCTTGCCTCCAGTGGGCGGTGGATCGATCCCCAACTGTTCGGTAGAGACTAATCTGGACCTGTACATCTGGCGGGGAAGGGATAGCTCAGAGGTCAGAGCACTTGCTTTTCCCCAGTTAACCCTTTGCTGGGCTTAGCGTCCCAAACCGCCCGAACCTATCCTCGGACACAATGCCCAAAAACTCCTGGCGACATGACCGTCACTTCAGCACATTCATACATTCGTAATTCTGGCCAATCTTGCTTCAAACATCGTGAAAATAGAAGCACCGAGACTTCCACATGTATATTGCAAATGGCCGCAATTGGAGAGTGTGGCAAGTTTTGGATGAAAAAAAATCGCAATTTTTCCCAAGATGGACACTATCTTCGAATCCGACATGTATGATCGTTTTAATGGCTTTCGTGCTGAATATATGATGCTGAGATTGAAGAAAGATGACTTTGACCGCAATGAAGTTTGAGACATAAATTGATCGTCAAATCTTACTTGGCTGATGTGCATTTTGAATTCTGCTCATAGAAATGGGGAATTTGTCGCGGATTCTGAGTTTGGCAATGGTTCACAGCTTGACATATTCTGTGAATTGATTGCTGTTTGGGACTTTTGTTACGGTAACGGCTCGAACTGTAAAGTTAACATGCATCGTGATCGTTGGTGATCGTTGCCAAACAGAATGGCCACCGTCAGAATGTTTCATGTTTTCGTGCATCATTCATCAAAAAAACCTATAAAGCCAACAGTAGGTTTAAAACATTTCTTCTGTAATTGTTTCTGAATGTTTTATTTATTATTTTATCAAAATCCATGTATGCATTACAAAGTTATTGCAACACTAACTGTGACACACACAAAGTGATCACTGACCTTGTATGTTTGGCTTCAGAACAGTCCCCCAGTTCACCCAGATGTCAATAGGTAGCTGCCTCTTTAGGGTCAGGGAAGGTAAAGCAATGAGGGAGAGGAGATGGGCGCTGCCCTCAATATGCTGGCCCCTTGAGAAGCTAAGGTCTCTGATGCCTCGCTCCCCTACAACCACATAGGTTATGGGACACCTTTACCTTTACTTTTTATACATCTGGCGGTCTTTACTCCCTGCTCAGCATGATATTGCTGATCTCCCCGATACTGCCACTGCCACTCTGTGTGTTATAGCCCCCCTCCAGTACTTGGGCCTAGTTGCCCAACAGAGTACATTCCCTTTGGGTGCGTCCCCAGCCCCCAGCCCTGCCAGGACAACTTTGCAGAGTGAGCTTTTGCACCCTCCCCCTTGCTGCCCCTTTTCCTCTGGCCTCTAGCTGCTGCTGCTGCTGCTGCTCAACCTCTGCTCTCTGCCATCACGGGCCCAGCTCAGGACCCTCTGCAGCTACCAGAGCAGATCGAGGACATCTTGGATGGGGGGGGTGTCTAGACTCCATCTGTGACATAAGCCAGTCCACTGTCCAGTACGGAGCTCACACAAACCAGAAACTGTTTCGGCAAGGACCCAAGGCTGTTCAGATCTTCTTCCCATCTGCTGGGGTTGATATTCCCCAGGCAAATGACATCTCAGGGAATCCCTGTGATGGTTTGAGACCATCTGTCTCCCATCCTGCTCCTTGGAGAGCCGTGCAAGAAGCACAGGTGGTTACATGGGAAATGTGGTCTTTTTTTTGGCAAACCTACAAGGGGAGTCGAAGGATGCCTCGCCCTTTGGTACTTTGAAATCTGTTAGGACAAATCAGTTAGGACAAATTTCTGGACAGCTTGTTGGTTGGGTTTGTTTCCCCACTTCTGGACATCAGGTGGTTCCAAGCTTCATCTCCTCGTAGCTCCTGGCATTGTCCTCAGCTGAGGGCAGCCCCTCCCTTCAGTGATGGACCTGGCTCTTTTTGTCCCTCACCGGCACCCCCTTTCTTTGCACCCAGATTTGGTATCACTACCAGTAATAACCACTCCTCTCAATGGAAGAAGCAGCCAGACAAGCTTCCCTGGTCCTGATTACAGGTTTGGATTTCTTGGCTGCAGCTTGTTTTACTTCTTTCCTTATGTAGAACAGTGGTAGTCGCTCTCTCTCTTGCTGCAAGCAGCAGAAACAAGCAACTTCCTGCTGATGTAGCGAGTTTGGCAGTGTCCTCATAGTAGTAGGAATGGAACTGGTTCAAGCCTAAGCCTCAAGGCTTACTGAATGTCCCATCCATGATAATTATTTTCTTTACATATTTGTTCATTGATCTATTCATTATTGTAACCACCTTGAATACATTGTTTGATTACATATTGAAGCAAAGCGATTCAAGAAAGCCAGTACTACAAAGCCACTTTCCGCAGTGGTACTAGATGATAAAAACTGTGTGGTATTGTTCCGTGATTTGTAGGTCACTAACTGGGTAAAGATGGTCAAAGTGAAACTGGACATTATTATGACTGTTGAGCCTGTCCAGTTGTGGACAAGAGCCACTTAACAGCACACCATCCATACATGGCGTGCTAGTGAGCCAGTCTGGAAAAGTCTGTAGTAGAGGAGCTTTGTTCTCGCATCGCTAGTGACCGTGAACACCTGGTAAACATTCAAGGCTGAGCACTCGCCAGACTGGGAATATTCCTCATGTACTTTGGTGTGACCATAACTGTTTGAGTACAGGACTTGATATAAGTGTTCTGCACATGGTAGTGCCGTTGGGAAAGGAGTTTGGCTGTTCCACATTGCAGCATGCTTTGTGTTGGCTGGCTCAGGAGCAAAAGGTAGTGCATGATGGCCTTTGCAGAGTGGGGGAAAAGTCAACACCACACACTTGGCCCTACAGGGAACCCCTATGGACCCTGATCTTGTGAGAGGGGCCTCTAGGTGCTTAGTGCACCACATTTTCCTCATTGTCATTGCCATTGGGAAAATGTACCTCGGCTGCCAAGTTGGCTGCAGAGACTGTTTGTTGCAAAATGTATCAGTCTTCCACCCTTTTGTGGTCGCACGTCTCAGCTTTCAGCTAAAGCCTTGCTCTTTGGCGGGGTGGTTCAGAGTGTTCTTCAGTTGGACATTCTCCACAGCCTGCTCCTGTAGATCTATGCCGAGCCCTATGTCTGGCCCCAAGTACAGCACTACCCTTGATGGTGCCCAGCCCACAGCCTGCTCCTGTAGATGTATGCTGAGCCCTATGTCTGGCCCCAAGTACAGCTCTACCCTTGATGGTGCCCAGCCCACAGCCTGCTCCTGTAGATGTATGCCGAGCCCTATGTCTGGCCCCAAGTACAGCTCTACCCTTGATGGTGCCCAGCCCACAGCCTGCTCCTGTAGATGTATGCCGAGCCCTATGTCTGGCCCCAAGTACAGCTCTACCCTTGATGGTGCCCAGCCCACAGCCTGCTCCTGTAGATGTATGCCGAGCCCTATGTCTGGCCCCAAGTACAGCTCTACCCTTGATGGTGCCCAGCCCAGAGTCACTGCTCCTGCCCCTCCTCCCAGGCAGCAGGCTGTGTGCGTTGGGGAGTAGGCCTTTGGGCAGAAGCCCTGCTGGACGGGATCTTGTGGTTGAGGCAGGACCCCGCAACAGCGACTACCATCACCCCTGCACCCAGTCCCTTCAGCCAGAGCCCGCTCCTGCTCTCCCCACAAATGGCAGGCGTTTGGAAAATCCTACTGGGTGCAGGGCATGCTGGAGAAGGGTTAACCCTCCCACCTCCCACCCCCCATGTAAAGAATGGATGCCCCTCTAACCACACAGCGCAGACGCTGGCTATCGAAGCTTAATCCAGGCCATGTTCCTGAAAGAAGCTTTAGTGCCTGTGTCAGACCAGAAGTCCCTGGGTTTCTACAGGAGACTTTCCAGTTGCCAAAGCTTCTGATGGATGGAGACCAGTCCTAGACCCGTCATCCCCCCAATACGTTACCAAGGAATTTCCCGTCAGGATGGAGTCAGGAACTTTCATCTTCCTCGCTCTTCCTCTCACAGGAAAAGTCGTACAAAAGGCAAGAGAAGATTGGGCGGATATATGTTCTTATCACTCCAAAGTGGCCAGCGCAACCCTGGTGTCCGAATCTGCTCAGTTTGATGCACCTTCAGCCACTCAAACTTGAGGCAGGGCCACACAGTGTCCTCCAGCCCAGGTCTGGCATTCCACACTCCAGCCTGGACATCGTGGACCTTCATGTGTGGATGCTCTGCAGTGCTGGCTGTCGACATCTGGCGCCTCACCAGCACGTGTATCCAGTCATCCTCCTCACACACAGACGGGTGGAGGAGGGTGTGTGAGTCACCCTGGCAAACGTGAAAGACTTCAAGGTGTAGGGCCAAGATCATCATCTCCTTGGACCCTTCACCTGCTCAGGTGGCCAACTTCCTGGCCCCTCTCCCCACTGCCTGCAAACTGTCTGCCTCCCACAGCTCTCAGTTTCCCCCACTTTCAGCTGCTCTCAGCTGCTATCCATTCCATCCCATCCCAGCCCAGCTGGTGCTGATAATACAGGAACTGACCACACTTGGACTTGGTAAAAGGAAGGGGCATGCTAAATTTAGCACTCTTGACTGAGTGATGTTGGATTTGCGCGCTGTGCTCTGTCCTCTGTGAAGGAAGTCTGCACATCGATCAGCTATCTCCACTGCTCTGAAACACATTGGGTCCCTCTGTCTGGAGGATGATCCCCACCTCAGGACCTCACTAGAGGACTTGGCCTCGAACAGGACAAATCCCTCGGAGGGCACCACGTTGGGACCTCCTGTTGGTTCTTTCTCTTTGTCCTCTTGAAGACCCCCTTTGAGAGAGGTCACTGAAAAGCTTTTCCAGAAACACGGCCTTCCTGCTTGCTCTTGCCTCAGGCTGTCACTGTGCAGAAGTAAGTCCTGGGCTGAAGCAGAGTGAAACAAGATACTGCTGTTGAACCAGATGGCTGTCTCCCTTGGGGTCCTGCCTGAGTTTCTGGCCAAGCATTAGAGAACAGGTGACCTATTGCCTGCCATTTCTGTTAGTAGGCTTTTCTTCTTTTCTCTGCAACCGTGATTACCCAGAATGTTCACTCTGCCCTGTTCAACCACTTTACTGTTACCTCCGGTTTCTTGATTGCTGCATCATCCTAATCAATGGTGCCTATTAATCACCCACAGCCCAGAACATTCCACAGACCTATAATGCTTTGAAACCTTACTGCACTGGCTGTCTGGGCTGATTAGGGCAACGTACAGTCCACAAGGCATTCATTTGTAGACACATCCTGATCTTAGTCTGAAACACATGAAATTAGGACATGGGCTGCACCCACGGCTTTCCACAAGTCCGTGGCGCTAGCAGACATTCTGGACGTGGCATGCTGGGAGATTCCTGATAGCTTTGACTGTCAGCTTCCTCAGGACTGTGAGACATGACCTGCCAGCATGAAGGTGGCACACAGGGCATCATGTCAGCCGTTTATAATGTGACTCGCGCTGTCACCCCCTTATGACTGATGCTGGCTTAGACCTCTTCATTTTTTGCCCTTTTCATTCCCCCTCCATCCTTCTAGCGCTACTCTGCACTTGTGGGACATGGAAGGTTGTGTAAGTAGAGTGGTTGTGTTTTAGGGTTGGTTGGTTTGTTTTTACCAACTAAGCAGTCCATGCCCCTCACATAAATGCCCTCTCTTCCTTCATCGCATCCTGGTCATTCATTGTCCTTCTAGTAGGCGATTCTTTATCCACAGCGCAACAAGAAGGAAGTCACTTCTAGCGGATGATGGGTAATTGCTGAAGGGCGACGTCGTTGTCATCATTGATCTTTCTAGCATTTTCTTGTTTTTGCAGCAGCGTGGCTCCGCGCGGCAGCCAAGTGGAGATGCACTTGTGGGAACACGAGGTGCTCTAAAACTAGTAAAAGCGGGTTTGCTTAAAAAAAAAAACCCAGCAAACCCCCCCCCACCCCCCACCCCCTCCATTTGAACTTGAACCATGAACTATCCCCCTTAAAAAAAGTGTTTCCTTGTTAATGGTGAAGAAGAAACCCCCCCCCACCCCCTCCATTTGAACTTGAACCATGAACTATCCCCCCCCCCCCCCAAAGTGTTTCCTTGTTGATGGTGAAGAAGAACCCCCCCACCCCCTCCATTTGAACTTGAACCATGAACTATCCCCCCTTCTCCCCCCAAAGTGTTTCCATGTTAATGGTGAAGAAGAACCCCCCTCCTCCATTTGAACTTGAACCATGAACTATCCCCCTTAAAAAAAGTGTTTCCTTGTTAATGGTGAAGAAGAACCCGCCTCCTCCATTTGAACTTGAACCATGAACTATCCCCCTTAAAAAAAGTGTTTCCATGTTGATGGTGAAGAAGAACCCCCCCCATCCTCCTCTCTTTCTCCTGTTGCAGGCTGCGCGCCCTGTCTGACGGTCCCCAGTCCTCGGGGTCCGGCACGTGCAGCACCAAGTTCAAGTCGGCGGACTACCGCTACGGGCGCGAGGAAATGCTGTCCATCTTCGAGCCCCCTTACGAGGTGCCTCCGGGGCTGCGCAGAGTGCCGCACATCTTCGTGGAGGACACACAGACGCCGCTGTCCATCATGCCCCTGTCAGAGGACGAGGAGGTACCCGGGGTGGGGGGGGGTGTAGTGTGGTGTGTAGGTGTGTTGTGTTGTGTGTGGGTGTAGGTGAAGTGTTTTGGGTGTTGTGTGGTGTAGGTGATGTGTGTTGTGTGGGTGTGTTGTGTTGTTTTGTGGTGTTGTGTGGTGTGTTGTGTGTGTTAGGTGAAGTGTGTGGGTGTTGTGTGTGTAGGTGAGTGTGTGTTGTGTAGGTGATGTGTGTTGTGGTGTAGGTGTTTTGTGTGTGTAGGTGAAGTGTGTGGTGTGTTGTAGGTGATTGTGTGTGTGTGTGTGTTGTGTTGGTGTTGTGGTGTTGTGTGTGTAGGATGTGTGTGTGTGTTGTGTTGTGTAGGTGTGTAGGTGAGTGTGTGGTGTTGTGTGTGTAGTGATGTGTGTGTGTGTAGGTGATGTGGTGGTAGTGTGTGTGTGTGTGAGGTGGTTGTGGTGTGTGTGTGT
Organism: Rapana venosa; assembly: GCA_028751875.1. Lineage (NCBI taxonomy): Eukaryota > Metazoa > Mollusca > Gastropoda > Neogastropoda > Muricidae > Rapana > Rapana venosa. The sequence continues at coordinate 3,449,398 of CM054163.1, forward strand.
AGGTGATGTGTGTGGTTTGTGTGTGTGTTTGTGTGTGTGTGAGGTGTTTGTGTGTAGGTGATGTGTGTGTGTTAGTGAGTGTGTGTGTGTAGGTGATTGTGTGTGTAGGTGATGTGTGTTGTGGTGTGTGTGTGTGTAGGTGAGGTGTGTTTTGATGTGTGTGTGTGATTTGTGTGTGTTGTGTGGTGGTGGTGTGTAGGTGTGTGTGTGGTGTGTTTGTGTGTGTAGTGTGTGTGTGTGTGTGGTGTTTGTGTGTGTGGTGTTGTGTGTGGTAGGTGATGTGGTGTGTGTGTTGTGGGGTGAGTTGTGTGTAGGTGATTGTGTGTGTGTGTGTGTGTGTAGGTGATGGTGTGTGTGTGTTTGGTGTGTGTGTGTAGTGGGTGTTGTGTGTGTGGTGTGGGTATGTGTGTGTGTTGTTGTGTGATGATTGTGTGTGTGTTGGTGTGGTGTGTGTGTGGTGGTTGTGTGGGTGATGTTTGGTGTGTGGTGTGTAGGTGTGTGTAGTGTGTTGTGTGTAGTGTTGTGTGTGTGTGATGGGTGGTGTAGTGTTGTGTGTGTGTGGGGTGTAGGTGAAGTGTGTGTGTGTTGTGTGTAGGTGATGTGTGTGTGTGTGTGTGTGTAGGTGATGTGTGTGTGTGTTGTGTGTGGTGTTGTGTGGGTGTTGTCTGTGTAGGTGAAGTGTGTGTGTGTGTAGTGAAGTGTGTGTGTGTTGTGTGTGGTGTGTGTGGGTGTTGTGGTGTAGGTGTGTGTGTGTGTAGTGTGTGGTAGGTGATGTGTGTGTGTTGTGGTGGTGTGTGGTGATGTGTGTGTTGTGTGTGGGTGTTGTTGGTGTTGTGTGGTGTGTGAGTGTGTGGTGTTGTGTTGTGTGTGTAGGTGATTGTGTGTGTAGGTGTGTTGTGTGTGTGTGTGGGTGATGGTGGTATGTGTGTTGTGTGTGGTTTGTGTTGCGTGTGTGTGTGGTAGGTGATGTTGTGTGTGTAGGTGAAGTGTGTGTGTGGGGATGTGTGGGGTGTTGTGTTTGTGGTGTGTGTGTAGGTGATGTGTGTGGGTGTTGTGTGTGTAGGTGTGTGTGTGTGTAGGTGATGTGTGTGTTGTTGTAGGTGATGTGTGTGTGTAGTGTGTGTGTGTGTGTGTGTTGTGTGAGGTGATGTGTTTGTGTGTGTTGTGTTGTGTGTGTGTAGTGATGTGTGTGTGTGTAGATGTGTGTGTTGTGTGTGTGTTAGGTGTGTGTGTGGTGTGTAGGTGATTGTGTGTGTAGGTGATTGTGTGTGTAGGTGATTGTTGTAGTATGTGTTAGGTGTGTGTTAGGTGATGTGTGTGTGTGTAGGTAGGTGATGTGTGTGTGTGTAGATGTGTGTGTGTGGTATAGGTGATGTGTGTGGGTGTTGTGTGTGGGTGTTGTGTGTGTAGGTGATGTGTGTGTGTAGGTGATGTGTGTGTGTGTGTGTGTTGTGTTGCGTGTGTGTGTGTAGGTGATGTTGTGTTTTGAGATGTGTGTTGGTGTGTGTATAGGTGTGTGTGTGTAGGTGATTGTGTGTGTAGGTGATTGTGTGTGTAGGTGATGTGTGTGTGTAGTGTGTGTGTGTAGGTGATTGTGTGGTAGGTGATGTGTGTGTAGGTGATTGTGTGTGTAGGTGATGTGTGTGTAGGTGATGTGTGTGTTGTGTGTGTAGTGTGCGTGTGTGTATGTATTTAGTGTTTTATGTGTATGCGTGCGTGTGTGTGTGTGTTGTGTGTGTGTGCGTTATATGCGTGTGTATGTGTGTGCATTTGTGTATGTGCATGCATGTGATTTGATTTGCCATACTTCTGATCTTTTTCAAAATTTATTTTTATTTCAAGGATAATGAAGTAAGCAGTCATGTTCTCTTTTACACACAGTCCCTGTGTGCATGCAGTTTTGTAAATTTTGTCACCCATTCCTGTCGGACAAATGGCCTATTGTTTATAAAGACGGAACAGGTTCTAGAAGTTGTGCATGCATTGGTACATAGCACCTTAGTTTATAGTCTCATCTGAAGAACTTTTGATACAGGTATTGTAGTAAGCTCTAATGCAAGCAGTGTGATTAGTTGGGCTGAATGGACTATGAGTAAATGAATAGATGACTATTTTGAGAAAGATAGGTAGGAATATGAGTGTGAATGTAAGTAAATGGTAAGCACTCTAATATATGTGACACTCCACCATGAAATGAATTGCTTCTCACCGGATCCACTTTCCTGCTAGGAGCCTTTTTAGGCAGGTGGGGGGTAAGGTTGTCGATTTTTGAGATTTTGATTTATTATAAAAATATAACAATTCTTCTGTCTTGTTCTAAAGTATCAAAGCATAATTTTGTTTCCATTTGCTATAAAAATGCATTAAAAAATACTGAAGCCCTCATTCTGACTACTTATTTTGATGCTAAACTTGTCAATTTCTCATTTTTGTCACTTCCTGCAGTCGGTCATTTTGATTTGTAATAACTTTTCACAGAATGGTCCGATTTTCAATCTGTTTCTTGCCTAGGACAGCCCTATTATTGGAGAATAACAGCATGTGAACAACTAAACACTGGTGCAATGTGACTCATTGTGTCTGTAATGTGTTGTGTTGTGTTTGCCAGAGACTGGTAGCACAAGGCGTAAACAGTCAGGTGGTCATGCGGCCAGGCAGGGGCACTCACACAGCAGCACGGGGAGGCAGAGGAGGGCTGATGGTGGACAGAGGCAGAGGCAGAGGTACTCGCTCTCCCTCTCTCTCTCTCCCTCTCTCTCTCTCTCCTTCTCTCCCTCTCTCTCTCCCCCTCTTTCTCTCCCTCTCTCCCTTCTCTCCTCTCTCTCTCTCCTCTCTCTCTCTCCCTCCCCCCTCTCTCTCTCCTCTCCCCCCTCTCTCTCTCTCTCTCTCTCCCCCCTCCTCTCTCTCCCCCTCTCTCTCTCCCCCCCCTCTCTCTCCCCCCCCCTCTCTCTCCCCCCCCTCTCTCTCTCTCTCCTCTCCCCCTCTCTCTCTCTCTCCCCCCCTCTCTCTCCCCTCCCTCTCTCTCCTCCCCTCTCCCCCTCTCCTCTCCCTCCTCCTCTCCCTCTCCTCTCTCTCTCTCCCTCCTCTCTCTCTCCTCCCCTCTCTCTCTCCCCTCTCCTCTCTCTCCTCCTCTCTCCCTCTCCTCTCTCTTCCCCCTCCTCCCTCTCTCTCTCCCCCTCCCTCCTCCTCTCCTCTCCCTCTCTCCCCTCCCTCTCTCCTCTCTCTCCCCCTCTCTCTCTCTCCCCCCCTCTTCTCTCCCTCTCTCTCTCCCTCTCTCCTCCCCTCTCCCCTCCCCCTCTCTCTCCTCTCCTCCTCTCTTCTCTCCCCCTTTTACTCTCCTCTCTCTCTCCGTACTCTATCTCTCTCTCGTCTCTCTCCTCTCATCTTTCTGCCTGGGCAGTGCCTGTTTGGATTGAGTGGTATTCAGAATCATGATAAAGAATATCTTAACATTCTTTCTGTCCTTTTGGTGGTTGGTTTTTGGTGTTGATTAGATTGTCTGTTGTTTGTGTGGAAAATGGAGGTTAACCTAAGGAAGTTTTATGATCACAAGTCGAAAACTACAATTTTCGCCTCATCAAAAATATGATTCTTCTGTTTGCTGTGCTACCTATCATTCTCAGTGAGATTTTTTAAAGCTTTAGCACAGCTGTGCTGTAAATGGCTGGGTTTTTTTTTCTGTGCACACGCACTTCTGTACAGTTTACAGAATGGCCGGCCATCACTGAAACAGTCAGGCTTGAGACTGGGAAAACAATGAGGCCAGTAGACAAACCTATTCTTTATTTAAGGAGATATAAACTGCACATTTTCCCTGTAGAACACATATGTGACCCGTTTTTACTTAAGGTATAATTGGGTCAAATTGAGTTGTTACATTTTCTGAAATCTACAGATCATTACCTTTCTTTTGATGTATGATACATTATTCTACCTATAAAACTGACAAAGTTATGGGTGTTTGAAATGGGTGACACAGCGATTTCACATTCTGAGAAAATCGGGTTTAAAGTTTTTCACCACTCTAGCTAACTAACACCTTAGCAACAGGTACTTCTATTCAACTGATGATGGCCAAATTTGGCATGGTGTTAAAACATACCATTTCACAGCATCAGACAAAAAATCATGTATATATTAACTGTCATTGCTGTGATATTTAGCTCACAACACCCCCCCGCCCCCTGGGACACAGAGACTGCATGTAAAAAAAACGATAGAGTACTCATTCATTTTCCTTGAATCAAAACAATCAAAGAAACACACACACACACACACACACACACACACACACACACACACACACACACACACACACACACAGATTACTTATTCATTACCCTTGAAAAAAAGATCTTTAAAAATAGAGAAGAAAAACCACACACACACACACACGTGTACGCATGCGCGCGCTGCGTGCGCGCATGCGTGCGTGGGGGAAGGATGAAAAAAAGCTGTATAAACTTAATCTTTTACTCTCAATAAAGATCATTTTGACTTGATCATTTTCTCTCTCACACACACACACACACACACACACACACACACACACACACACACACACACACACACACACACACACACACACACACACACTAGTTCATTCAGTTTAACAACAGCAACCACACACACACACACATATGACAGTCAAGTAAGTTTAAAACAGCTCCCACATTTTCTCATGTCATGCACTAACAGCTGAAATGCTAAAAGTCTCCCCAGTAGTGTCATCTGAACAGTCTAGATCTGCAGCTTTGATCTGTATGCATAGCCATTATTATTAACATTGCATGCAGGTACCAGCACTTCTACATCTAACCTTGAACCCTAACACACAGATCCCAGTTCATTTCATTCAAGCCGACTGGCCACTAGCGAAGTTAGGGCTTTCGTCACCATCACGATCGTTTTATTTTTTTGTCTTCACAAGATGCAGCAGAATATTTGGTAAATAATACACCTGGTTTGTACTGATCTGCTATTGGCAGAGTGGAAGATCAGCTAGAAATGAGCCATAATGCCCATTATTCTTTGCAAACAGCAAAGTTTCCCAGCCATGTGTTTCTAAAAATAGAACAGAGATGTCGCTGGTGAAACCCCTCCCAACCAATCATAGACCAGCTGCCTGTTGGTTACTACAGGTGGTGTGCGTCCTCAACTCTCATTGGTCGATCTTCTCGAGCTTTCAGGTTTTGTTTATACCTAAATAACTGGAAGCAGTATTTCTGATTGGTTGGATTTCACGTAAAGGCGGCGTGAAATGGAAAATATAGATCACAGCCTTTCCAATGGTGTATGACATGTGTGGGGCCCTGTCAGGGGTAAGGATAATGAGATGACTGAAACCACCCTCGTAATGATGAAGGACACTGGAAAACTGCTGTAGGGTGGGTCAATAAAAACTGTTTAAAAACACATTTTAAAATCAAATCTAACCTTTTCAAACATATAGATAGGAAATTTAATGGCTACAGATTCCATTTTTGATTAAAAGTCAAAATTGGCAAAGTGGACGGCACCTTCCCTTTTTTGGGCCTCTCTCCTTTTCACTGTGTGCGAGTTGAGACTCATTTCGTAAAAACGGGTCACATATAGAATTGTACACAGTACATAATGCAAGTCAACAGTGGCGGCATTTTGTATATTTTCCCCTGTTCAACGTGGTCGGTTCAGTTGACTTTACTTTGAAGTTTGTGGCTGACAGCAGATTTGAAGATCAGAAGATTCTTGCTTCATTTTTTCAAAATAAGCATTATTAGGAGGAGAAGGAAGGGACATACTTTTCAAGCCTGTGTTAGGCCTACCACTCTGCCTGCATTGACGATATGGGACCTGGACATTCATAGGGAAGAGACTTTGCATCCAGCACTGACTTTCCTCTCTCTTGCTCTCTCACACACGTACGTGTGCATAACTCTGTGTGTGTGTGTGTGTGTGTGTGTGTGTGTGTCAGGAGGTCGTGGACGGGGGGAAACGTACAGCAGAGGGGGCCTGGAGAATGGAGACATAGGAGGGGGGTTTGGCCGACCCCGGGGCCCCAACAAAGATGGCTGGGAGGAAGTGTGAGTTAATGAACCCTCTCTGTCCTGACCCTGCTCTGTGTGTGTGTGTGAACCTTTCTGTAATCCTGGATACGGGAGGAAAGCAACTTTGCAAAAGTCATGGGGTAGCCTCATAACAAGATAATGCACCCAGATCTATAAGAAAAATGCATCCAGCTTAATATTTCACTTTCCTTCTTTTGGTATGTTTCGATGACATTTCTCTACACTTTGGAGATAAATGAAAAAACAAAAAAGCAAACGCTGAAATTTAACCCTTACGCTGATAGTCGCCACTACAGTCACCCAACTAATGACTTACCGTTGCATCCAAGGGTGAGTCTTTTTGACTAGGAACCATTTCTTACAGCTTTCCTCATTAGATGTTCATGAGGCAGGCCCGGCAACCTGTATTTCAATGCTTTTAAGCAAGTTATGTAGATTGAATTCATGGCAGTTGAGCATTTTCCACTAAAACAGACATGATTGCAATGAGTTGAAGAATTTTTCTGATGAAGCGTGAGAGTTGCAGAATAAAGTGGCAGGTGGTTATCACAAAGAACTGAGCTAAGTGAGATTGGACTTAGTTTAGGCTTCTGAACGACAGAGACTTAGAAGAGAGCTCATTGGCAGAGTGGTGATGGGGTATAAAAGCTGAGCAGTGATATTCCTTGTTTGGTGTCAAAGTTCAGATTCTATCCTTTTTTTCCTGTTTTCTTGTATTGGTCATTGAGTTTAACATAGGAAGTGTTTTATTTCGAAGTAAATGTTAAACAATATGTTGTGTCTTGTGTTGTGTGTACATTTGTATGGTTTGATTCAATGTAACGTTTTTGTGTGATTATAATATGGGCGTTGTGTGTCATTGTGTACGTGTGTACATTGTGTGTGTATGTGTGTCAATGTTACGTTTTTTTGTGATTATAATGTGGGCGTGCGTGTGCATGCATTTACGAGATGCACATACAGAAGTCTGGCGGTCTTAAACTTTTTTTCTTTTTTTTTTCTTTCTTTGTTGAATCTGTGGGTATTGTAGCGGAAATCGAAAGATGGAGCGTGGGTTTTCACGACCTTTTGACGACATAGGTAGAGAAGGTCATCCCCGCTTCAGTCGCTCGATGAGCGATAATTGGAGAGAGAAGGGCCCTGCAGAGGAGGAAGATGAAGGTGATTGGAGGAAACCTGCCAACAGAGAACGATGGAGTAAGTATGAGTTGAGGGCGCAAGACGGCTTTTGCTTGGCTTCAGCTGAACCTTGTCTTCCCTTTCACTGTGGTCATGTTCACTTTTTAAATTGAAAAACATTTTTAAATTTTTTTATCTGGTGGTTGTTGGATTGATGGTGGAGAAGTGTTTTGTCTTCTTTCCTTGGCAACAGTTCTGAGGGTTCACCAGTGGTGAGGTTTTGGGTATGCGACCGCTTTTACCACCATGAAGGTAGCTGCATTCCGACTTCAGAGATAAATGCTGGGTGTGTTTGTGTTTCTGTTACCCACAGAAAGCTGACGTGAATTACATTATCTGTAACGTGCATAGTTGATCTTTTGTATGTGACTTCAGAGATAATGCTGGGTGTGTTTGTGTTTCTGTTACCCACAGAAAGCTGACATGAATTACATTATCTGTAACGTGCATAGTTGATCTTTTGCATGTGTCTATACACAAAGGGAATTGGGGCACAGGCAGGTCTGCGCTTGAAGTTGACCTGTGAGATCGTAAACATCCCCGCCCTTAATTCACCAGATGCTGCCAGGATTTGAACCCATGACTTCATGGACTCATGGAATTGAAGTGGAACGGTCCTGACCACTGGGCTGTTCTGTTTGTTGATGCTGAAGAATGAGTTGACCAGTTGTTATTGAAGCACAGTTATTAAAAAAAAAAAAAGTGTTTAGTGTTTGCTTTGCTGATTGGTGCAGGACTAGTGGGTTTGCCCTCCTGGGAAAGATTGTTGTCAGCAGACTGTTAAGAGGGTGTCTTTTTTTTTTCCCGTCTTTTTTTCTTTTTTATATATTGCCCCAACCCCTTTTGGGGGTGTGCCTGTTTGACGGGAAGGAAACCAAAGAAAATGGTCACGCTTTGCCTGGTTGTGTGTTGACGACTGGCTGAAGCAGTCGGTCGTTTCTTTTCACGCTTTGCCTGCTTGTGTGTTGACGACTGGCTGAAGCAATCGGTCATTTCTTTTCACGCTTTGCCTGCTTGTGTGTTGAGGACTGGCTGAAGCAGTCGGTCATTTCTTTAGTCATCCCTGGAGTTGAATTGCAGCTACCTTCATGGTGGGCTGAAATGGTTGCTTACGCAAAATCTCACCATTGGTGAACCTCAGAACTCTAGTCGAGGAATGGGGAAAAAAATTCTGTTGTCAGTATGAGTAAATTGAAAAGACAACCACCCCCCACCCCCAAAAAAAAATCCAAAAAAAAAAATCCTATAGTATCTGCATCAGAGGACTGCAGACAATTGTGGCTGACCATGACAGCCTGCTCATGATGCCCTAACATGTCGTGGAAAGCTCCTCCTCTTGAAGACAGAGTGTGGCTGCTGTAATGGCAAGATAAGAGATCCCACGCGTACAGGCAAACATCTGCTGCCAAGGTTAAATTAGTCTCTTTTCAATTTATTTGCTGAAATTGGGGACAGTCTCAGAAACTGGAAGCTTGTGCTTGTGTGGAATAATGATAGTGATAAAAAGGTTTGCTAAGTAGATTTGAGATCATGTAACATTTTTCCCCTGCTCTTATTATCTGATGCTTCAACTCAGTCGTCAGTGTATCGTACTCCCGTTATGAGACGTGCTATATTCTCCCATGTTTCGGATGTACTGTCACTACATAATGCATGTCTGCGCTTGTTGCTGGCAGGTACACGTACGAACTGGCGAGAACCTGGGAGGGGGGGAGGTCATGACCTTGACCGTCGTGACGGGGGCTATGTTCGGCACCGGGCCTACGAGGCGGAGGATCGCGGGCGTCGAGTCGGTGAGCCACGCGAAGGTAGGGGATTCATTCCCCTCCGGCCTTCTGGGACATTTTGATTGTTTGTCTGCTTCGCCTCTTCTGTCTGTCTGTCTGTCTGTCTGCCTGTCTGCCTGCTGGGTCAGCTTTTGCATGTCCCCTCTGCCTGTGAGGAGTTCATCTTCTCCGCGACATAGTTTACTTGTCTGTGTGTGTGTGTGTGTCTGTGTGTGTTGGTGATTTGGGCCGTTGATAATTTCCCTGGGCAGGAAGAAAGCGTTGGGAATTTCTGGGATTTATTGTTTTGTTTTGGTAAAGATGGATGACAGACTGAATTTTGATAAGATTATTTTTAGGAGTATTGAAGGTTCAGAGGGCAGTATCTGAAGGTAGTTTCTTTACACATCTTACTATTGTGTGTGTGTGTGCATGTGTGTGTGTGTGTGTGGTCTGTCCACATGGTACACAGTGTGATTTTTTGTTTGTTACTGGATCTAGGCCATCAATTACCTGTCACATATGTACATGGTGTTATTTTTGTTGTTTCTTACTGGATGTAAGCCATCAATTACCTGTCACATATTGTGGGCGTTGTATTTTCTTGAAAAATAGTTTAGAGTGAGTCTGCAAGAGTGACCAGGTATTTTCTTCTGTGCTGTTGATGGTTTTTGTTGTCAGTAACCATATGGTTAGCGTTATTGTCAGACAAAAGATGACGACATGGCTGTCTTCATTAGGCAGAACATGGCCTCTGTGGTTGGCGGGGCTATAAACAAGAAGATTGGAGGCAGAGCCCTGACCAGTACATAGGAGAGTAGAGAAGCTTGCAGAGGCAGAGGGTTGATGAGGTGATACTTGTCACTTTAGCCTCTACTGCAGCAGCCAACAGGGGGTTGATGAGGTGATACTTGTCACTTTAGCCTGTACTGCAGCAGCCAACAGGGCGTTGATGAGGTGATACTTGTCACTTTAGCCTCTACTGCAGCAGACAACAGGGGGTTGATGAGGTGATACTTGTCACTTTAGCCTGTACTGCAGCAGCCAACAGGGCGTTGATGAGGTGATACTTGTCACTTTAGCCTGTACTGCAGCAGCCAACAGGGGGTTGATGAGGTGATACTTGTCACTTTAGCCTGTACTGCAGCAGCCAACAGGGGGTTGATGAGGTGATACTTGTCACTTTAGCCTCTACTGCAGCAGACAACAGGGGGTTGATGAGGTGATACTTGTCACTTTAGCCTGTACTGCAGCAGCCAACAGGGGGTTGATGAGGTGATACTTGTCACTTTAGCCTGTACTGCAGCAGCCAACAGGGGGTTGATGAGGTGATACTTGTCACTTTAGCCTGTACTGCAGCAGCCAACAGGGGGTTGATGAGGTGATACTTGTCACTTTAGCCTGTACTGCAGCAGACAACAGGGGGTTGATGAGGTGATACTTGTCACTTTAGCCTGTACGGCAGCAACCAACAGGGGGTTGATGAGGTGATACTTGTCACTTTAGCCTGTACTGCAGCAGCCAACAGGGGGTTGATGAGGTGATACTTGTCACTTTAGCCTGTACTGCAGCAACCAACAGGGGGTTGATGAGGTGATACTTGTCACTTTAGCCTGTACTGCAGCAGCCAACAGGGGGTTGATGAGGTGATACTTGTCACTTTAGCCTGTACTGCAGCAGACAACAGGGGGTTGATGAGGTGATACTTGTCACTTTAGCCTGTACTGCAGCAGCCAACAGGGGGTTGATGAGGTGATACTTGTCACTTTAGCCTCTATGGCATCACGGTACTTCTACACAGACACACACACACACACACATACACCTGTACTATCATTGAAAAGCAACATTGATGTTAGCAGCTTGTGTACTTTGTTATCATGGTGAACAAGTGAGTTGGGAGAATGTATGTGCGTGTGTGTGTGTGTGTGCACACATGTGTGTGTGTGTGCACGCTTGCCAACACTGTGTGAGGGTTGACAGTAAGATTGACTGTGGTGTGTGTGTGTGTGTGTGCATGCTTGCCAACACTGTGTGAGGGTTGACAGTAAGATTGACTGTGGGTGTGTGTGTGTGTGTGTGCATGCTTGCCAACACTGTATGAGGGTTGACAGTAAGATTGACTATGGTGTGTGTGTGTGCACGCTTGCCAACACTGTGTGAGGGTTGACAGTAAGATTGACTATGGTGTGTGTGTGTGTGTGTGTGCATGCTTGCCAACACTGTGTGAGGGTTGACAGTAAGATTGACTATGGTGTGTGTGTGTGTGTGTGTGTGTGTGTTGTGTGCACGCTTGCCAACACTGTGTGAGGGTTGACAGTAAGATTGACTATGGTGTGTGTGTGTGCACACTTGCCAACACTGTGTGAGGGTTGACAGTAAGATTGACTATGGTGTGTGTGTGTGCAGACGTGCCAACACTGTATGAGGGTTGACAGTAAGATTGACTATGGTGTGTGTGTGTGTGCGTGCACACTTGCCAACACTGTGTGAGGGTTGACAGTAAGATTGACTATGGTGTGTGTGTGTGTGCGTGCACACTTGCCAACACTGTGTGAGGGTTGACAGTAAGATTGACTATGGTGTGTGTGTGTGTGTGCAGACGTGCCAACACTGTGTGAGGGTTGACAGTAAGATTGACTATGGTGTGTGTGTGTGTGTGTGTGCAGACGTGCCAACACTGTGTGAGGGTTGACAGTAAGATTGACTATGGTGTGTGTGTGTGTGTGTGTGCAGACGTGCCAACACTGTGTGAGGGTTGACAGTAAGATTGACTATGGTGTGTGTGTGTGTGCATGCTTGCCAACACTGTGTGAGGGTTGACAGTAAGATTGACTATGGTGTGTGTGTGTGTGTGTGCATGCTTGCCAACACTGTGTGAGGGTTGACAGTAAGATTGACTATGGTGTGTGTGTGTGTGTGTGTGTGTGCAGAGTGCCAACACTGTGTGAGGGTTGACAGTAAGATTGACTATGGTGTGTGTGTGTGTGTGTGTGCTTGCCAACACTGTGTGAGGGTTGACAGTAAGATTGACTATGGTGTGTGTGTGTGTGTGCTTGCCAACACTGTGTGAGGGTTGACAGTAAGATTGACTATGGTGTGTGTGTGTGTGTGTGTGCAGACGTGCCGGAGTGGATCGATGATGGTTCAGACGGCATGGGGTCCTTCGATGCCAGCGGTGCATTTGTGTCGAACAAAGTGAGCACATCAAAGCATTCGTGGAAGATGTGTAGAGTAAACAAACACCAGGTATGGCCACCACCCACCCCCTCTAACCCTCCCTCCGCCTCCCCCATTGTCACAGATATTGGATTCCTTACTGCGTGGAAACCATGATGTTGGAGTTAGATTTTGTTTTTGTCGCATTAGCTGTTGGTGTCTTCATAGTCAGCTGCATACTGTATGTTTGGTAATGCTTCGTGACATTGAACCCCCTGTGTGTGTGTGTGTATGTCCAAGCAGATGTTTTAAGTTCTTCTCACATAGATTTGACCCCCCTGTATGTGTGTATGTCCAAGCAGATGTTTTAAGTTCTTCTCATGTAGATTTGAGACCAGTAATCGACAGGTTATGGGCACATGAAAATACTGTACTTCTGATTGTAGCTAACTGCTGGTCATCATTGTGAAAAATGAGAGCTGCCTAAACAAGGAAAATTAGGTATTGCACTGCACATCATGGCATTGCATTGTATCATTCACAGATCCTTGCCTTCAAAAATGGAATCACTACAAGTAATTCCATTTCAGTTTAGACTTGTTTTGAAGATAAGCGTTCATAGAAAATAATGTTGTTTTTTTAAATCTCAGAGTCCGTGGTATTTATTTGGGAAACGCAAATGTCTCGTTCAGAATGTACTTACAACAGGACCTAAAATTCTGTTCAAAACTGTACTGATGTTTTGTCTACACATGTTCGTTTACACGTGTAGGAGCAGAGCCAGGTGGAGGCGTGGTGGGAGGTTTCATGTGTGTGTGTGCTGTGGTCCTGCAGGATCCGCCATATCCCAGAGGGCAAAGGAAGGAAGAGAAAGAACACGCCCTGCAGAATGCTGCTGGAGATTCCCCTCAGCTGGTCAGTGGAGCTTCAGTATGGTTTATGATCGTTTTTGAATGTTGTTGTTGTGGGTATGTTGTGTGTGCATGTCTTTTTTGTGGTTTGGTTGTTGCTGCTTGTTTGGTTGGGTTTTTGTTTGCTTTTATTCATTTTTTCCCCCTGGCCCTGTTTTTGTGCCAGGTCGGCGTGACAGTTGACTGCCATGGTAACTGGATGATTGTGTTCATCTTCTGTGGTCAGTGGTTGGTGGTGACCACCGTAGGCCGTTGGTTGTCCTTTGTCATGGGCAGTGTGAAGCAAGAGAGTCACGGACAGTCGGCCAGAGAGAGAGAGAGAGAGGGATGCTGAGCGCTGTCTCAGCACTTTTTCCTGATCTGTTGAAGGCCTTTCCCTTCTGACACTAACTGTTGAGCACATTCAAGCTTTTGAGCGGAATTCGTTAGGTTTGTGGGAGGGTGAGGGGTGGAAGTTGTGCCATTTTGTGATCTCTGCGGTTGTGGTTTTCCCATCACGCGCTGTAGGAGAGAGTAGACTGACACACATAGCAGGGAAACGTAAGGAGGCTCTCTGAAAAGAAACAACCCCCACCACAACAACAACAACAACGCCGTTATTTTCAGCGCTGCCTCAGCATGGTGTAGATCTTATCTGTCATCAAAGTCCCTGAAAATTATCATGTGTACGTTATGGTGGGCAACAGGGTCGCATACGCAAGATCTCACCATTGGTGACACTTGGAGCTTTAACCGAGGAACGAAAACATGTGTTCGTGATATTGGAGATTTGTATCGCTGACAGCAAAAGATCGGAGTAGGCCCATCTGTAGCTTCAGCGACCCCTGCCCCCCTGAAACCCTGTGGCTTGATCCATATTTGAAGACCAGAAAATCACTTGGATTGGTCAGCTTTGTGTGGACTGTGCACTGTTGAGTTTTGTCAGAGGTGGCTGTTGCTGTTGTTTTGTGTGAGGAAAGGACTGCGTGTTATGGGGGCATGATTGGTGGTGGTGGTGGTGGTAGCAGTAACATGTGCCCTGTGGAGAGTAATGACTCATCACACAGTTTTTGTGGTGGCTGTGCTGTTGTTTGCATGACTTACTGCTCTCAGACAGTGTGGTATGTATATATATATCACTGAATATATATATATATATATAGATATAATAATAATAATGATAATAATAATGTATGGAATTTATGTAGCGCTGAATCTTGTAATATATATATATATAGACTGGGTGAGTGTGCACATTTTAGTGCCTTTTTTTTGGTTTGATTTTTCATTTGGTTGACGACCGATCGCATGAAAATTCCAAGAATATGTTCTCTGTTCAGAAGCTTGATATGTGTGTAGAAAAAAATCTTGAATTTTGTTATTTTGTTTTTTTGTGCTAGGCTCAACAAAAGATATATTGAAATATTCTTGTATGATATATATTGTAGATCAAATCCCTTTCTGAAATTCAAGACTAAAGATCTGATCTAGGCACAGTCTCTGCTGTGTTCTGGTACATGCAAGATAGGGAAAACCCCCACGTAATCATGAACATTGGTGCGTCAGTAGTCATCCAGTCATTTTCAGGCAGTTTATTTGGCAAGGTGAAGTTTAAACTCATCATTTAACCCTTTGCTGGGCACAGCAAAATCATTTGTTCACTTCCTGCTGGGCAAGCAAAATGGAGGTGGATGGCCTCTGAGTGGGTGTGTGTTGCAATAACTCCACAATGGTTTAACTCTTCTACTACCGTGTTCCGTTTCTCTTACTTACCACTGTATACCAAGTATTTTCTGCAGTGTCTTTCAGTTTCACACCTACTGACTTTAAAAAATAATAAAAAATCGAAATAAAGACAGATAAAAATTCAATATTTCTTCGTTTGACTCTTGTGTGACTTGTTGTTGTGGAATGCTGATGGCGATGATGTTGGGGTTGTTGTTGGCTACGGTGGTTATGCAATAATTTAAAAAATATGACTATTTCAAGAGGTAAAGAATTGTAAAGATGAAGTAAAATAAAATCAAACATGCAAAATAAGTAATAATGTTCAGATAATATTAGAATAACATGCAATCACATTCACAAACAAGCATACAGGCTGACGAACAAACAGCCATTGAAATCAGGTCACGGTTTGTTCCAATTTTATTTTGCACTTCGTGAGTGAAAAATTGAGAAAACCCCCCCATCATACTACCCACGAGTCACTAGTATCATTTTGCAAGTTTCTGGAGCCACAATTTTCACGAAATTCTTTCATTTTAAGCCAGTCACAGTCATATGCCCCCCTCGGCAGGATCGTTGTTTACACCACTGTCATAGTCATCTTCATCACCCGAATCACCAATAAACACAGCACATCGATTCCACTCTGCAACTCTTGAATCCTCTGTTCAGCTTCTAAGTCCATTTCAGTCCACATAAGTTCAGATTCTGCCATTATCTTCACAGAAAATCCTCCAAAAAGTTTGTTGAAGCAGTCGCCATATTGATGCAGCTCCCTCCAAAAATCGTTACTCGATGACACCGCCGTAAAATTGAAAAAAATCGGCACCAAAATCGATCAACTGAAGCGAAAATTGCAAATGGCGGCAGCTACACTATCTGGGAGCTCACTGGGCATGTCTAAAGCGATAAGGGGTGTGAGACCATGGTATATAAATAGCGCAAAGGGAGACACCGGTGTCCCCAGGTATCTGGCGGGCACACCCGCCCGCGGCTTCGCGGATCAAGTAGTAAGAGGGCGGGTCAACCCGCCGACGGTAGTAGGAGAGTTAATGGATTTTAATGAAATAAAAACAGCAAAATGCAGAAATGAAGAAAGAAACTGCTGTTTGCTATTGTGTGTTGTTATTTTTGGTTTTTTTAAAGAATTATAATGCATAAACACACAAGGTCATCGATCGGTTTGTATGTGTCACAGTTAGTGCTGCAATAGCTTTGGAATGCATGCATGGATTTTGATAAAATAAAAAGTAAAACAGTGTTTTCAACCTACTGTTGGGTTTTTGTTTTTTTGATGAATGATGCACAAAAACATGAAATGAAACATTCCGACGGTCGCCATTTTGTTTGCCGACGATCGCGATGCATGTTAACTTTACAGTTCGAGCTGCTACCGTAACAAAAGTCCCAAAGAGCAATCAATTCACAAAATATATCAAGTTGTGAACCATTGCCAAACTTGAAATCCACGATAATTTCCTCAATTCTATTAGCAGAATTCAAAACGCGTATCGGCCGAGTTAGATTTGAC
The DNA here is from genome assembly GCA_028751875.1 of Rapana venosa. Classification (NCBI taxonomy): domain Eukaryota; kingdom Metazoa; phylum Mollusca; class Gastropoda; order Neogastropoda; family Muricidae; genus Rapana; species Rapana venosa. Next base: position 3,465,698 of record CM054163.1, read on the forward strand.
GATTGATTTAGGTCTCGAACTTCGTTGTCGTTAAAGCCGTCTTTCTCCTTCAATCAACAAAGTCAGAAGCGCACACACTACTCAGATCGCTTACATCGATATTTAAGCCTGGATACACATCTCACCGCGTCATATTTTCGGCATGACAGCCATAAAAACGATCGTACATGTCAGATTCGAAGATAGTGTCCATCTTGGGAAAAATTGCGAATTTTTTTCCTCCAAAACTTGCCACAAACACACTCCAACTGCCGCCATTTGCAATATACATGCGGAAGTCACGTGGGCAGTCTCGTTGCTTCTATTTTCACGATATTTGAAGCGAGATTGGCGGGAATTTTGAATGTATGAACGCACTGAAGTGACGGTCATGTCGCCGGCCGTTTTTGGCCGTTGTGCCCAAGGATAGGTTCGGCCATTTTGGGACGCTATGCCCCGTGAATATCTGTATTCCCTGTGTCACGGTATGCAGATCTCTGGTGTCTGTCCTTTAAAGCATGGAGCAATGCTTCAGGGACTAGATTTCCTGGCGTCACGGTCTTCAGAGAGGCGGCTTACACGAGGCCTCTGAGAATACATATTCTGCTTTAGTGCTGCGTTGGTGATGTGGAAGACAAAACACGACCTGCTGCAACTCAGTGCGGATGTGCTTGTCCTCTGCCCAACCCAGACTTGCAAGCAGAGTGAAGACCTTCTGTGCAACATCTTGTGAAGGGATTCACGGCTACCCCAATCGTTGATACTGATTTGTCGAAAGAGCTTGTGAAGGAAGTGGGGCCAGATTGAAGGCATAGATCGAGCTCTTCATGCCCCAGCTTCCCGGAACAGTGTAAGTTGAGGTACTCAGCTGATACTTTGAATCTGTGGAGAGCACAACATCATAGGCAGGAAGGAAGGCAGCTGATACTTTGAATCTGTGGAGAGCACAACATCATAGGCAGGAAGGAAGGCAGCTGATACTTTGAATCTGTGGAGAGCACAACATCATAGGCATGGAAGGAGGAGAACAACAGTGCGTAACAATGAAGCTAGGCTGAAGGCTGGAGAAGCGAAGGGCTGTCTGCTGTAGCTTAGCTGGACAGTGTTGCTTACATGTGGTAGCATCCTGTGTCCTTTAGGATGGGTGGCTGTCACTGTGTGCCTGCCTGCCTGCCTGCCTGCCTGCCTGTCTGCCTGCCTGCCTGCCTGCCAGCCTGCCTGCCAGCCTGCCTGCCTGCCAAAGCGCAGCAGAGCAGCCAAGCCTGACAGGTCGGTCACTCTGCCGACGTAACGGGGGGGTGTGCTGGTTAGCACTCACGGTCAACCCTTTCAGTCCCCTCTTTAATTAACCTGGAGGACACTCTGCACAGCCTCCTCCATCGTTCAGCCCTGGGCTGGTCCCGTGAGTAAAGCATAAAGAGAGAAAAGTTCTGGAAGGTTTAATCCTGTCACTCCCCAGCCAACAGTCTGAATGCTCGTCATGCGTCGTCGTGCACGTTCGAGTGGCCAGGGTCCCCCAGTTGGCATGACGGTTGTGTCGTTGTTGTCTCTGAGCTTTGGTGGAGCGTCGTCTTGTGGGTAGCCCTCTGCTGCACGTAGTGAGTATTTATAACGCTGAAACAACATGCCAAGGAAAGTAAATCCGCAACACGTGCACACCCACTACAAACGTACATCAGTACAACATTTCCCTTCTTTTCTCACCAAATGCATAAAGATACTGAACAATTTCCAAAGACATCAGTGATCCCGAAACAGTGATTGTCTTCCATATGTAGTAACTGTGGTGAGGGGGGGTGGGGGTGGGGGGGGCATCAAAAGTCTTTGAGCAGGGGATCACTGTTCATAGTTCAGTCTTTGCTCTTGACAAGGTCGTGATGGACTTCAGACGTGTCTTACTTCAACATTTCTTCACAAGTTTAAACCTCCAAAACACACTGACCATCTGTACTAGGTCTGAAAATGAATTGTAGAAGTTCTAAAGCTTCACTTTGCTGCACCAATGTCCCCACAAAAAAACAAAACAGCCCCACCCCCCCTCCCAAAAAGTGAAAAAAAGTTTTATTTTGAAAATTCACAGCAGCAAAGTAGTCGACCATATCTCTTGCAACAAAATAAAAAATGGCGTCCAAGGACTTCCCTTTTAGAAGACTGTTTTTTGTCACAGTTGCATTGTGGGATATGCGATAGTGAAAGTAGTTGACCGTTTACCAGTGGTCAGTCTTGGTCAGTCCGATATGTAGAAACAGAAGTGGGATCAGTCTGTCACAGTTGATCTGGTTAGGGTTGGGTTAAAGGCTTGGCATGAGATCTTAGTGATGGAATGATATGAAGAACATGTCGACTACACTTTTATTTCCAGTGTATGTCATTATTCATTTGTGTATGAACTAATGGTAAAGAGTAAAGTCTGTGAAAATGGCATAAATCTGTTATTTTCTGGTTAAAAAAAAAAAAGGGTCATTGGATTATTCTCTTGTTTTCCATCAGAGTGCTAGTGTATGTTATGGACTGGCTGGGAAAAGGAATCTGTGTGCATGTGGAGCAGGTATACTTGTGTTCAGTCAAGGAATAACTTGTAAACTGAGGTTGTGTTTTGTGTGTAAGACGGTTGTGCTTTGTCAGGGGATAGCTCTCTAAGAGAGAAGGAGGTGCCATTGCAGATGCGAGAGGTGGTACTGCAGGGGTACAGCGGAACTGCCAACCATTCCGTTTTCCTGGAAGGAAGTCACGCAGAGATTGATTGTTGCCTGAATCAGGACAGATGTTTTCCCTGTCAAAGTTGGAAACCGCAAAGCAAAGCTGAAACTGTTCTTTTTCCAGACAATGCCATCTTGTCAGGAGACGAACAGTTTGCTCCTTTAACCGTAAAAATGCTTTGACCAGCTTCAGGGGGTGCAGCAGCCCCCTGACCCCCCCCCCCTCTTTCCCACCAGGCTCTGGTTTTGGATTGTGACAAGGTTGGCAGCTGTGGTACTGTGGAGATGAAGGGTCAGGTAACAAACATCAAGGAAGGGCAAGGAGTGGGGAAATTCACTTCAGAATTTGGGCGGGTCAGGTATGGTTGAATTGAAGGTGTGTGTTGTTAACAAGGGCAGTGATGTACCATAACTGTGTTCAGATTCTGCCAGTTGGGGTTTTGTTGCGTTTCTCATCTAGTGCTGAGCTGCTCACGAATGGTGAGATTTTGCGTATGCCACTGTTTTTGCCCACCATGCAGGTGGCCGCATTCTGTCTGTGGGTATGTATGCTGGGTCTGTTCATGTTTTGTTAACCCCCCTGAAGGCTGACATGAATTACTGATCTTCAATGTGCATATTTGATCTTCTGCACGTGTATATATAGACACAAAGGGAATTAAGGCACTGGCAGGTCTGCACTTGAAGGTGACCTGGGAGATCGTAAAAATCCCCACCCTTAATTTACCAGATGCTGCCGAGATTTGAACCCATGACTTCAGCGACCCATGGGATTGAAGTCAGACTAGTTTTAACCGCTCAGCTGTAGCCGCTGTCAAAGACCGCATATATCAAAGAGAGTACAGGTAAACATAGCGTACCTGTGTCAAAGACAGTACATGATGGGACAATTGACAGACAGACAGACGGACGGATGGGACGGGCGGCATTATTCACCAGCACCGGTGGCTGCTGTACAACAGAGTACATGATGGGACAATCAATCGACAGACAGACAGACAGACAGCCGGCACCATTCACCAGCTCCAGTGGCTGCTGTACAACAGAGTACATGATGGGACAATCAACAGACAGACAGACAGACAGACAGTGCTATTCACCAGCTCCAGTGGCTGCTGTACAACAGAGTACATGATGGGACAATCAACAGACAGACAGACAGACAGACAGACAGCGCCATTCACCAGCTCCAGTGGTTGCTGCACAACAGAGTACATGATGGGACAATCGACAGACAGACAGACAGACAGACAGCATTATTCACCAGCTCCAGTGGTTGCTGCACAACAGAGTACATGATGGGACAATCAATGGACAGACAGACAGACAGACAGACAGACAGACAGCCGGCACCGTTCACCAGCTCCAGTGGCTGCTGCACAACAGAGTACATGATGGGACAATCGACAGACAGACAGACAGACAGCCGGCACCATTCACCAGCTCCAGTGGTTGCTGCACAACAGAGTACATGATGGGACAATCGACAGGCAGGCAGGCAGACAGGCAGGCAGGCAGGCAGACAGACAGACACAGACAGACAGACAGACAGACAGACAGACAGACAGCACCATTCACCAGCTCCAGTGGCTGCTGTACAACAGAGTACATGATGGGACAATCAATAGACAGACAGACAGACAGCCAGCCAGCCAGCCAGCCAGACAGACAGCCAGACAGACAGACAGCCAGCCAGCCAGACAGCCGGCACTATTCACTGCTGTACTACAACAACAGAGTGGGGTTGGTCGCCAGGACGCCCAGGACCAGCCAGAGCTTCCCCCCCACCCTCCCCCACAGCGGGAGCAGGAGGACTGGGAGAGCAGTGACGGAGGCAGCGGCAGCGGCAGCAGTCAGGACGGAGGTGGCAGCGGCAGTGGCAGTCCGCGCGCCCCCAGTGACTCGGGCCGGCCCCCCAGCCAGGCCTCCAGCAGCCAGGGCCCCCCCGCCGCCGCCAGCCAAGGTCAAGGTCAGGGCAGCAGGGAGGACGGGGGGCTGACGGGAGGGGGGGAGGAGGAGGAGGAGGAGGATTGCAGCGGAGTGGTGGCGTCGTCTGCTGCGTCGTGCTCCTCAGGGGTGCTGGGTGGGTCAGATCTGCAGCCTGACACTGTTCCTGCAGGCCCGGCCCTGAAGGAGGTGAGGGTTCCGTCTGTCAGTCAGGCTGGGGTGGGTGTGTGGGGGTGTGTGGGTGTTGTGTGTGGGGGTGTGTGTGTGGTGTGGTGTGGGTGTGGGGGTGTTGTGGGTGTGGGTCTTGTGGGTGTGTGTGTGTTGTGGGTGTGTGGGGGTGGGGGTGTTGTGGGTGTGTGTGTGTGTTGTGGGTGTGGGGGTGTGTGTGGGGGTGTGGGTGTTGTGGGTGGGGGTCTGTGTGTGGGGGTGTGTGTGTGGGGTGTGTGGGTGTGTGTGTGGGGGTGTGTGTGTGGGGGTGTGTGTGGGTGTGGGTGTTGTGTGGGTCTGTGTGGGTGTGGTGTGGGTGTGTGCTCAACATGTATGCATATGCTTAGTTGTATGATATGCATATGATTCATACACAGGCAACACACACACACACTCACACACACTCACTTACTCACATACATACACACTCACACACACACACATTCACACTCTCTCTCACACACACACACACACACACACACACACACACACACACACACACACACACACACACCTCTCTCTCTCTCTCTCTCTCACACACACATGCACACACACCTTAAAAAAATTTGGTGGGGGGGGGGCACACATCATCCTTTTTTTCAGTGTAACAGGTGAGCTGCACTAGTTAATCTGTAACGAGCAATGCTTGTGGACGTGGCACTGTCACGAGGATGTATGTCCTGATACATGTTTCACGCTCTGCAGGAGGCGAAAATCAACGTGCCCGTGGTGCCGATAGCGCATGAGAACGGGCTGAAGTGGTATTACGTCGACCCTCAACAAAACTTGCAAGGTACACTGTTGCCTCTTTTCTCAGCAGAACAAAAGTTATTTGGTGTATGAGTGTGTGTGTGTGCATGTGTGTGTGTGTGTGTGTGTGTGTGTGTGTGTGTGTTTGTGTGTGTAAATCGAATCTGTTAAAACAATTTATCGGTTGCATGTGTAAGAATAGGTTGAATGCAAGTGCTTTGATTTGTTTTCACATGATATAGTGCTATATAAAATCCATATACGATGATGATGGTGGTGTTGATAATGGTGGTGATGATGATGGTGGTGGTGGTGATGATGGTGGTGGTGGTGATGTGGATGATGGTGGTGGTGGTGTGATGATGTGGATGATGGTGGTGTGGTGGTGGTGATGATGGTGGTGGTGGTGGTGATGATGGTGGTGGTGGTGTGGGGTGTGTGGTGATGATGATGGTGGTGGTAGTAATGGTGATGGTGATGATGATGGTGATGATGATGACGGTTGATCAGTACCTGTGTTGTGATGCAGGCCCCTTCTCGTCGGAAGACATGGTGATGATGATGGTGGTGATGGTGATGATGACGGTGATGATAGTGATGGTGATGATGATGGTGGTGGTGATGGTGATGATGACGGTGACGGTTGATCAGTACCTGTGTTGTGATGCAGGCCCCTTCTCGTCGGAAGACATGGTGCAGTGGTTCAACGCGGGCTACTTCACCATGTGTCTCAAAGTGAAGCGGGGCTGCGATCACGACTTCCAGCCTCTGGGTGAGCGAGATTGCACACTGCCCCCCCTTGTACCTGTCTTTCTGTCTGTCTGTCTGTGGTGTGTGGTGTCTGTGTGTGTGTTTGTTTGGGGGTAGGGTGAGTGTGTGTGTGTGTGTGTGTGTTTGGGGTAGGGGGTGTGTGTGGTGTGTGTGTGTGTTTGGGGTAGGTTGTGTGTGGTGTGTTTGTTTGGGGTAGGGTGTGTGGTGGTGTGTGTGTGTTTTGTTTTGGGGGTAGGGGTGTTTGGGGTGGGTGTGTGTGTGTGTGTGTTTGGGGTAGGTGTGTGTGTGTGTGGTGTTTGGGGGTAGGGTGTGTGTGTGTGTGTGTGTGTGTTTGGGGTAGGGTGTGTGGGTGTGTGTGTGGGGTTGTTGGGGTAGGGTGTGTGTGTGTGTGTGTTTGGGGGTAGTGGGTGTGTGTGTGTGTGTTGTGTGTGTGTGTGTGTTTGGGGGTAGGGTGTGTGTGTGTGGGTGTGTGTGTGTTGTTTGGGGGTAGGGTTGTGTGGTGTGTGTGTGGGTGTGTGTTTGGGGGTAGGGTGTGTGTGTGTGTGGTGGTGTGGTGTTTGGGGGTAGGGTGTGTGGTGTTGTGTTTGTGGGTTGTGTGGTGGTGTTTGGGGTAGGGTGGTGTTGTGTTGTGGTGTGTTTGGGGTAGGGTGTGTGTGTGTGTGTGTTTTGGGGGGGTGTGGGTGTGTTTGGGTGGTGTGTGTTGGGGTAGGGTTGGTGGTGTGTTTGGGGTAGGGGTGTGTGTGTGTGTGGTGTGTTTGGGGGTAGGGGTGTGGTGTGGTGTGTGTTTGGGGTAGGGGGTGGTGTGTGTGTGTGTGTTGGGGTAGGGGGTGGTGTGTGGTGTGTGTGTGGTGTGGGGTGGGTGTGTGTGGTGGTTTGGGGTAGGGGTGTGGTGTGTGTGTGTGTGGTTTTGGGTAGGGTGTGGTGGTGTTTAGGTGTTTGGGGGTAGGGTGGTGTTGGTGTGTTGTAGGTTGGGGTGTGTTGTGGGTTAGGGTGTGTGTGTTGTTGGGGAGTTGGGGTTTGTAGGGTGTTGTGTGTGTGTGTGTTTGGAGGTAGGTGTGTGTTGTTTGGGGTAGGGGGTGTTGTTTTCTGGGAGGTGGGTGGTTTGATGTTACCTGAGGCAGGTGTGATGATGATGATTTGATGTTATCTGAGGCAGGTGTGATGATTTGATGTTACAGGTGATGTTACCTGAGGCAGGTGTGATGATGATGATGATTTGATGTTACAGGTGATGTTACCTGAGGCAGGTGTGATGATGATGATTTGATGTTATCTGAGGCAGGTGTGATGATGATGATATGATGTTGCAGGTGATGTTACCTGAGGCAGGTGTGATGGTGATGATATGATGTTGCAGGTGATGTTACCTGAAGCAGGTGTGATGATGATGATATGATGTTGCAGGTGATGTTACCTGAGGCAGGTGTGATGATGACGATGATTTGATGTTGCAGGTGATGTTACCTGAAGCAGGTGATGATGATGATGATTTGATGTTGCAGGTGATGTTACCTGAGGCAGGTGTGATGATGATTTGATGTTACAGGTGATGTTACCTGAAGCAGGTGTGATGATGATGATTTGATGTTACAGGTGATGTTACCTGAGGCAGGTGTGATGATGACGATGATTTGATGTTGCAGGTGATGTTACCTGAGGCAGGTGTGATGATGACGATGATTTGATGTTACAGGTGATGTTACCTGAGGCAGGTGTGATGATGACGATGATTTGATGTTACAGGTGATGTTACCTGAGGCAGGTGTGATGATGACGATGATTTGATGTTGCAGGTGATCTCATGAAGCAGTGGGGGCACGTTCCTTTTCTTCCAGGGCCTATCCATCCACCCTTCGTTAAATCCGTAAGCGCTGTTTTTATTCCTTCTTTCTGTTTTTCTCTTGTTCTGCCAAGAGTAGTGAGGTGCTCCTATAGTTATGAAATTGATTACTACACACACACGCACACACACACACACACACCACACACACTGTGTCATGTATGGTGGATTCCCAGCCTCGCCCTTTCTTCCTAGTTTGACAAAAAAATCGAACTGAATGTCAAAGTCCTTTGGATGAGACTATAAACCGAGGCCCCGTGTGCGAATGCATGCAGAACATCTTGTGCACATGTTAAATCCTGTTCTGCTTTTCAGAAGAGTAGGCCATTGTGTGCCGGTGGAAACAGATGACAAAATTTACAAAACCGCATACACATGGGGACTGAATGTAAAAAAGCACACGAGTGCTTATTCCATTATCCTCGATATAAAAGAATTTAAAAAAAAATGTATTGAATGCATAGCAAGAAGTGGAAGTCCAGACTGATCATTTCAGTTGCTGTAGTGATCTGGGGCTAAACACGTGTGGCAGTCCCTTCTTTCTTCTGTTGTTGTTGCTGTTGTTGTTGCTGTTGTTGTTGTTGCTGTTCCTCGGCCAGAGCTCTTGAGGTTTGTTTACCAGTGGTGGGATTTTGCGATGCGACTGTTTTTGCCCACCATGAAGGTAGCCGCATTCCGACTGTCATGTTTCCATAACCCACTGAACGTTGACAGGAATGACGGGATTTTTAACGGGCATACCTGATCTTCTGTGTGTGTATGTGAAGGGACATAAGGCACTGGCAGGTCTGCTGCACTTGAAGTTGACCTGGGAGGTTTTGAAAATCCCCTCCCTTGGTTCACCAGACGCTGCCGCCGAGATTCGAACCCAGGATTTCAAGGATCCATGGGACTGAAGTTGAACGATGTTAACCGCTCAGTTACAGCGCGCGTTGGTTGGTCTCTTCTTCAAATGCTGAAAAAGGAATGTCGCAAAGTGCTCAAGCTTTCTCTGGTAAATTTGGTGTCAAATTTCAAGTAGGGCTTTTTTTTTATGAAGCTGATTTGTCGTCTACAGAATATTATTGTCAATGACTTCTTGGTATTTCTTTGGTTCTAATTCATTATTGTTATGAAAGCTAAAGAGCTTGTTTAGATATACTGAATGTCATTGATAGCTGACTGGAAAAACTGCGCAAGATGATTTAAGTTGCATACTATTTGTGCCCTTTTTTCAGGCAGTGGCGCTTTGATTTGTTGCTTAACAAGATTCAGTGCTATTTAAATTCCATACATTATTATTAATATTATTACTTACTCAACAGCCGTGATATGGCCTTTGTGGTTGGCAGGGCTATAAACATCAGCATTAATTGATTATGTTCCAACCTATTTTCCACTTTTGATTGATTGTCATTGCAACCTATCTTCCACTTTTTGATCGATTGATTGTCATTCCAACCTATCTTCTACTTTTTGATCGATTGATTGTCATTCCAACCTATCTTCTACTTTTTGATCGATTGATTCATTCCAACCTGTTTTCCACTTTTTGATCAACTGATTGTCATTCACCATGATGTAATCTATTTGGTTGTGGTGTTCTCCATTTGGGCTATGCCATGTCCATTTTCTGGATTTCTTGTGTGGGCCAAGTGTATTCACTAGCTGGAGGTGGTTGTTACTGGCAAACTCCAGGAGTCTCAAGCCTCTTTCATTTGATTGGTTATTACAATGTGGCCCACAAACGCCCTCCCAGTCTTTTCATGCATCTTCTCCTACCTTGGCGTTCCAGTCACCTTGCACAACGAGGATGTCTTTCTTGGGAGTTTGATTCAGAACCTCTTGTAGCTGGTCAGAAAAATTCTTCTATGACTTCATCTGTGCAGTCTGATGTAGGGGCGTATGCCTGTACTACAGTTATGTTAAAGGGGGTTGCTCTCAGGCGGATGGTAATAAGTCTGCTGGACACAGGCTGACAGCTCATGACGGTGTTCACGGTGTCTTTGTGAACGAGAAACCCCACGCCGTGTTCATGTTTATCCTGTTTTCCACTGTAGTATAATTTGTGGTCTTCCTGGGTCGTTGTTTCTCCCATGTTTTTCCACCTGACTTCGCAGAGCATTAGCACTGATATCAGGGTTAATGACCAGAAGCTGGAAACAGTTCAAAGCTTCAAGTACCTGGGAGCCATTGTATCCGACCAGGGATCCAAGCCAGAAGTAGTATGCAGGACTGCACAGACAATAACAGCTTTGTCAAAACTAAACACCATCTGGAGAGATAAGAATATCTCACTTATCTCCAAGATCAGACTAATGCGCTCCCTTGTCATATCCATATTTCTGTATGCCTGTGAATCATGGACCCTGACTGCAGATTTGGAGAGAAGAGTACAGGCAGTGGAGATGAGATGCTTTCGGAGACTCCTTGGCATCTCCTACAAAGACCACATAAGCAACGAAAGCGTGCATAACAGAATCCAGCAAACCATTGGACCCTATGAGAACCTTCTAACGATCGTGAAAAAGCGTAAACTTAAGTGGTATGGGCATGTCACAAGATCCCAAGGAATTACAAAGACAGTTTTGCAAGGCACTGTCCAAGGAGGAAGAAGAAGAGGCAGACCAAGGAAGAGCTGGGAGGATAACATCAGTGAATGGACAGGCCTAGAACTCAACAAAACCCTGAGAAAGGCAGAACAGAGAGAAGAATGGAGGGAACTGGTTGCTGAGTCTTTGAGGGTGCCCCCACGGTCGTCAGACTACGGGACAGATAGATAGATAGATAGATAGATTGTCATTGCAACCTATTTTTCCACTTTTTGATCAATTGATTGTCATTCTAACCTATTTTCCACTTTTTGATCAATTGATTGTCATTGCAACCTATTTTCCACATTTTGATCAACTGATTGTCATTGCAACCTATTTTCCAGTTTTTGATCAACTGATTGTCATTCCAACCTTTTTTTTCCAGTTTTTGATCAACTGATTGTCATTGCAACCTATTTTCCACTTTTTGACTCCAGCAGCAGACCATAACCAACCCTCCAGAGCCTCCGGCAGCCCCCACCACCAGCACCCCCATCACCACCCCCCAGCCAGCTGTTTCCCTGCCCCCGCCCGCCCCCACCCCTACCGCCCCGTCACCTCCGACCTTTGCCCTGGGTCAGAGTGCAGCGGGGGGCACGGAGAACCTGCTGCTGCAGCAACAGCTGATGATCCAGCACCAGATCCTGCAGATGCAGGTGGAGCTCAGGTCAGTCGTCGCCGCCACCTGGCTGAAAGGCAGGCAGGCAGGGGTCAGGGGTCAGGGGTGGCTGGAGGTGAGGGGATAGGTTGTGTGATGGGTGGCAGGGTGGATGATTGAAGGGTGGATGATGGATGGATGATTGCAGGGTGGATGACGGATGGATGGAGATTGTGTGATGGGTGCAGGGTGGATGATTGCAGGGTGGATGACGGATGGATGGAGATTGTGTGATGGGTGGGCAGGGTTGGGGGAATTGGGGTTTGCAGGGTGGATGATGGATGGGAATGGAGGTGGTTGTGATGGGTGGCAGGGTGGATGATGAGGATGGATGATGGATGGATGGAGGTTGTGTGATGGGTGGCAGGGTGGATGATTGCAGGTGGATGATGGATGGATGGAGGTTGTGTGATGGGTGGCAGGGTGGATGATGGATGGATGGATGATGGATGGATGGAGATTGTGTGATGGGTGGCAGGGTGGATGATTGCAGGGTGGATGATGGATGGATGGAGGTTGTGTGATGGGTGCAGGTGGATGATTGCAGGGTGGATGATGGATGGTGGATGATTGCAGGGTGGATGACGGATGGATGGAGATTGTGTGATGGGTGGCAGGATGGATGATTGCAGGGTGGATGATGGAGATTGTGTGATGGGTGGCAGGGTGGATGATTGCAGGGTGGATGACGGATGGATGGAGATTGTGTGATGGGTGGCAGGGTGGATGATTGCAGGGTGGATGACGGATGATGGAGATTGGTGGCAGGGTGATGATTGCAGGGTGGATGACGGATGGATGGAGATTGTGTGATGGGTGGCAGGGTGGATGATTGCAGGGTGGATGGATGTAGATTGTGTGATGGTGGCAGGGTGGATGACGGATGGATGGAGATTGTGTGATGGGTGGCAGGGTGGATGATTGCAGGGATGGATGATGGATGATGGAGTTGTGTGATGGGTGGCAGGGTGGATGATGGATGGAATGGAGAGGTGTGATGGGTGCAGGGTGGATGATGGATGGATGGAGATTGTGTGATGGGTGGCAGGTGGATGATTGCAGGGTGGATGACGGATGATGGAGATTGTGTGATGGGTGGCAGGGTAGATGATTGCAGGGTGATGATGGATGATGGAGATTGTGTGATGGGTGGCAGGGTGGATGATTGAAGGGTGGATGACGGATGGATGGATGGAAAGGAGGATAGGTGGAATGATAGGAGAGATGGGTAAAGTAGATGGAAGGAAGGGTTGAGGAATTGAAGGGTAGATGATGGCTGGAAGGAAAAGTGGATGGATGAATTGAAGGGTGGGTGGGTGGATGGATGGAGGGGTGATAGAAAGGACACACTGCACTACACTGCACTGCACAACACTGCACTGCACTGCACTGCACTGCACAACACTACACTACACTGCACTGCACTGCACTGCACTGCACTGCACTGCACTGCACTGCACTGCACTACACTGCACTGCACTGCACTACACTGCACTGCACAACACTACACTGCACTGCACTGCACAACACTGCACTGCACTGCACAACACTGCACTACACTGCACTGCACAACACTACACTGCACTGCACAACACTGCACTGCACTGCACTGCACTGCACTGCACAACACTGCACTACACTGCACTGCACTGCACAACACTGCACTGCACTGCACTGCACTGCACTGCACTGCACAACACTGCACTGCACTGCACTGCATAAACACTACACTGCACTACACGCACTGCACTACACTGCACTGCACTGCACAATACTACACTGCACTGCACACACTGCACTGCACTGCACTGCACTGCACTGCACAACACTACACTGCACTGCACTGCACTGCACTGCACTGCACTACACTGCACTGCACTACACAGCACTGCACTACACTGCACTGCACAACACTACACTGCACTGCACTGCACTGCACAACACTGCACTGCACTGCACTGCACTGCACAACACTACACTGCACTGCACTGCACTGCACTGCACTCACTGCACTACACTGCACTACACTGCACTGCACACACTCACTGCACTGCACTGACTACACTCACTGCACTGCACACACTGCACAACACTACACTGCACTACACTGCACTACACTGCACTACACTGCACTGCACTGCACTACACTGCACTGCACTGCACTACACAGCACTGCACTACACTGCACTGCACAACACTACACTGCACTGCACTACACTGCACAACACTGCACTGCACTGTACTACACTGCACTGCACAACACTACACTGCACTACACTACACTGCACTACACTGCACTGCACTGCACTACACTACACTGCACTGCACTGCACTGCACTGCACTGCACAACACTACACTGCACTGCACTGCACAACACTACACTGCACACTACTACACTCACTACACTGCACTGCACAACACTACACTGCACTACACTGCACTACACTGCACTGCACACACCAACTGCACCGCACCACACCGCACCACACGCACCACACCACACCACACCACACTACACCACACTATACTACTCCTCACCGCACTACACCTCGCTACACTGCACTGCTTTGCACTGCACTACCGGACTTCACACTCCACCCTCCACACCATGCTACCTGCCCCCCCTCCCACTCTCACCTCCCCCCCCCCCTCACCTTTCACCTCCCCTCTCACCTTACCCCCCCTCCTTTCACCTCCCCCTTCCTTTCACCTCCCCCTTCCTTTCACCTCCCCCTTCCTTTCACCTCCCCCTTCCTTTCACCTCCCCTTCCTTTCACCTCCCCCTTCCTTTCACCTCCCCCCTTCCTTTCACCTCCCCCCCTTCCTTTCACCTCCCCTCCTCTTCACCTCCCCCTTCCTTTCACCTCCCCTTCCTTTCACCTCCCCTTCCTTTCACCCCCCCTTCCTTTCTCCTCCCCCTCTCACCTTTCACCTCCCCTCTCACCTTTCACTCCCCCTTCCTTTCACCTCCCCCTTCCTTTCACCTCCCCTTCCTTTCACCTCCCCTTCCTTTCACCTCCCCTTCCTTTCACCTCCCCCTTCCTTTCACCTCCCCCTTCCTTTCACCTCCCCCTTCCTTTCACCTCCCCCTTCCTTTCACCTCCCCCCTTCCTTTCACCTCCCCCCCTTCCTTTCACCTCCCCCTTCCTTTCTCCTCCCCCTCTCACCTTTCACCTCCCCCTCTCACCTTTCACCTCCCCCTTCCTTTCACCTCCCCCTTCCTTTCACCTCCCCCTTCCTTTCACCCCCCTTCCTTTCACCTCCCCTTCCTTTCACCTCCCCCTTCCTTTCACCTCCCCTTCCTTTCACCTCCCCCCCTTCCTTTCACCTCCCCCCCTTCCTTTCACCTCCCCCCTTCCTTTCCCCTCCCCCCTTCCTTTCACCTCCCCCTCCCCTATCCCCGGTTGTTGCTGTGTGCTGCAGGCAGCTCCAGATGCAGACGCTGTCGCAGCTGCAGGAGCAGGAGAGCTTCAAGGCTCTGGACCCTGCCGCGCAGCAGCAGGTCAGCATGCACTACATCCAGAACAGCCCCCTGCTGCAGCAACGCATGCAACAGCTGCAGCAGCTGCAGCACATGCAGCAGCAGTCGCAGCAGACCCAGCAGCAGCTGCAGTTGTTGTCGCAAGGGTCTGCGGTGCCTGCAGTTTCGTCTCTGGCGTCGTCCTCAGCGTCGGTGCCACCATTGCCGCCACCGCAACAGCCTGCACAGCCTTTGTGAGTGGGGTGTGGGTGTGGTGGGTGTGTAGGTTTTTTTTGGGTGGGGTGGGGGATTGTTGTGCGTGTAAGTATGTGTGTAACCTGTGCTTTCTAAATTGCCACAGCAGCCTTACGCATCCTTCGACACGTATGCGTATGTGTGTGAGTGGTGGTGGTGGGATTGTGTGTAAGTGGTGGATGTGTAGCACTGTGCCAAAGAATTAATGTGAAGCTAGATAAGGGGAGAAAATCGCTTACCCATTATCTCTGAGAAGGAATTCGCTGCTTTTTCTGTTTCAAATGCAAAAACATTCCTTTGAAAACTGGAACCTGTAAACTCTGTAAAGACGTTTTGTTCAGAAGTAAAACCCAAGTGCTCTAGCACAGCATGCAGATCCAACATCACTCAGTCATGTTTCGTGTGTCGTGTCCGACGATGACCTCCAACACAGCAGAGGAGGCAGCTGCTGTTTCGGAAACTGGGCAGAAATCAGATTACAGTGGAGATGCCTTGCTCACAGTACATCCCCACTCTCTCGGCCAAGTGGGCATAAGGACAGTCAGCGTTGGAGATGTTCTCCAAAGGCCAACCAGCCCCCAGGACCGCAGCACATAAGGACTGTGCGAGTCAAGCCTCCTAGTCAGAGAGTCATAGTTGATCACGAAAGACTAAGCTGTCAAGTGGAATTCCATGAGTGGGGAAGAAAGCCACTGGTCATACAGCCTCTCACTTTGCTGTTGTTGCCCCCAGCGTCAGTGGTATAAACAAGACCTGTGATAAAACCCAGGCGATTTTTCTTTTTACCCTCCAGCAAGGCAGCCGCATTCTGACTGCAAATTCAGCGCGGCCTTGGTTATAGCGTGTCCCAGTGTGGCCGTTCCTAGCGCGGCCTTGGTTATAGCGTGTCCCAGTGTGGCCGTTGTTAGCGCGGCCTTGGTTATAGCGTGTCCCAGTGTGGCCGTTCCTAGCGCGGCCTTGGTTATAGCGTGTCCCAGTGTGGCCGTTGTTAGCGCGGCCTTGGTTATAGCGTGTCCCAGTGTGGCCGTTCCTAGCGCGGCCCTTGGTTATAGCGTGTCCCAGTGTGGCCGTTGTTAGCGCGGCCCTTGGTTATAGCGTGTCCCAGTGTGGCGCGGCCTTGGTTATAGCGTGTCCCAGTGTGGCCGTTCCTAGCGCGGCCCTTGGTTATAGCGTGTCCCAGTGTGGCCGTTGTTAGCGCGGCCCTTGGTTATAGCGTGTCCCAGTGTGGCCGTTCCTAGCGCGGCCTTCGTTATACCGTGTCCCAGTGTGGCCGTTCCTGGCGCGGCCTTGGTTATAGCGTGTCCCAGTGTGGCCGTTCCTAGCGCGGCCTTGGTTATAGCGTGTCCCAGTGTGGCCGTTGTTAGCGCGGCCTTGGTTATAGCGTGTCCCAGTGTGGCCGTTCCTAGCGCGGCCCTTGGTTATAGCGTGTCCCAGTGTGGCCGTTGTTAGCGCGGCCTTGGTTATAGCGTGTCCCAGTGTGGCCGTTGCTGCTGCCATTAGCACCAGCGGAGTTGGGATGGGATAGAATGGAGAGCAGCTGAAAATGGGGGAAACAGACCGCTGTGCTAGTGGAATAAAACTGTCTTTCTGAGTCCTGTCTGTCTGTCTGTCTGTCTGTCTGTCTGTCTGTCTGAGGCATCACCACACACCACACATCACATCGCATTATGCCATGCTGCGCCACAGCACACATCACATCGCACCACACCACGCCACACCGCACCACACTGCACCGCACCACAACACACCACACCACACCACACCGCACCACACTGCACCGCACCTCACCACACCATTATCCTTGAAATAAAGAATAAAATAAAAAGATAAACCTGTGACAATGCAGACAAGAGGTGTTATTTGTTTTTGCAAAGATATAGCGCTATATAAATTCCATTTATCATCATTATCATTATTGTTGTTACTGCTGTGTTGACGAACCAACAGGCCTGCCATGGACATCACAAGGTCGTCGTCGTCACCCACATTCTCCCTGCCCGTCTCCCAGCCCAAGGCGACGACAGAAGGTCAAGGTCAGGGTCAGGGGGATATTCCGTCTATCTGGGGCTCTGCACCTCCTGCAGGTGTGTGGGTATCAGGGTGGTGTGTGGGTATCAGGGTGGTGTGGGTGGTGTGTGGGTATCAGGGTGGTGTGTGTGGTGTGTGGGTATCAGGGTGGTGTGGTGTGTGGGTATCAGGGTGGTGTGGTGTGTGGGTATCAGGGTGGTGTGGTGTGTGGGTATCAGGGTGGTGTGTGGGTATCAGGGTGGTGCGGTGTTGGGTGTGGTGTGGTGTGAATGAATGATGTGTGTGTACAGACCTATGCATGCCTGTGTTTGTGATGTTGTGTTAGTATAGTGTGTGAAGATTCAGATTCAGAATGTGTGTATGTGAGGTGTGTTGCAGTCATAGGGTGCAGTGCTAAATAATTTGAAATAATAGGAATGAGAAATGGTGTTTACGATTTTCTTTCAGGTATAGAATTGAAAGTAGAGACGTTTTGATGCAGTGTGGGTTCTGAAAGAAACTGAATATGGATTTTGTGAATTGTTTTGAGCTGAAATTCCTAATAATCAAGACTACTGTTGTTTTGCTAAAGAGGAATTCTGGCAGTTTCAGCGCTACTATAGGCACCACAGTAAAACCTGAAACAAACAGCATGAAAGATGAGGCAGTACAACATGACAGCCAAAATCAGACCTGCAGTAGTGTTGACTGATGGATGGTGGTGAGTGTGACGTCGGTTAACGGGGAGGGGGGGCTGCTGGGTGTGTGTGTGTGCAGGGGGGTGGCCGCTGCAGGGACAGCCCACCAGTGTGTGGGAGCTGGAGAACTCCTTACCCCCCCACCTTCCCCCTCCCCCGCCTCCTCCTGCTGCTGCTGCTGCTGCTGTTGTTGCCAAGCCAGACCTAGACAAGATGAGGATGGTCAGTCTCACGTCTGTCTTTCCTGCTTTCTTGCTAGTTGTCTGTCTGTCTGTCTGTCCTTAGTTTGTCATTTTCAGTGTTTTTGCATTTGTCGCCGCCCCCCTGGGGGCTCTTTCAGTATAATAAATAGCGTCTCCACCTTCTGGAAATTCTGTGCAAGAAGTTTCCACATTTCTTTCTTTCTCTCTTTGTTTCTGTCTTTCTCCTTATCTTTCTGTCATCTCTCTTGTTCATTTTCTGCTTTCCCGGTCCATTCTCCTGCCTGTTTTTCACGGAAATCTTTTAAAAAAAATTCTGTTTTGAATAAATGACATTTTGCCTGTGTTCTTTTGTTCTGGAAGCCAGGTGTGTGTGATGTTTAAACACTGGGATGGGCACAGGATGTCCATTCTGCAGTGGTGGTATTTGCCCATGGGGCACTTTTTATGTATATTTTTTGTACTTTAAAATGTTTGTTATAATTGTGTTTACACCTTTTTGTAATCTGGGGATGATAAATTAAGCGGAATGGCTGGCATCCTCAGCACAGCCTGGTTTATCAGCCTTAAGGAATGACATGGTTTAGGTATTGTGTCATTTAATGGGGTTTCTTTTTCCACAAGGACAGTGTTAGACATTTGAAGGTTTTAGGAGGTGTTGGTTTTGAATGTGAAGTTAAAGTGACTGGAGGCACTGAAACTGACTGAGGTGACAGACAGCCCTGATATGGCTTTCGTGGTCAGTAGGGCTGTAAACAAGATGGAATGAAATGAAGTTACACTTGTTGTCTTCATTGTCATTGGTTGGTTTTTGCCCTGATTTTGTTGTTGTTTTTATGGAATTGATGTGTTCTTTTATGGAAATTTTTAAAAGATATTGGTGTGTTTAGGATGGTTTTCCCCCATGGGGATGCCGGGGAGGAGGGGGGGGCTGTCAGTATAAGTAGCATCCTCACTTTTTCTTAGGAAGGGAAGGGAATGTGTTGGGGGGGGGGGGGGGGGGGGGGGGATGTAGATTGGAAAATCCATTCCATTATCCTTTGTATCCGTAAACACATCTGGGCTTTTTTTAAAATTGAGAAAACCCATTGCATGATTGTTTCCCCTATAACCTCATCTAAGCCTCTACATTTAGAAAACGCGCTGCATCACTCTCTTTCCCCCCATGAACTGACGTGGACTGTGCCCGGCACCCAAAGCTGCTGCTGCTGTTGCAGGAGAAGGAGGAGATAGCGCGGATGATGGAGGTGGAGAGGAAGCAGCAGGAGGAGGAGCTGCAGAAGCAGCAGCAGGAGCTGCGCAGACAGGCAGAGGCCCTGCAGAGGGAGCGGGAACAGGTGGAGCGAGAGAAGGAAGAGCTGGAGCGACAGAGGATACTGGAGTTACAGGTACACTACTACTACTACTACTACACTGACCCCCGGGGGGTTTGGAGAAATCAACTGCCGTCAGCTTGGAGAGAAACTGGGAGAGATTCCTCAGAGTTTAGCTTCTGGCCTTCCTATGATTGTATAATAATAATAATAATAATGTATGGAATTTATGTAGCCCTGAATCTTGTAAAGCAACAAATCAAAGCGCTCAAGTTGGCTTGCTTTTTCTTTGTCAGCTTAAAATTAAAAAAAAAAAATCATTCTTGCTAAGGCTGTGACCCAGTGGTTTTTGGTGTATTTGTTGTTAAGCGTTTCCTAATTTATGATAGATTCATTCATTTTGTCCCCCTTTGTTTTTTGGATGCAGTTATGTAACAGACCACGGTAGATCGGTGGTCTAGAGGTAACGCGTCTGTCTAGAAAGCGAAAAGTCCGGGTCTGAAGTGTGCGGCGGTTCGTACCCCGTTTGGACCGGAAATTTTTCCCCCATCCATTAGACCATGAGTGGTGGTCTGGGCGCTAGTCTTTCGGATGAGACGATAAACAGAGGTCCCGTGTGTTACACGTAATTATTTAGCGCACGTAAAAAAACCCACGGCAACAAGAGAGTTGTCCCTGGCAAAATTCTTAGAAAAAAGCCACTCTGATAGGGAAACAAATACAGTTGCAGACATGGAAAAAAAAAAAAAAAAAGGGTGGCGCAGCGCTTGTGGCGACGCGCTCTCCCGCTCTCCCCGGGGAGAGCAGCCCGAATTTCACGGAGAAATCTGCCGTGACTTAAAGTGGTATGAAATGAAATCTGAGCGCTTTGATTTGTTGCTTTACAAGATTCAGCGCTATATAAATTCCATACATTATTATTATTATTATTATTAGATTCCCCTTCCCCCTATTCCTGGTCTCGCAAAATGATTATACCCATTGCCCAAACCTTGTACCTTTCAGGGCCATACTCATTTTGATAGTTCAAAGGGTAGTTTGGTCAAAAGTTACTTACAATTTTATTTATTCTTTTATATCGAGGATTTTTACACCAAAAAACCCCAGATCCCCCCTCCCCCTTCCCTGCCTCCGCCTTTCGTGACTTCTAAATTTTGCTGTCCTGAACAATTCAAGCAGAAGGTATGTCAAAGGTCAATCTCTCCCAGCGGTTTAATCTGAAAAATGCAGAGCGAGGTTGGAAGTCCTTCCGTGGTGAAAGTGGCCAGGTGTAAATCTTGATGGCTTGGCAAGCACTGCAGGACATAGCAGGGGTTTCCCATGTTAGGACCTTGAAGGAATTCAGTCAGGTATCTCTCCTGTGGGGATGCCGGGGGCCTGTCAATATAAATAGCATCCTCACCTTCTGGAAATTCTGTGCGAGGAATTCCCTCTTTTCTATCACTCTCTTTGTTTCTTTTCTTCTTGATCACCTCATCCTTGTTCTGCCTAAATGGTCCATCTCCTCCATTTTTATCCAGAAAGACTTTAAATAGTAACAATTCTCTCCCACACCAAAGTTGGAAGCGCTGGGCCTGACTTGTCAGGCGTTTAACGGCAGCAGCGCGATGCGTTTTAACTCTTATGACACACAGCAGCAGTAGTTGCTGCCTGAGCGCTTGACGACACAGAAGAAGAAATAGTTATCAGCAGTTTTAAAGGAATTGGAAAATAAGGCTGACTGACTGGCTGGCTGGCTGGCTGGCTGGCTGGCTGGCTGGCTGACTGGCTGACTGACTGGCTGACTGACTGGCTGGCTGACTGACTGACTGACTGGCTGGCTGGCTGGCTGGCTGGCTGGCTGACTGACTGACTGACTGACTGACTGACTGACTGGCTGACTGACTGGCTGACTGACTGACTGACTGATGCTGACTGTTCTTGCAGAGGGTGGAAGAACTTCGAAGGCAGCAAGAAGAAGAACAGCGGAGGAGGGAGGCGGAAGAGGCAGAAAGGCGGAAGCAGCAGCAGCAGCAGGAGGCGGCGGCAGTGCTGCGGAGGAAGCAGGCGGAAGAGGCGAAGAGGATGGAAGAGGCGGCGGAGGCGGCGCGGAGGAGGAGCGAGGAAGTGCGGAAGAGGAACGAGGAAGAACGACGGAAGAATGAAGAGGAGCAGAGGAGGAGGGAGGAAGAGAGGAGGAGAGAGGAGGAGAGGAGAAAACAGGAAGAGGAGGAGGAATGGAGGAAGCAGGAAGAGATCAGGTGAGTAGACGCGGCATTTCATCGTCGCCAACTTGTCAGAAGATCGCTTGACCAACACGGCAGGTGTCCGTGTCTCTCGGGACTGTGTGGTCCCAGTCTTCCCAGTTAACCCATAGTTATGACTCGTACAAGATTCAAACACCTCGCTTTACAGCCCATAATATTTTTTGCTGTTTTTTTGTTTGTCTTTTTTTAGCTAATATTTTGACAATCCAAAACGAGATATTTAGGTCTCTACATATTGCTAATAAAATAAGACTGAGAAGACAAACTGATTGATGCATGTATTATTCATATATCTATATATATATATATATGTATATGTATATATATGTATATATATATATTTCGAGGATTTTCCTTTTTAAAAATCCAGTCCCTGTGCGCATGTGATTTTGTAAATTTTCTTGGTCGTTCCCACCGGCACGCAATGGCCCACTCTTCTGAAAGGTGGACTAGGTTTAGTATGTGCGCAAGATGTTGTGCGTGTGTTTGCACACAGGTCCTTGGGTTATAGTCTCTTTCAATCGAAGGACTTACAGGGGTGTGGAGTCAGCACTGACGTCAACTCTAAAGGAAAACTTCCCTTCACAGGGCGGCTTGGCGGCGGCTTGAACTGGGTCGTCAGGTCACGAGTTCAATGCTATGACCTCCAGGCTGACCCCCTGTAGAGTACATTGTTTGCTAGGTACCACAAAATGACTTTGGGTTTTGTGTTGTTGTGTTGTTTTTTCATCTTCTCATTTTCTCCCGGGGACGGGATAGCTCAGTGGTCGGAGCACTCGCTTTCCCCCAGCCAAGTTAAGCAGCGTCGAGCGTGGTTACCAGTTGGATGGGTGACCGTTTGCGCGCCTTGGCTTCAGTACAGTTCCCCCAGTTCACCCAGCTGTAAATGGGTACCTGCCCTCTTTAGGGTCAGGGAAGGTAAAGCAGCGAGGGAGAGGAGATGGGCGCCGCCCTCAATATGCTGGCCCCTAGAGAAGCTGAGGTCTCTGACGCTTCGCTCCCCTACGACCTTATAGGTTATGGGACTCCTTTACCTTTACCTTACCATTTTCTCCCAGCAGCCCACTCCTGTCTCTCTCCATCCCCTCTCTTTCTCAGTGACTTTTTTTGTTCAGGGAACATGAAGGAAGAAGGTGGCAGGATGGTTAAGACGTTGTTCTGCCTAACATCTTCAAGTAAACAGTCAGGCTCTGGGTTCGATCCCTGGCTTTGCCCTTTCTTCCCAGTTTGACGGGAACATTGAGCTAGATGTCAGAGTCCTTAGGATGACTTTATAAACATGCACGTAGAAGATCTTGCGCACACGTTAAAAACCTGTTCCACCTTTCGAAGGAATGGGCCAGTTTGTGCCAGTAGGAACAGATGACAGAATTTTTGAAAAAATGATGTAATGTTGTCAGGAGGAAGAGGGAGGCGGAAGAGCTGGCATTACAGGAGCTGTGTTGTTGTGATGTGTTTCTGTAATGTGTTGTTGTGATGTGATGTGTTGTTGTGTTGTTGTAATGTGTTAATGTGATGTGTTGTTGTCAGGAGGAAGAGGGAGGCGGAAGAGCTGGCATTACAGGAGCTGTGTTGTTGTGATGTGATGTGTTGCTGTAATGTGTTAATGTGATGTGTTGTGTTGTTGTCAGGCGGAAGAGCTGGCATTACAGGAGCTGTGTTGTTGTGATGCGATGTGGTGATGTAATGTGATGTGGTGATGTGATGTGATGTGTTGTTGTGATGTGTTGTTGTGGTGTGATGTGTTGCTGTAATGTGTTAATGTGATGTGTTAATGTGATGTGTTGATGTGATGTGTTGATGTGATGTGTTGTTGTGATGTGATGTGTTGCTGTAATGTGTTAATGTGATGTGTTGTTGTAATGTGTTAATGTGATGTGTTGATGTGATGTGTTGATGTGATGTGATGTGTTGTTGTAACGTGTTAATGTGATGTGTTGATGTGATGTGATGTGTTGCTGTAATGTGTTGATGTGATGTGATGTGTTGTTGTAATGTGTTAATGTGATGTGTTGATGTGATGTGGTGATGTGATGTGTTGTTGTAACGTGTTAATGTGACGTGTTGATGTGATGTGATGTGTTGCTGTAATGTGTTAATGTGATGTGATGTGTTGTTGTGATGTTATCAGGAGGAAGAGGGAGGCGGAAGAGCTGGCGTTACAGGAGCTGTGTTATGATGTGATGTGATGTGGTGATGTGTTGATGTGATGTGTTAATGTGATGTGACGTGATGTGATGTGTTGCTGTAATGTGTTAACTCATTGGAGTCGCAGTGAAATGGATCCCGCCATTTTGTGGTGACGCGTGATTTTGGCTATATTTGAAAAATTCAGCAGACTTACCCAACATAATAATGACATACACATTATACATCATTAAAAAGTTTATAATGTCTTCTTTTGAGATTGTTTCACAGTTTTTTAATAGATGACTGTATTTATTTTTTACAAATTTTCAAAATATGTCACTGAATGCTGAAAAATAAAAAGTTTTGAAAATTAGGGCTGCCATCTTACATGCCTTGAACTGTTCATCAACTAGTCCCCTTGAAGCAATGTGATGATTTTTCACCAAAGTAAAGTTCCCTGAAGTTGACTGAATCCATGTGATGTCACTTTTTGTACAACAGATTTTTTTTTTAAAGAATCATAACACTGGAGTGCCTGAAATCCCAGAGATAAAACTTGTTGACATGTCAAACAAAATTGGCCAACAGACAAAAAACTAGGCAAGCTTATGGTCAAGGAAAGCAACTGTGTTTAGAAAAATGATTGCCCTACAGGCCAGAGTACTTTCCCTTGAGTTAACCATCACTTTGTGTTTTTTAAAAAATTCGTAAGTCTGCCGATTCTTAAGCTTCGGCACGTCACAGTAAAGGAGAGGAGTGCCAAAGCTTAAGCTTCGGCACAACCTCAATGAGTTAATGTGATGTGATGTGTTGTTGTGATGTGATGTGATGTGTTGTTGTGATGTGTTAATGTGATGTGATGTGTTGTTGTGATGTGATCAGGAGGAAGAGGGAGGTGGAAGAGCTGGCGTTACAGGAGCTGTGTTGTGATGTGATGTGATGTGATGTGATGTGATGTGATGTGGTGTGTTAATGTGATGTGACGTGATGTTGTGATGTGATGTGATGTGATGTGTTAATGTGATGTGTTGTTGTCAGGAGGAAGAGGGAGGCGGAGGAGCTGGCGTTACAGGAGCTGTGTTGTGATGTGATGTGATGTGATGTGATGTGATGTGATGTGGTGTGTTAATGTGATGTGACGTGATGTTGTGATGTGATGTGATGTGATGTGTTAATGTGATGTGTTGTTGTCAGGAGGAAGAGGGAGGCGGAGGAGCTGGCGTTACAGGAGCTGAAGCGAATGGAGGAGGCCAGACAGCAGCAGGAGTCAGAGAGACAGAGGAAGAGAGACCTGGAGAAACAGCAGGAGGCTGAGGCTGCTCAGAAAAAGAAGGTCAGTCAGTCAGTAGTCAGTCAGTCAGTAAGTGTGTGTGCGTGCATTTGTGTAGTGTGTGTGTGTTTAGTGTGTGTGTGTAGTGTGTTTGTGTATGTGTGTGTGTGTGTGTGTGATGTTTGCCCATCAACATTGAGTGTGTGTGTGTATGTCGGTGTTGCATGTGTGTACATGAACATTGCTTGTGTTTTGCATGTGTAAACATGAACACTTTTAAATCCAGTCTCAAGACATATTCATTTCAAACCTAAGATTTTCCCTTTCAGTTTCATATCAGAACTATTCCACCCTTCACTAACCCATGTCCCATCACCCTGCTAAGTATACGACCTGTGCGTGTGTGTGTGTGGTTTTGAAAAGCATTTGACTATTGAAATTTTATTTCATAGATTTGGTCTGCAGCGTACCATGTTTGTAATATCTGTTTGTTTAAACTATTGATTGTTTGTCATTGGTTGCATGACTGTGTAAGATTAGGTTGAATGCATGCGCTTTGATTTGTCTTTGCAAGATGTAGCGCTTTATAAGTTCCATTTATTATTATTATTTTATTATTATTATTATTATTAACATTGTGTGTGAGAGTACATTTGTATGTGTGTGTGTGTGCATGTATGCATGCATGTGACATGTCTACAGAACCGGTGGATGTGTGTGTGTATGTGCAGGAGTTGGAGAGGCAGCAGCAAGAGGCGTTGCGGCGAATGCAGCAACAGCAGGCACTGCAGAACATACAGGTCAGAACACCGCCCACCCCAGAGAAATAGAGTTGGGGGGGTGCTGATGCCTTTCTATTAAAAAATTTGTATGATCATAAACATTGTAATGACAAAAATAATTGTGAATGATGTTTTGTGTAGTGCAGAACGTAGCATTAGCTTCTCATTGTGCTGTGCTTATGTCTTTTGCTGTAAATGGGGTACTTGAAGCGTGTGTAACATTGTATGCATGTGTGCACATGTGTACATACACTCACACTCACGCACATGAATGTACTCGCATGTGCGCGCACACACACAGAGGCAAGAAATTGTATTGTCATGAAGTCATAGTCCTATCATCAGATTCTAATAGTGAAACGATTTTTACTAGTTATATGAATTGCAAAGTTAGTGTTTAAACTGTTATTGCTTTCTTTTTACGCTGTTATTTCTTTCTTTTGAACATTCTTGTTTTATGGTTTTAATTGTTGTTTCTTATAGCTGTTAATGCGGATAATTAGCTATGTGCACACCCCAACCCACCTTCCACCCACCCATACACACACATACACACACATACACACCCACTCACAGGTTCCTGTCTGATATCACTAATTAGTGGAAGGACGATAAACTGGAGAACTAATTAACACACACACACTCTCTCTCTCTCTCTCTCCCTCCTGTCCTCTCTCTCTCTCTCTCTCTCTCTCTCTCTCTCTCTCTCTCTCTCTCTCTCTCTCTCTCTCTCACACACACACACACACACACACACACACTCACACACACACACACACACACACACACACACACACACACACACACACACACACACACACAGAGTCACTCACCCTCATAGAATTAGCAGGTCTTTCATATAAGCGATTCATTTTTCCCTGTTTCCTCAGTTACCGTCATCGGCAAACTGGGCGCGACAGCAGCAGCAACAGCAGCAGCAACAGAGCGGTCAGTCGCGGTCACTGGCTGAAATTCAGCAAGAAGAGGAATTCAGGCAGCTTCAGATTCAGAGAGAGGTGAGCTGCTTTAGGAGAGCTCTCCCGCAGTTGAAATGCAGCTACCTTGGGGGGTGTGGGGGGAGGTTGCATGCGTGAAAATCTTGCTGTTGGTGAACCTTAAGAGTTGTAGCCAAGGAATGGAAGATAAGAAAAGAAAGAAAGAAAGGAAAATGAAGGTCTTGTGTTAAAGTGTGATAGTGATTTTGACGTGGGTTCAGTATATTGACGGCTCCGTTTTAGATTTTTGTTGTAATGTTGCCCGTTTTTTTGTTGTTTTTTGGTTTTGTTTTTGTTGTTAAAAAAAACCCCAACTACACAAACAGTTTAGATTTTTTGGGGGGGAAGGCTGTGTGTGTGTGTGTGTGTCTGTCTGTGTGTGTGTCTGTGTGTGTGTGTCTGTCTGTCTGTGTGTGTGTGTGTGTGTCTGTGTGTGTGTGTGTGTGTCTGTGTGTGTGTGTGTCTGTGTGTGTGTGTGTGTGTGTGTCTGTGTGTGTGTGTGTGTCTGTGTGTGTGTGTGTGGAGGTAGGTAGGAGTGGGGAGCAGTGTGAGTAGAAAAGCTGTCTTCCTGTTTTTGTTACTGTCTGATTTTTTGCCTTTTCTTTTTCTCTTTCTGTCATGTCCCTCTCTCTCCCTGTCTCTCTGTCTCTCTCTGTGTCTCCTCCTCTCTCTGTCTCTCTGTGTCTTGTCTGTCTGTCTCTCCCTCTCTCTCTCTCATCTCTCTTTTTTTCCCCTGTCTCTACTTCCCTCTCTGTGTGTCTGTCTGTCAGTCTCTCCCCCCCCCTTCTCTCTGTGTTGTTGTGTGTTTTGTTTTTGACCGTCCTTGTTCTTCACTTTGCCTCATTTTCATAGGAAAGAGGCGAGCTATTCCACCAGCTTCCATTGCTGGATTATCGAAGGTTGGCAGCTGGCTGTAAATGGAAATGGTTTGCCTTTTTTTATTTTGGCTGGCAATCAGCGGTTGAGCTTAGTGAGTGTAGATGTGCACGCAGAACATCATGCGCACACGTTAAAAACCTGTTCCACTTTTCCGCGGAATAGACCAGTGTGTGCCTGCAGGAATGGATGTCAAAAATGACAAAACAGCATACAAACGGGTACTGGATGTGAAAAAGCGCACAAGTGCTTATTCCATTACCCTTGAAATAAAAGAATAAAATAAAACTAAAAAAGATGACACATGGAGTGCTGCATGGACTGCGTCAGCCTGGAGTGTATGAAGAAAGGCTCCTTGAAAACGGTGAATGTCTTGGTGAGAAGTGTGGTGTGATTCCTGCAGTGAAGGGATTGGCGTGTTGCAGAGACAGATCCAGCGTCAGCAGGAAGAGCAGCAGCAGGCGTTGCAGCAGCAGCAGCAGCAACAGCAGAAGACGTGGGCAAGCAACCTGTAAGTTTCCGAGCTTCTGGTCCTCCACCTGTGGGAAAAATAACAACCCATCTGAGGTAGAATTCTCTTCATTTTTTGTCTCTAAAGAGAGTGGGCAGAACTTGAAGAAAAGCCTAAAGCGGGCAGGTACCATTTACAGCTGGGTGAACTGGACGACATATCTGAAGCCAAAGCGCGCAAATGGTCGCCTGTCCACTTGGTAACCGCCTTTGATGCTGCTTAGCTTTAGCTTGGGGAAAGCGAGTGCTCTGACCATTGTGGAGGTCTATGTTTATGGCGGGTTTGTGGGGGTGGTGACTGTTTATGGCAGGTTTGTGGGGGTGGTGACTGTTTATGGCAGGTTTGTGGAGGTGGTGACTGTTTATGGGGGGGGGGTGACTGTTTATGGCAGGTTTGTGGAGGTGGTGACTGTTTATGACGGGTTTGTGGAGGTGGTGACTGTTTATGACGGGTTTGTGGAGGTGGTGACTGTTTATGACGGGTTTGTGGAGGTGGTGACTGTTTATGACGGGTTTGTGGAGGTGGTGACTGTTTATGGCAGGTTTGTGGGGGTGGTGACTGTTTATGGCAGGTTTGTGGAGGTGGTGACTGTTTATGACGGGTTTGTGGAGGTGGTGACTGTTTATGACGGGTTTGTGGAGGTGGTGACTGTTTATGGCGGGGTGGTGACTGTTTGTGGCGGGTTTGTGGAGGTTTATGTTTATGGCGGGTTTGTGGAGGTTTATGTTTATGGCGGGTTTGTGGGGGTGGTGACTATTTATGGCGGGTTTGTGGAGGTTTATGTTTATGGCGGGTTTGTGGAGGTTTATGTTTATGGCGGGTTTGTGGGGGTGGTGACTATTTATGGCGGGTTTGTGGAGGTTTATGTTTATGGCGGGTTTGTGGAGGTTTATGTTTATGGCGGGTTTGTGGAGGTTTATGTTTATGGCAGGTTTGTGGGGGTGGTGACTGTTTATGACAGGGGGGGGGGGGGGGGGGGGGGGGGGCACTGTTTATAATAACGGGTGTCTGGTGCATGGAGGGGTGACTGTGTATGACGGAGGGGTGACTGTCTATGACGGAGGGGTGACTGTGTATAACGGAGGGGTGACTGTGTATAACGGAGGGGTGACTGTGTATAACGGAGGGGTGACTGTGTATGACGGAGGGGTGACTGTTTTCAGAGCAGCCCAGCAGCCCCCCAGGGTGAAGACGTTAGCGGAAATCCAGGAAGAGCAGGAAAGACAACTCAAGCAGGAAAAGCAGAAGGTGCAACAGCAGCAGCAGTATCAGGCAAAGGTGGGCCAGTTTTCCTCTTCTACACTCACCCCCACATCCCCCCCCCCCTCCAAAATACAAAAAACAACAGCAAAAGGTTTGGTCAGACTGTGATACTAGCATGTTTGTTGGTGTGGGCATGCTTCCTAGAGCTGTGTGAAGTCGGAATGTGGCTGCCTTCATGGTGGCAGAAACGGTTGCATACACCAAACCTCACCGTCGGTAAACCTATGAGCTCTAGCTGAGAAGAAGAAAAAAGACGAAAGATGGATGAAGTTCGGTATTTCTTTGTTGCTCCGAAAGTTAAAAAAAACAACACCCCCTCCCCCCTAAAACAGGCAGGCAGTTTATGAGGCTTTGATTTAAAAAATAAGTTGTGTGTGTGTGTATTGGTTTGTATATCTTTAGTGATTATAAGTTTGGAATAGTGATTGCTTTGCAGAGGACTGTAATATTTGTTGTTGTTCCAATATCAGTTTATATGTAAAGTTGTTTTGGAGAGGACTGTTACAGTTGATGCTGCTTCCCTGTGGGGATGCTGGGGGCTTGTCAGTGTAGACAGCATCTCCACAGTTAGGAAATTCAGTGCTGAGAATTCCCCCTTCTCTATCCCTCTCTTTGTCTCTGCCTTGTTCCTGTTCTTCCTGTCACCTCCTTCAGGTCTGTTTTCCGCCTTCTTGGTCCGTTCTCCTGCCTCTTTCCCCAGAAAGAACTTGTAAAATAACAATTCTCTCCCACACCGAAGTCGGATACGCTGGGCCTGACTTGTCAGGCGCTTAACGGCAGCACAATGCATTTTTGCTCATATGGCAGACAATGGTAGTTGCTGTCTGAGCATTCAATGAAGAAGAATTCAACGCTGCTTATTTCCATTTTTTATATATATATATATATATATATATATATATATATATATATATATTTTTTTTTGGTTGTTGTTGTTTTTGGTTTTTTTAAACAAAAACTTGGACAAGGCCGAAGCAGTCGGTCATGCTCAAAACAAGACGCCTCACAGCAAACAATTGGCTGGGGGTAGGGAGGGGGGGGGGGACATGTTGGATGGCAGTCAGCGGTGTGTTGTGTGTGTGTGTGTGTGTGCAGTCCCTCAGTCTCTCACAGGCAGTGGTGTGTTGTGTGTGTGTGTGTGCAGTCCCTCAGTCTCTCACAGGCAGCGGTGTGTTGTGTGTGTGTGTGTGCAGTCCCTCAGTCTCTCACAGGCAGCGGTGTGTTGTGTGTGTGTGTGTGCAGTCCCTCAGTCTCTCACAGTCAGTGGTGTGTTGTGTGTGTGTGTGTGTGTGCAGTCTCTCAGTCTCTCACAGGCAGCGGTGTGTTGTGTGTGTGTGTGTGTGTGTGTGCAGTCCCTCAGTCTCTCACAGTCAGCGGTGTGTTGTGTTGTGTGTGTGTGTGTGTGTGTGTGTGCAGTCCCTCAGTCTCTCACAGGCAGCGGTGTGTTGTGTGTGTGTGTGTGTGTGTGCAGTCCCTCAGTCTCTCACAGGCAGCGGTGTGTTGTGTGTGTGTGTGTGCAGTCCCTCAGTCTCTCACAGGCAGTGGTGTGTTGTGTGTGTGTGCAGTCCCTCAGTCTCTCACAGGCAGCAGCGTGGGGGTCAGGGGCGGCGGCCCTGGGGGGCTCGCAGCCCTCCTCCTCCTCCTCCTCCTCCGCTGCCAGCGCTCCGTGGAGCGGAACCAACTCCATCTGGGGGGCTCCCGGCTCCTCCGCTATCTGGGGGGCCAATGCAAGCTCGCCCACCCCCTCCCAGAAATCCTCTTCGGGGAAAAAGTCAGCGCCCAAAGAAAAGTGAGTGGAATTTTGGTGTGAGAACAAGTGTGTGTGTGCGTGCGTGCTATTTCAGGTGTGTGTATATATATGCATGCAGTAGAGTTGATTTTATATCCTTTTTTAATCTGTATAGAGATACAAGGTAAAGGTGTCCTATAACCTATGTGGTTGTAGGGGAGCAAGGCATCAGAGACCTTAGCTTCTTTAGAGGCCAGTATATTGAGGGCGGTGCCCATCTCCTCTCCCTCGCTGCTTTACCTTCCCTGACCCTAAAGAGGGCAGGTACCCATTTACAACTGGGTGAACTGCAGGACTGTACTGAAGCCAAGGCATGGAAACGGTCACCCATCCACTTGGTAACCACACTCGATGCTGCTTAACCTTGGCGTGGAAAAAGCGAGTGCTCTGACCACTGAGCTGTCCCGTCCCTGTATATAGTTGCATAGTTTTACTCTGAGATTAAGAATTCTACAAGGGAGGTGACACCCCCGATATGGCCTCAGTGGCTGGCGGGGGCTGTAATCAAGATTGTATTGGATGATGCATGCACGTGTGTCGTGAGAGGGTGTCTGTGCATCTTTGAGCAAGAAGTGTCGGTCATACATGTTTCACTAGCTGCACCCACTTAGCTTGATTGGGTGTGCATGCACACATGGGGGAGATTGTTCCTGCATGGATCAGCACATGCCTGATTTCTCTGAGCTCTGCTCCTCTCCTGTGTCCCTGATCCACTGTCAACATTCCGCAACGTCTAAACAATGTGTCTCGTCGTTGTTTCTTTGTAATGTTTGTTGTTGTATCTCTGCAATGTTGTTTTTTTTTCTTTTTTCTTTTTCTTTACTATGTTTGCTGGGCTTTGGGGTTTTTTGGGGGGGTGGGGTTACAATGTTTGTTGTTTCTTTACAATGTTTGCTGGGGTTTTTTTGGGGGGTGGGGGTGGTTTACAATGTTTGTTGTTTCTTTATAATGTTTGTTGTTGTTTCTTTACAACGTTTGTTGTTGTTTCTTTACTATTTGTTGTTTCTTTACTATTTGTTGTTTCTTTACAATGTTTGTTGTTGTTTCTTTACAATGTTTGTTGTTGTTTCTTTACTATTTGTTGTTTCTTTACTATTTGTTGTTTCTTTACAATGTTTGTTGTTGTTTCTTTACTATTTGTTGTTTCTTTACAATGTTTGTTGTTGTTTCTTTACAATGTTTGTTGTTGTTTCTTTACAATGTTTGTTGGGTTTGTTTGGTTTTTTTTTGGGGGGGGGGGGGGGGAGGAGGGATACAATGTTTGTTGTTTCTTTACGATTGCTGGTGTTTTTTTTGGGGGTGGGTGGGGTTGGTTTACAATGTTTGTTGTTTCTCTACAGTATTTGTTGTTTCTTTACAGTGTTTGTTGTTGTTTCTTTACAGTGTTTGTTGTTGTTTGTTTTTCCAGCAGCAACCAGACGTCGTCAGAGTTTCCCTCCTTACACAGCCAAAGCCAAAAGTCCAACAAATCCAAACAGACCTCATCCAAATCCACAGCCAACTCCGCTGCCCCCGCCAAGTCTAAAAAAGAGGAGGTAAGTCTGACAGTGGCGTATCATCGTCCTTTTCCTTTTTCCCATTTTTTTGTGGTGGGGATGGGGTTGAAAAAGTGAGCAATTTGTGTTTTGGGGTGGTGTGTGTGTGTATGTTATGGTTTGATATGGTTTGTCTGTGTGTGCTTCTACCTATGCCTAGTAATCCTACTTTTTTTGTGTGTGTGACTTTTGTTGGGGTTTTGTGTTTTTGTGTGTGTGGGTGTGTATGGTGTGTGTGTCTGTGCTCCTCCCATGCCTACGTAATCTAATTTTGTGTGTGTGGGACTTTTTGTGTGTGTGATGTGACTACTTGTGTACCTATTGTATGTTGTGTGTGTGTGTGTGTGGTGTTGCTGTGTGTGTTATGCTGTGTGGTTGTGGTGTTGTGTGTGTGTGTGTTGTTTGTGTGTGTATTGTGGTGTGGCTGTGTGTGTGTGTGGTGTTTGTGTTGTGTGTGTGTGTGCTGTGTGGTGTGTGTGTGTTGTGTGGTGTTGTTTTCTTGGTTTCTTTTTGGTGTTTTTTTTTCGTGTGTGGTTTTTGTGTGGTTTTGTGGTGTGTGTGTGTTTGTTTGCTGTGGGGGGTGGTGTGTGTGTGTGTTTGTGGTGTGGGGGTGGTTTTGTGGGGTGTGTGCTGTGTGGTTTTTGGTGTGTTGTGTGTGGGGGTTTTGTGTGTGAGTGTGGTGTGTTTATGTGTGTGTGTTTTTTTGTGTGTGTTATGTGTGTGTGTTTGTGGGGTGATGTGGGTGTGTTTTGTTTTGGTGTTTTTATTGGTTTTTGTGTGTGTGTTTTGTGTGTGTTTTGCTGGTGTTATGCTGTGGGGTTATGGGTGGTGTTTGTTGTGGTTGCTGTTGTTTTTGGGGGCTGGGTGTGGGGCTGTGGTGTTTTAAAAAGCGGTTTAGCGGGGGTTCCCCCTGGGGTTTGGGGTTTGGGGATGGGTGGGGATCGGGGTTAGGGGTTTTTCCCCCCCGGCCCTTTTTTCCCCAAAATTTTAAAAAAAAACTTCTACCCCCTTTTTGGGGCCTTTTACAAAAACACTTTTTTCAACCAAAACCCTTCCAATTTCCAATTTCAAAATTTTACAAGACTTTTTATAAAACACCATATAACCACCTTTCCCCTGGGGCCTTTTTTTTACAAACTGCAAAATTTTAAAAATATACTGGCCCTTTTTTCCCCCCTCCCCTTTTTTTCCCCCAAAAAAACCGCCCCTTTTTTAAACCCACCCTGGAAAAACCCCTGAAAAATTTTAAAAAAACCCCCGGAATTAAAAAAAATGAAAAAAATTTCAAATCATTAAAGACAAAATGAATTTAAAATTTTTTTAAAAAAAGTAAAAATTTTTTTTAAAAGCCAAAAAAAAACCTTTAAAAAAATTTAAAAACCCAAAACCCCCCATTTTAAATTTAAAAAAAATATAAAACAAAAATTCCCAAAATACATTTAAAAATAAAAACAAAATAATATTAATAATAAAAAAAATATAATTTAAAAATAATAAAAAATAAAAAAATTTTTCACAAATTTATAAATTAATTAATTAAAAACAAAATCATTATTCAAATAACTAAATTTTTAAAAAAATAATTATCCCAAATAATAAAAAACATGTAAAAAAAAATTTTAAAACTAATTTTTAATAAAAAATTTTTTAATAAAAAATATTTTTCCCAAACTATACAAAAACAAAAATTTTTTTTTTAAAAAAATACAATATAATAATAAAAAAATAATAAAATTTCTAAAATTTTTAAAACATTTTAAATAATTAAAAAAATAAAAACAAATTTTAAAAAATTTAATCAAAATGTTAATTTTCCCCCAAAAATAAAATTTAAAAATTATTAAAAAAAAATTTCCCAAACAAAATAATTTTTTAAAAAAATACCCACAAAAAATTACACATTTAAATTTTAAATTAAAACTCCTAAAACAAAAAATTTTTCAAAAAAATTTAAAATAAAAATTTTTAAAATTTAAAAAATTTCTAAAAAAAATTTTTAAAAAAATAAAAATTTTAAACTCATTTTTCCCCATAATAAAAAATTTTAAAAATCCTAAAAAAAAAAAAAAATAAATAATAATAATTTTAAAAAATCATTTAACAATATAAATTTAAACAAATTTCCCAAAAAAATAATAAAAATAAAACAAAATAATATAACATATTTAAAAATATAAATAATAAAAATTAAAAAATAATTAATATAAAAAATTAAAAAAAAAACTAATCCCAAAAATTTTTAAAAATACAATCATTAAAAAAAATAATTATTAAAAATAATTAAAATAATAAAACTAATTTAAAAAAATAATAAAAATAAACAAAACTAAAAAATAATAAAAAAAAAAAAAAAATAATAATTTTAAACTAATAATATAATATATTTCTAGTATAATTAATATATGTATAGTCATAATCTTCATCTATGTCTCATATAATTATGTCTAGTATCATCCTATGTATAGTATAATATCAATATATTTATAGGTATAATATATATATGTATAGTAATAATCTATGTTAGTCTAATATAATATCTGAATACTAATCATATCTGTATAGGATACTATAGTATTGTCTAATATATTATCATTGTAATAGTATATATCACATATTTATATCGACTACTATATGTATAATATAATATATGTATGTCTAATATATGTAACGTATAAATATAATCTATGTCTAGTTATAAATATCGGATAGTCTCATCATATGTATAAATACAATCTATGTATACTAAATAACTGTATCGTATAACCAATATGTATAGTATAAATCTATGTATAGTATAATCATATGTATAGAAAATATCTGTATAGTCTATATCTGTATAATATATAGATATGTATCGTATAATATAGGTATAGTATAATATATTGTATTGCTATAATATATGGTAAAATATATGTATAATATAATATATGGTCATTACTCCTATATGGCTATGTATAATATATGTAAGTATACTCATATGTCTAGTGCTCATATCGAGTCTAGTCTCCTCTCTGTCTAGTATAATATATGGGTTTGTATAAAATAATATATTTCTAGTATACACTATCATATATGTTATAGTCTAATCTAATATATGTATGTATAATATAATAAATGTATGGTATATATATGTATCAGGTCTAATCTATGTATTCGTATAAATATAGGTACCTAAAATAATATATGGTATGTATAATATATGTATATCGTATAGTATATTTATGATATAGTATAAAATCATATATGTAAGTACTACTCTCATGTATAGTATATCTCATTAAGTATGTATAATATACTATATCGTCTGTATAATACTATGTATCATATAAATATTGTATAATATAATATAGTATAGGTATAATCTATACTATATCTAAACTGTATAAATATTGTATGTATACTATATGTATAGTATATATCGTATAGTAAAATATATGGTATAGGATAATATATGTCTCGTATCCTCTCTGTATAGTATAAATCTATGTATAGCTAATATTTACGTACTAGTAAAAATATGTATAGTATAATATATCGTATAATAATCTATATATAATATATAATATTAGTCTAAATCTATGTAATAGTATAATATCTGTATAGTATAATATAATATATGTATAGTATAATATATGTCATCATCATAATATATGTATGTATAAATATATGTAATACTATCATCTATGTATAAGATAATATATGTATACGTATATATCTTTACTAATATAATATATGTATCATCTAATCAAAATGTATTATAATATATGTATAGTATAATATCTGTATAGTTACTACTACTATATGTCTTTATAATACTATGTATGATCTAATATACTGTATGCACTCAATCTATGTATAATATATTATCTGTCTAACCATAATATATGTTTTAGTATATAATATGTATAATCTATATCGGTTAATTAATATATGTACTAATATAAATACTATGATCGTATAATATAGTATAGTATAATAATATGTATATAATATCTGTATAATATAATAAATTGTATAGATAAGATTAGTATGCTCTAATATATATGTAACGGAATCTCTACTATATGTATCGGCATAATATATGTATAGGTATTATTATGTTAATATAATATCTGTATAGTATCATCTATGTAATCATATAATCTATGTAGATAATATTATGTAGATGTCTCAATATATGTATAAATATAAATTATGTATAGTATAATATATTTATAGTAAACTATATGTTAGTATATTTATCTATGGATAGTATATAAATGTATAGTATTAATATATGTATGTCTATATATGGTCTAGGTATAATATATGTATAGTTAATATAATAATATGTTATAGTGATAATATCTGATATAGTATCACAAATGTATATTATAATATATGTATCGTTAATATAAATATGTATAGTATAATTATGTATAGGTCTAATATAATTTTATAATATTAATATATGATAGTATAATATAAATGGTATAGTATAATATATGTATATTTATAGTAATAATATATGTATTGTCTAATATAGTATTCGTCTACTCTATGTCTAATCTAATATATGTATAATATAATATCTGTATAGTATCCTATATGGTATAGTATTACAATATGGTATGTAACTAATATATGTATAGTTAATATATGTATCGTCTCTCACATATAAGTTCTCGTTAATACTACTGTATAGTATCAATTATGTATGGTATACTATAATTAATTTATAGTCTAATATAGGTATGTATACTATCTGTATCGTATACTATACTCTCTGTATAGTCTCATATCTTTCTCGTATCTATCATGTATCGTCTTCCTCACACTCTGTCTCGTATTGTCTAATATATGTATATTATCTATATGTTAGTATACATCTCTGATAGTATATAACTAGTATCGTATAATTATATGTATGTATCATAATAATTCTAGTATAGTAATAATATAATGTCTAGTATAATATATGTTTAGTATAGTTAATATATGTCTTTTATTATCCTATTGTATAGTATCCTAATATGTATAGTAGTTCTCTGTCGAGGTATACTCTATGTCTGTATAATCTAGTATAAGTCTAATATAGTATAGTTAAACTAATTATGTATCGTATACTCTCATATATTATAGTATAATATATGTATCGTATAATCTCTAGTCTGTATCCTATTGGTCTGTATACTATACTGTATAGTCTACTATCTGTATCGTCTCATCTCTGTCTCGTCAAGAATAACATATGTCTGTCTACTAACTGTATAGTATAATATTCATCTATGGGTATAGTATCACTTGGCACGTATCCTATATGTCTAGGCTATACTATCTGTATAGGACTCCTCTTGTCTCTCTCTCTCTGTCTCCACTCCTCTCTGTCTAGTCTACTCTACTGTCTTTTCTCCTCTAAAGTAAAATTACTCCTCTCTCTGTCTCCTCACCTTCCTCTGACTCGTCTCCTCTTGTATCTCATAATGTATAGTATCATATATGTACAGTATCAACTAACTCTATGTAATCGTCTTATCCTATACTGTATCGTCAACTAACCTAAATGTCTATCTATCCTCTAGGTCTCGTCTCCACTCCCTCTATTAACGTCTCCTCTCAGTAATCGTATCCATCTATGTTCCTATAAAATATGTCTCTTATTATAATGGAATCGTCTCATCTCTGTTAGTCTACATCTACTTCTTTCTTAGTAATCATCATAGTCTATTCTTCAACTCCTCTCTGACCACATGATCTGTCTCAGTTCCTCTCTATCAGTATAGTCACATATACGTATAATCTATCTATGTACTCGTCACATACACTCTGGACCTGGTCAACTCTCACTGTCGCGTATAATATCTGAATTAGGTCATCCTCTCGTATAGTCTCACTACTGTATCGTATACACAATCTCAGTGTACAAGACTACTCAAAAGTAAACGTTCCTATACACACTTTACAAGAACCACACCACTCATACCCACTACTCACACCACACATACACTACATCCACTTACAGTCTATTACCATCCACTCATTAATAATAATCCTCCTAGACTCGTCACTACCACTCTGTAACTACACCTCCCTTACATGACACCACACATACTACGTCACATCCCTCGGTCTGTCTCCTCACATACCAATACTCCACACCTCATGACTCTTCTCCACACACTCTTTCCACTTCACCACAACAGAAACTACCCTACCACACCACTCATTCACGACACCTCCACATACACTACACCACACATAATCGAATATCTCTTTCATCGTTAACCAACTCACTACTATTGTCTCTCTCCTATCTTATAATAGTTCCACGAATCATCTCCTAACTGTCTATGATCAACACTCATTACTCCACACCACACAGTCGCGATCTCCTATACTTTCTCCACTACTCTCCTTTCTCGTCTTATCTCCTCTATGCACTTCTTTCCACACAGTAACACACTCACATTTCAGACACCATTTTACTCCTCTAAACAAATTCTACATCTTCACATACACATAAACCTCTCTGCTATACACCACCACCCACACATTACATACACCACACTTTACACGACACCACTCATAATCTTATACTCTAGAATAGTTCCTCTCTGTCTAACTCTCCTTCAAAGTTAACTACAACATCATCTCTGTATACTAAACCTCTCATGTCTCTTCTACCTCTCAGTATAAACACTACACTACACCACACATACACAAACACCACTCATAAAAAAAAAAAAACCAAAAAATAAAAAAATAAAAATTAATCAAAAATAAATTAAAAAATTTTAAAAAAAAAAAAATAAAAAACCCCCCAAAAAAAATAAAAAATTTTTTTAAAAAAAAATAAAAAAAATCTTTCCCCCCCCAAAATTTTAAAAAAACAAAAAAAAAACAAAAAACCCAAAAAAAAAAAACCCCCCCCCCCCCCCCCCCCCCCAAATTTTAAAAAATTTTTTTTTAAAAAACCCCCCCAAAAAATTTTTTCTTAAAACCCCCCCCAAAAAAAACCCCCAAAAAAACCCCAAAAAAAAAAAAAATTTAAAAAAACCCCCCCCCCCCCCCCCCCCCCCCTTTTTTTTTCCCCCCCCCCCCCAAAAAAAAAAAACCCCCCCCAACCCCTTTTTTTAAAAAAAAATTTTTTTAAAAAAATAAAAATTTTAAAAAAAAAACCCCCCCCCCCCCCAAAAAAAAAAAAAAAACCCAAAAATAAAATATTTTTTCCCTTTAAAAAAAAACAACATTCCAAAAAAAACCCCCCCTTTTTCCCCCCAAAAAAAACTAAACCAAATAAAAAACTTAAAAAAAAAAAAATT
Source organism: Rapana venosa (assembly GCA_028751875.1). Classification (NCBI taxonomy): domain Eukaryota; kingdom Metazoa; phylum Mollusca; class Gastropoda; order Neogastropoda; family Muricidae; genus Rapana; species Rapana venosa. Next base: position 3,505,754 of record CM054163.1, read on the forward strand.
TTTAAAAAACAAAAAAAAAAAAACCCCCCCAATAATAAAAATATAAAATCCAACAACCCTAACCAACCCAAAAATTATAACCCCCCAAAAAAAAATAATAAAAATAATCCCCAACCCTAATACAACATAAAAATAACCCCCCCAAAAATCCCCCCCCAAAACCCCCCATAAAAACCAAAAAAAAACAAAAACCCCCCCAAAACCCCCAAAATAAACCCCCCAAAAACCCCCCATAAACCCCCCAACCCAACCACCCCAAAAAATCCCAATATAACCAACCCCCCAAAACCCCATACAACAACACATACACTTTTCCAACACACTACACCCCACCAACATACACTACACCACACATACACTACACCACACATACACTACACAACATACCCCACACACACATACACACACCACACACACATTACACTACACCACACATACACCACACCCACATACAAATACACCACACATAATACACCCAAAACCCTACACTACACCACCACAAACTACCACACCAACATACATACACCCCAAAATTACAACACCACACACATTTCACAACACCACCATACACTACACCACATCACACTACACCACACCACACATACAAATACACCACACCTACCCACACCACCACACATAAAACCACCCACACATCACCTTTCACAACCACAAATTCACTACACCACAACTACACTACACCACACCAACATAAACCACACTACATACACCACACATTACACTACACCCAACACCCCACATTTCACTTTCACCACACATACTACACCCCACACCACACATACATACACCCACACAATACACACACCACACAACACACACCCCCACATACACTACACCACAAAATACACCCAAACCCACCACAATACACTACACCACACATACATTTCACACACCATACACCAACCACACATACACTACACCCCAAAACATACACTACACCACACATACACCACACCACACATTACCACCAACACACATACACTACACCACATTACACCACACCCACACATACACACCCCCACACATACACTACACCACACAACATACACTACACCACACCACACCATACACTACACCACAATACACCAAACCACACCACTACAATACACACACCACACATACACTACACCACACATACACTACACCACCATTTCACTTACCCACACACATACACCAACCAACATACAACCCCACCACAAAATACACCACCCAACATACACTACACCACAATACACCCACACCACCCACACATACACTACACCACACATACACTACACCACACATACACTACACCACACATACACACACACACATACCCACATCCACAACATACACCACACCACACATACACCACCCCCACATACACTACACCAAAAATACACCCCACCAACTACATACACCCAATCCCCACACCACCAAAAACTACCCACACATAACCCCCCACCCTACACCCCCACCTACACTACAACACACTACAATAAAAGGTTTTTTGATGTTCGATCCCACATCCCTCAAAAGTTTTTTCTCATTTACAAAATTTTAAGTGGATACGTCTGGTAATCAAGAAAAAGGTTTGCTTTTGTTTACCATTTTAAAAAAAGAAAAATCTTTATGTTGGTAAAAATCATTCGATTTTTTTTGGCAGAATTAGAGAGTCTTAATGCTCTAAATTTGTTTTGATTGCCATTTGTATTTTCAAATCCTTATTTGGTTGATTCTAGGTCGGTTTTTTTATGTTTAAAATCCTTTTGGACAAAACAACTTCAAACATTGCATTAGAGATTAATCTGTCTACACCCTTTTAACCTTTTAAAGGCACAAATGTCACTTTTGTTGGGTGCCTTCACACGTGGATTCTTCCCAAATGAGTGGGCTGATAAGCTGCTAAAAGAGGTTCAAAGCATGAAGGGGAAATTAGCAAAATTGCCCGTGCCTTTATCATTAAAGGGGCACCCCCTTTTTGAACAAACATCATGGAAAGGTAACAGAACGGTATCCCTAAAAGAGAGATTTTTTAAAAAGATCGTCATCAAAACGAAAAGCAAGGTCGTGAGTCATTTAAAAGGGTTGCTCAAATCTCCACAGCACGAAAAAGTGAATAGTTGTTTTATAGAAAAAAATTAAACTTCGTAACCAAAATTCAGTAGCACAGTAAATGTCTGTGTGGTAAAATTTCTAAAACTCTTAAAATTTTAATGTAAAAAATACAAAAAACTTTTTTACCCAAATTTTTTGAAAATCCCCTTGAAGCATATTAAAAAATTGAATTTGGCATTTGATATTGCAAAAGGTCTTGGCGAGTCCTATAGGACATTTTTTTGTTTATTAACGTTTAATAACTTTTTATGTTTTTTTTTCGGTTTTTAAATTTTTTTTTTTTTTGTATCTTTTGCTTTTTGGGGGGTTTTTTTCATGTTAACCACTTTTCCCCCTTCCCCTTTTTTCAGTAGGGGCCCCCACCCCCACCTCAAAATTTTACCCCTTTTTTTATGGGGTTTTTTTTTTTTTTTTTTTCTGTCTAATATCATGAGAGTGAACAGACGTAAAATCGAAGACAAAAAAAAAACACATACACCCCAAACCCCAAAAACCCTTAACTAACCCAAAACACCAACCCAAATAAAAACACAAAAATACACCCCAAACCACCAAATACACCACCACACATACACAACCCCATACAACACCAAAACCCCACATACACACACCCCAAATACAACACCAACAACAACACCACAAACCAACCCCCTCACTACAAACAAAAAACCAACTACACAAACCACCATAACCCTACACACCCCATACACCACACCAACATAAAAACCACACATCACTAAAACCCCACATCCTAACCACCAACACTAAAAAATCATCCAACTTTCACCACACCCCACATCCCAAAAATACAACCACACATACACTAACCCCCCCAACATTCCAAATAACCACAAAACACACCACAATAAACTCACCCACATACACTACACCACAAAAACCAACAACACACCCAAACAACACTACACCCAAAAACATAAAAACAACCCACACCACACATACCACCCCCCCCTAACACACCCCACATCACTAACCAAAACATAACCCCTACTCCCCCACCCCAAAATACAACAACATACACACACCACCATACACTACCCACACCCCAAAACACTAACACACCACACAAATTACCACACCCAAATACACTAAACCACAAAACAATACACCACACAAAACACTACCCCCCAACACAATACACACACCAACCCACATAAATAACCCCTTTTTAAAAAACAATAAAAAACCACAAACCTACCCCCAATCACTACACCCCAACAACAATAACAACCTAAAACACCACACCCACTTACACCACACAACACTCACCCCAACACTACTACCACACATACATAACCACACATCACTACAACCACAATTAAATAAAACCCAAACCCAACCCCACATACATACACCACAAAAAACCCCCAAAAACCCCTTCACCAACAACACTAACCACACCCACACATCCCCCACTAAAACCCACCATACACTCACCACACATACACCCACCCTTAAAAAACCCACCTCTACACCACACCAACATACACACACCCCAAACCCCCATACATACACACAATTCCCACACCACACCCCAAAACACACAACCCAAAACCACACAAAAAAAACAACTACAAACCCCCCCAAAAATAAAAACCTAACACCACACCCCTAAATACAACACCACTAAATAACCACACATAAATTCACCCACACACAAACCCAACAAAATAACACCTCCACAACACTACACACACCCAAATCAACCCCCAAAACACACACAACCCCACATACACTACCCACACATACAAACCCCACATCCTAACCCAAAAAACCACCAACATACACTCACCACCCCACACATAAAAACTAACCACACCACACATACATAACACCAAAAACCACCCCAATACATAACCACACCACCCACATAAAATACTAAAACCAAATAATACACCACAATTACACTACACCACACAACATTAACCACCCAATAAAAACTAACCACAACCCCCAAAAACACCTAACATACACCCCCTTACACCCACCATACACAAACACACACCAAAACATAAACCCCCCTCACCAACCCCCCACAACCACCCCACACCACAAAACTAAAAACCCCACACCACAACACATACACCCAAAAAAACCCCAAAAACATACCCCCCAAAAACCACACCCTCCCAACAAATAACACCACACAAACCCACCACACATCACTACCACACATACACTAACCCCATAAACCCCCACCCAAAACCCCACATAAACCCCCTACCCACACACACCCCACACCAACAAAAAACCCCACCCTACACCACCCCACATAAATAACCCAAAACCACACCCAAAATACAAACCCCCCAAACTCCCCACACCAACAAACCCCTCACCACCCCAAAACACCCACCCAAATAAAAAAATAACCACCCCACAATACACACACTACAAAAATCACTACCCACACCTAACCCACAAAAACACCCCCATCACTACACACCATACACACACCCCACAAATAAAAAAACTACCTCCCAAAAAATACACTAACCCCCAAACCCCCAAAACACTCCAACATACACACACCCCAAAACAACCCCACACCCCATACAACCAACATCACCCCAACACACCACCATACACCACACCCAAATAACACCCCCCCCAAAAATACAAAAACCCAACCACACATACAACCCACCATACACCCCACCCCAATAAAAACCCCACACCTACAACCCCCCCCACCCCCCATCCACCACCCAACTACCCCACAACACCACACTAACCCAAAAAACCCACATACACCACACCCAAAAAATAAACACCCCACCAACATACCCACCCCCCAAAACAACCACCACACATCCAACACACAATACCATACACCACCCCATCCCACACCACATACACCCCACAACAAACAAACCACACCAAAAACATAAAAACCTTTTCACACAAAATAACACAAAAAACCAAAAAACTAAAAACACACCCCAAAATAACTCCCCCCCACAATACATAAAAAAAAACCACCAAAAATACCCCTACACCCCACAAAAAAAATACATACACCACAAAAATTACACACACCAACAACCACACACACAAAACACCAAACCACACACCCAACCACCAACACCACCCACCAACAACACCCACAATAAACCCCCCCACAACCCCCAACACTACACAAAAAACCCAACTACCCCCATACAAACCAAAACCACCCCCATAACAACCCCAACACCCCCACAAAACCCCCCACAACCACACCCACAACACCACACCACACCACCAACAAACCCACAACACCCCACACACCAACACCACACCACAACCCCAAAAACACACCCACAAAAACACCCACCCACCACCATACACACCCAACAACACAACCCACCACACAACACCCCACAAAACCCCCCAAACACCACACACCCAAAAACCACACCACACTATACACCACACCAACAAACCTACACTACACCCCACAAAACAAAAATCCAAAACCCAAAACCACACCACACATCACTACCCCCCCCCAAAACAACCACCAACAACAACACCCCACCCACAAAACCACACCCAACCCCAACACCCTACAAACCAACATACACCAAAAAACACCAACACACCATTCCCCCAACCACCACCCCCCCAACACCACCCCCCCAAACCCCCACCCACCCCAAAACACACCCCCCAAACCCCACACCACAAAAACCCCCAAACCTCCCCCCAAACCACACCAACAACACCCCCCACAAACCCCCAACACCACCACCCCCACCAAAAAACCCCCACACCCCCCCCCCCACCACCACCCCCTACACCCCCAAACACCCAACCCAAAAACCACCAAAACCAAACACTAACCCCCCTACACACACCCCCCAAAACACAACCCCCCAAACCCCACCCCCCAAACACAAAAACAATACCCCCAACAACCCCCCCCCCAAAAAAACAACCACCAACACTCAACCCCCAAACCCCACCCCCACACCCCCACAACACCACCAAAAAACACTACACCACACACAACAAACCCAAACACCCCCACACATACACAACCCCAAAAAACCACAAACCACACACCAAACACCCAACCACACTCACCAACCACAAAACCCCACCCCACAAACCCCCAAAAAACCACACCCACCCCAACACCACCCACACAACCCCCCACCCCAAAACCCCCCCAACAACCCCCACCACACCACACAACACCACACCCCAACCCACACCACCAACACCCCCACCAAAACCCCCCAAACCAAACCCCCCATCCCAACACAATACACCCCCACCAAACCCACCCCCCCCCAACCCCCCACCAACCCCCACAACCCCCCCACAAAACCCCAAAAACCACCCCCCACACCCACCAACCCCCCCACCCACTACACACCCCCAACCTCACCCCCACACCACACCCACACCCCAACCCCCCCACAACCCCCCCACAACCCAACACCCACACACACCCACCCCCCCACCCCACCACCCACACAAAACCCCCCCACCCCAAATCCCCCACAACCCCAACCCACCACACCCCCAACCCCCCACCAAAACAAAACCCCCCCCACACCAACAACCCCCCCCCAAAAACCCAAACCCCCCCAACCCCACCCCCACCACAAAACCCACACCACCCACAAACCCCCCCAACCCCCACACCCCACACCCACCACACCCCACCCACATACATACACCCCAAAATACATACAACCAAAACACTACACCACAATACCCACACTCAAAAACCCCACATCACTACCCCAACATACACCCACCACACTACACTACCAACCACACATCATCACCCCAATTACCCACACCACACTTTCACTACACCACATAACCACCCAACTACAACACCCACATACACTACACCACACCATACACCACCACATATACACTACACCACACTTTCATACACCCAATACACTAACCAACATACACTACAACACTACACTACACCCCACATACACCCCACCACACCACACTTCCTCACTACACATACACTAACCACAATACAACACCCCATTTTAAATCACCACACCACACACACCAACATACACTACACCAAATACATAACCAACATAATACACCCCACCCACATACACTACACCAATCCAATACATAACCCAAAATCACACACACACCACCATCATTCACCAATCACACATACATACACCAACATACACACACACACCCCACCCCCCACACCACACCACACCACCACCACACCACAATAATTACACCCCACATCCACACACACCCCACATTTAAATCGCACAACACCACACAGGTCCTGGGTGGGGTTTGGTTTTTTCTTTTCTGTTTTTGGTTTTTTTTGTTTTTTGTCCTAGGGTGGAGATTTTAAATTTTGTATGAGTAATGTTTTTTTTGAGTGTGTGTGTGTGTCTTCTGGTGGGGGTGTATGGGGGGTGTGTGTGATTGTGTGTTCTGTGTGGAGTGGATTTTAGTATTTAATTAAAATTTTTTAGATTTGATCAGTTGTCTGCCTTTCATTCTTGTACATCGGAACTACATGCAGTATTGCCCCTACATATTTATTTATGATTTTATTTATTTATTCTTTTATTTGAGGATAAAGGATAAGAAATCTGGCTTTTTTACTCCAGTCCCGTGTGTATTTCAATTTTTAAAATTTTATATCTGTTCACACCGCAGCAGTGGCCCCACTCTTCCAAAAAAACAGGTCATTGTTCATGCCAACAACAAACCACACACCACCAAACCACACACACCCACCACCCCACACCCCCACACACACACACACACACACAAAACCACACAACAACAACACACACACACACAGACAGCACCACGTGTGTGTTTCTGTGTGTTACGCCCAGAAAGGGGGCAAGAGATTTTGGGGAAAAACACATGGTGTGGTTGGTTCACTTGGTTGACGACGATGCTGACTGGTGGTGTGTTGGTGGTGACTGACTGACTGTGACTGGGGGGTTGGGTTTTGGTTGACTGAAAGCGACTGATGGGGTGTGGTTGGTTACTTGTTGATTTACTGACTGCGAGGTGGTGTGTTGGTTGGTTGCGCTGATGATGATGGTGGTGTGTTTCCAGTTGAGCTTTTGTGTCCCTTTTGAAAAAAGGGGGGATTCTCCCTACGAGGTAATGCCCTTGCTGCTGGTTTGCTTTGTGTGTGGGCATTTTCGTAAAAGGGTCTGGGGAAGGGAGGAGAAGCTGCGAAAAAAGCAGTAGTGTGGTGTTGGTAGAGGCCGTGGTCGGGGTTTAGGCGGGGCAATCGTGATCCAGAGGTGGGGTTCGATCCCCCCTGGTCGGGGGTTGTGTCCTTGGGAAAGTTTACTTTATCCTTTTTCCTACTCCCCCCAGGTGTACAAATGGGTACCCGCTTGTGGGGAAGTATCTGGCGAAGATGCGTTCCTTTTCACAGGGGTGGTTTAAAACCATAGGTTGGGTTTAAAGTAAAGAAAACCGGGAAAAAAGCTCGGTTTGGGGTTTCTGGCTCAAAAAAAAACTTTTTTTTTTTGGGGGTGGTGGTGGGGGTTTTTGG